>JASVEL010007205.1:0-600000 GCA_032618575.1 Nicotiana noctiflora
TAGTAATTCAACCACCGCGAGACACCTCTCACCATGTCCTTCCTCATCCTTCACTGCCTGAATGCTGCCTTAAATCAAAGTCCATCCTGTAGCACCTGAACTAATAAATTGCTGCCAACTGTAAGCCTCTTAGAATATCATCTTTTTCGAGCCATCAACATTAGAAACACCAATCCGATTCTAAAACCACTACATATTGCCATCTCTAACAATCACTTCTCGTATACCATTTTGCAACACCCCTGCCTCGAAGACAAATCAAAAAATACCATAACGCCGGTGAGACTTAATGCTTTCAAACAAGGACGACGACACCACATCACAATTAAGAGTTCTATCATGCTCGAAAATATCAAGTCTCGATACTCCATCAACCAAGCCTGAAGTCTAATTTTCTTTCCTCTGCTGGAATTAGATGTTGAACCTATAAACCATTAACCGAGAAATCCTTATTTCAGATCATTCACTACCTCGACACATAAACAAGCACCCTACCATTATACCAACACCGTGCGATAACAACGTATGAACATCATAATTATCTATGCATAACCTCTAAATCATAGGCAATATTGATACACGCGTGAAATGACAGACCGCATTTTCTGTATAGATTTCAGAGCATGTAGTGGCTGATTGAGAGAATGGTTGTAGGTTTATAATTTGTAAAAATGGTCAGTAAAACTCTAACATTGACTTGCCTAGCAAGTGTGATATTAAACGTCATCATGCTCCATTATTGAAAATTCTGGGTCGTGACACTTCATATGCTATAACCAATTGTTTGATAAAAAATATTTCTGCAGTTATTGTTGGAAATTTGTGTTCAAAATCAGAAAATCAGAGAAGTAAACAAACGTTTGTTCAATAAATAAAACGTGAAATAATAATTCCGAGCCCACAAGTTGCTTGTGTGTCCTTAAGGAATTTAATCCCCTCATCGTTGCCGAAGGTTTTGGATTAATTCCTCCCATGATAGAACGGAATAACTATTTTGCAACACTGGCAATCGAAACTGCAGAATTTCAGCGAACTCAACAGACGGAGCAAATCACACTTGACACTTAAGTTTATTTGAAAATAATGCAACAATATAAAAAGACGGGATAAATTTTTAGATTTTTCCATCTGATTTTCATGTCTAAAATATGAGGCCAAGCCTCTAAATTTATAGACAAAGGAGGGTGAGATGAAGAGGTGCAATCCAAAAGGTGCCTCTTCCATTTCTCATTCACACCCTTTAAAAATGCAACAATCCCCCACATGAATGGGGAATGGGCATACGTCAAAAAATATGCATGAAAATACTGTGTGATTCAAAAGTAGGATTAATCGCATCTGGATAAATAGGTTTCCCTTTGAACTTTCCGTAGTGAACTTATGTCGGATATACTCGGTTAATCGGTAGAATTGATATCTTTGAACCGTCGAGCTTTGGTGTATAACTAGACAACCATAAGTCACACAATCAACCCTTAACCGTCTTTGGTTCTCATTGTTGTGTTCGTTTCAGCCATGAACACCACCTGGTTCATAGTGCATAGAGAATTGGCCTTACAAAATTCTCCTTGAAGCGGCTTACACTTCACACTTACATAGGTGATTCCTAAACGTGTTATCCCGTAGATACACTATTTGATATACCCTGTATCAAACTTAGAAACCATTAAAAAATGTCTTAACATTTTATCCTTGTTATTGAACATTGTCTTCATCACGAGAATGGACGAAAATATTATATTCGACAATGTTGAACCGGTCATACATAACTTTGTTTGCTCCTTGAACCTAGATCTCCGACCTCCAAAATTCTAGGTAGAGTTACCGCCATGATGACTTGTCCTCGGCCATAGTCCCATTCCCTTAGATGATTTCTCAACTCCCTCTCTAGTCAGGCCTTTTATAAGCGGATCCGCCAAATTATCCTTTGATTTTACATAATCAATTGTGATAATTCTACTAGAAAGTAGTTGTCTAACAGTTTTATGTCTGCGTCTTATATTACGAGACTTTCCGTTATACATAACGCTCCCAACCCTTCCTATTTTTTCTTGAATATCACAATATATACATATAGGTGCCAAAATTGGGCAAAAATAGAATATCTTTAAAGAAATTCCGAAGCCATTCAGCTTCGTCACCGGCCTTGTCTAAGGCTACAAACTCAGCCTCCACTATAGAGCGATCGATGCACATTTGTTTGGATGATTTCCAATACATCGCTCATCCACTGACTGGTTAGAATCGGCTTAACCGGTGATCTAATTTTCATCACTATACCCCTATATTATCGCGGGATACTTATTATAGTGCAAAGCATAATTTGGAGTATATTTCAAATACTTCAAAACTCATTCATTATCATAAATATTCAATGCAAATTTCCATATGTTGTAGACTAATTCGCCTCGACTTTTAATTGCATATCATATCACTGACTACACTTAATGTAGTAATAGTATATTACAACAACAGCTGGAATGATTGGCATCAGTTGTGACCACAACCTTTTAGTATATAACACATTTATCAATCACTCCGTCATTTTCAAGCATTTGTATGCTGTTTATTCATACGTCTATATGATATGCAAATTATTGCACCTTCATTTATGAAACAAATCCAACTTGCAATGGATTTTGGTCATGTTTATCGGTTGGTTCACCTCATTATAGACCAACGTATTAATATATTCGTTCATGAACGGTCATATCCATACTAAAATGTACAGACGTATTATTCTATGAAAAGTCACAACCTTCAAAGTGACATCATTTCATAAAAGAACCAAACAATATAAATTTTCATAAAAGAAAATGATCCTTCAAGAAAGACATGTGACCAACTTCCGAATTAGTAGTTTCATCAACTAGTCTTCATTAAGACTAAGTAACTTATGAATTTACCAATTACTATATCAATGGGTTTCAAAAATTATATCATTTAGACATTACGTCTAACATTTGCTTTTGTCATGCATAAGATAAAATCCCCAACATTTTAAATATTTCATCAACATATAATCAAAATAACGACTATATGACTTGAAGTATTCTTAATGTAAACACTTTTATTTACACTCATTAATTTTTGAAACTATCCGACAGTATTATTTGGTCAAATCTCGCATGTCATTGTTTGGGTGACTTAACAAGTCGACACACCTTCGTTTCTTTTTCGGGAACCATGAACCCTTTAGGTTGTTCCATGTAAATTTCTTCCTCCAAATCTCTATTTAAGAAGATTTTCTTTAATTTCATCTGATGGATTTCAAGGCCATACACCGCGGCTAACGCTATTAACACCTGAGTAGATGTAATCATCGTTACCGGTGAGTATGTATCAAAATAAACAAGGCCTTCTTGTTGTCTAAACTCTTTTGACAACTAATCTTGCCTTATATTTGTCAATAGCACCATCAACTTTCATTTTGCTTTTTGAAAATCCATTTAGAATCCAAATGTTTATTTTCTGGAGGAAGATCAACCGTTTTTCCAAGTATGATTACTTAATATGGATTCTATCTTACTATTGAAAACCTATTTTCAATATTGTGTTTCCGAAGAATACAATGCTTCTTTAAACATTTGAGGCTCATTTTCCAACAAGAATGTTAGAAAATCCTGTCCAAAGGGAGTAGTTATCCTTTGACGTTTACTATGTCTTAGATTTACCTCAATAGGTGTACTTTCTTTTGCTTCTTCCCGTGTTCGCTTAGATTTTCACTAGACAACTCATATTTCTTTTATACGGATAATTATTCTCAAAGAATTCAGCATTATCTGATTCAATTATCGTATTAATATGAATGTCGGGATTTTCTGATTTATGAATCAGAAAACGATATGCCTTACTATTTGTTGCATATCTTATGAAAACGGATCAACAGTTTTCGATCCGATTTTTATCCTTTTGGGTTTAAGAACTTGCACTTTACCCAAATATCCCCCACACTTGAAAATATTTCAAGTTGGGTTTTCTTCCTTTTATTCATTTTTCGTATGAAAAGATTCCGTAAGAATAGCTTCTCCCCACAAGATCTGGGGTAAACAAGAACTTACAACAAGACATTTTAGCATTTCTTTTAACGTTCTACTCATTCTTTTCGCAATTCCATTAGATTGCGCTAATGAAGGGGCGATCGTTTGGTGAATAATGCCGTATTCCAAACATATTTCATATTTGACGCCCCTATTACGTTGTTGAGCCAACCACAAGAAATGTTGTTTGTGTCATAACATAGTCAGAATAAATAGTGAAGTTTTTAATCTTCAAACCAATCTGACACAATCAGAATTAATAAACGGTGAAGTTTTTAATCTTCTAACCGAGTACTACCTGATACCAAATCTATTAAACGGCGAAGTTTTTAATCTTCAAACCGAGTAATTCTTGATACTGGATCTAATAAACGGTGAAGTTTTTAATCTTCAAACCGAGTAATATGTGACACAGTCAAATTTAATAGACGATGAAGTTTTTGATCTTCAAATCGAATAATAAATTAGAGTAGAAAATCACTCAGATTTTAATCTCCAAAACGAGTATAAAGTCACTTAGACTTTAATTTCCAACAAATGAGTAGAAAGTCACGAAGACTTTAATCTCAATGAATGAATACAAATCGTGCAGATTTTGATCTCGAAAAGAGTAGAAATCACGAAGATTTTAGTCTCCGTAACGGGAGTATAAAATTCACGAGAATTTTAATTTTTTTTCCAACTAAATCATTATAACTCTTTAAACAATTTGATTCTTTAATCAAACACATATATGTTCATATTTACATATATTATATTCATGATCTCAAGAATACTTTCAAGTATCAATGTAAGCCTAATTTTTGCTTACAACCTTGAAAATAATCTTCCACATAATTTATGCATTTTACCAAATTTTATATTGACAATTCAATTCTATTTGGTATACGGAATAACAATTTTCCTTGAATCATATGTTGTCATATTCCTAGCATGCAAATAGGATCTATTTTGAGATCATCATATAATAAACATCTACCCTAACATTCAAAAATTTAATTTCATAAATTACACAGGGTAAAAATTCAAAAAGAAAGCATAACCTGGTATAGTTATCACTTTCTGTTGAAGATACTGAGTTAGTCCCGCAAAGACTTTGATATTCATGTACCGAGAGCAATGCTCCTTTCAGAATTCCTTTGGAAATCTACCAGAACGATGCAAATCTTATGAACAGTTGCAATACTTGTATATTCGAACGAGTGGATCCACACGTTCAAATGTTCATTATTCATCTGTGTTGCCTTTCTTTTAAATCATTGTGTAACAGGATTAAATATGAGACTTTGATCCAGTTTAATGATAACATAAAGTAAGCCATAAACGAACAGATGCCAATATCGATGAATATTTAGGAAATTTCATCATTCCTTTTCTCATATTAATTGGCATTGTTGGCAGAAAGCATAACAACTCCTTAATTGCCAAAGCAAGTAACTAAGTCGTATACCGTTTTCTTTCTTTGCCGGTTTGGAACCCATTGACTTCATTCCCCCTCTTTATTCAAGGTAGTATATTTCTTCGTGACTAGGCCATATAAGATACTATATGTTGGAAGCCAGATACCAGAAACAAAATTCTTCCTCTCTTTATGATCTTGATGATGCAACATATCAAGTAGTTTCTGCCCAAGATCAGCATCGACAATACTTCATCGTCTTTTCCATGGTAGAAAATAACAATTAAATTCAATACCACTTTGTATAATATCTCTATCATCCATAACAGAACAATTAGTAAATTCCTTAAGATTGCTGGAAATTTGTGTTCAAAATCAGAAAATCAGAGAAGTAAACAAACGTTAGTTCAATAAACAAAACGTGAAATAATAATTCCGAGCCCACAAGTTGCTTGTGTGTCCTTAAGGAATTTAAACCCCTCACTGTTGCCCAAGGTTTTAGATTAATTCCTCCCAGGATAGAACGGAATAACTATTCTGCAACACTGGCAATCGAAACTGCAGAATTTCAGCGAACTTAACAGACGGAGCAAATCACACTTAACACTTATTTATTTGAAAATAATGCAACAATATAAAAAGAGAGGATAAATTTTTGGATTTTTCCATCTGATTTTCATGTCTAAAATATGAGGCCAAGCTTCTAAATTTATAGACAAAGGAGGGTGAGATGAAGAGGTGCAATCCAAAATGTGCCTCTTCCATTTCCCATTCACACCCTTTAAAAATGCAACAGTTATTAACCTTTTTTCTTTTTTTTACTTTTGTTTTAACTTATTTCTTTGGTCTTTAATGTAATGTAATGGTGCACCTGTTGTACATATCAGAATTCAGAAGTAAAATAAACATTGTCTGATGAGCAAATGGATAAAAGGGTTTTGCCCATAAAGAATCTGAGAACAATTCAATTTACAGAGGTAAAAGCTAGCTCATGCTAGTAAACTATTCTAAATATTTATGATCTCTAGCTAACAACCGAGTAAGAGCCAGTAAAGAAAGATTTCCTATAAGCTGTTGTTATCTTCCTAACCTAAATAGGGGAATTCCATCAACAAAATTTTCCCAGTTGAACTATCATCACACTTATATCATCAACAGAACCTCGCGAAACAGAGAGGTCAACTAGCTTTCTACAGGCTGACAATGACTGATGCGTAGTGATACCAGTGCACAAAGGCCGAACAATATCTACTGCTTCCTGATTGCTAATCTTATCCCATAAACCATCAGATGCAAGGATTAAGAACTCCAGTTCAGGATTAAGTCCAAGAATCCTAGTCTCAGGTTCTGCTGTAACCCATTGTTTAAGACACTGATCTCCAATACTTCTTGATACAGCAAGAGATCCCTGAATTCTCCAAATGCCGCGACAACAATCTACATAGCCACCCTATATAACACAAAGCACAAAAAGATCAGCCAATATTCAATCAAAGAGTTTAAGTTCTATGTAGTGACAGTGTAAAAAATTATTTACGAGTATTAGTTCATTTAAAAGGAAATTATAGGTAACTAAATTCGTCTAGCTGCTTACCGAAGCCTCAATTCTATCCTTCTCATCTTTTCTTGAAGGCCGATGATCGGAAGTCAATGCCTCAGCAGCACCTCCTCTGCTCACAACAGCACGACAATCGCCGGCATTGGATATTACTAAATTGCCATTTTGGATCAATGCAGTTACGCAGCACGATCCACCACGAACTTGTTGGTTTAGAAATTCAGAATCTGTTTTCAAATAACCGTTTTTCACCGCCTCTTTAATTTCATCATCTGATGTTGTATTTCCTAGTTCGTTCATGATGTTCGTGTTCAAATTCTCTGCTGCATATTCTGCTGCTTTTGCTCCTCCATGTCCATCAAATATACCAAAAACGCCATATTTCGAATCTGCGTGAAGATTGACAGTTGCAGAGTAACGATCGTCCATTGAACTTTTCCTTCCCCTTTTACAGCAAACAGAATATCCATCGCCCTCAGCCTCCACCAAATCTGCCACTACAGCTGGAGTCGCCGCCGGAATATTTCCAAAACTCATAGAAAAAGCAGGAACATCCAACCTAGACGGTCTCTTCCTCTTCAAAACCGTAGGCGAAGCAGAACCGGTCGAAGCTCTAATAAGGGAACTTGGTAAAGGCTTCTGAAGACGCAGAATCCGTAACGGCGATGACGGAGAAGAAGAAGCGGGTAGTGGAACTCTAGACGGCGAGAACACCGGCGAGTTTGAAATAGCAACAGTGCAAGACATATTACAGCGGCTGTTTTCCGATCTCTCTCGTTAATGTTCGAATTGTTTTCTGTGTTTTGTTGTTGAGATTGTGAAAGAGGAAAAGGGTGGTATTTATATGTGCAGATGATAACTTGGCAGACTGGCAAGTCAACAGTATTGGGGGCCAGACCAGAGTGGAAAGTTTGGCACAAAGTCCATCCCGTGTTTTAAGAGCGGCGATTTTGTTATACTTTTGACCATTCCTTTTGTGCACAGGCTTTCCTTGTATATTGTCCATTTTGCCCCCGGAAAATACTTATTTGATTGTCGACAAAAGTTATTTTAATGAAAACTATATTTGAAAAAAAAAAATATACTCACTATATTTGATAAATTTATACTGCATTAATGATCAGAATATTACAAACTGAAGAGTGTTTTGGATGAAATTTTTCTATACTTGCAATTAATGTTAGTCTTATATACGGTTGAAATCACGTATGCCCGATTTTATGGGGTCGAAGAATCAACTCAAACCCGAATTCAGGATAGATCGAGTTCGAGTCTGATGGACTGAGATCGAGCCGGATGGCAATGTATAAGGCTCGAGGATCAAAGTATGTGATTGACACCGCAGCCGAGTATAACCAACCCCGAGATGATGTCGTTACGAGTTTATAATGCGAAGAACAAGATTCCTGCCACGTCCCCAAGATCATGTCATAAATTCCGAAATAAATTTGTACGAGTTAATACGAATTCGTACTAGGCGGTTAGAGTCCCAATAAGATTCCTTACGGTAAATAAAAATATACCTACCCCAATCATTGTGTAAGGAGAGAATATACTCTCCACTTTATTGCTCATTATTCATCAGATTATCCCATAACTTTATTGTCTTTACTTTATTGTTCTTGCTTACCTGCCTCGAGGCAGTCTAGCTCGAGGTCAAAACTTGCTTAAGCGCTGGTTTGATTCAATTTTCTTCTTTAATTTGTACTTCTAATTTCTTGGTTATTAAGTAGTATTGAACTAAATTACGTATATTTAAAATCATAAACAAATTTAATAGTTACTCATATTTTTGATATAAAAAAATCTCTATATATAAATTAAAATAAGTAATATAAAGTTACAATTAAGATAATTACAAGAAAAATGACTTTGTCATACCCAACACTTTTATTATTCCTTCATTCCTTGGTGACAACCAACCAACTTAGCCACATGAGTTGGAGTACTCAAATCATAAAAAGAAATTATCTGAATAATCAATTTATTTATCTTTTAAAAAAATTGAATACTATCCCATAGCACTATTTTAAAATCACTATACCAAAGACTCTCCAAGACTATGCATCGTCTTCACATCACACGGGATATTATGGAGTGAGGAAACTCATGACGAAAGATCCCATATTTCATTCCCTCTTCATTGTCCTCTGTTAACCAAATATTGACACTCAAAAACGTATTTGTCGATCAGATTTGTTATGTTTTGATGTAACGCGTTTTTTCTTAAAAATACAATAGAAGTTATGGCTATAATTTAAAAGACGAAACAACACTCTTTGGTTGAGAGAAAGGGGAAAGCGGTGTGGCAAATGTGGACTATCAAAATTTAGAAATTAAGGTCAAATACGCAATCCTTTCCTTCCACCTTACTTAATAGGGATGTATTTGATTTGACTACGGAACTTTGCACTAATGTCATTTTCCTCATTACCGTTGTATATTGTTGCAAATTATTACCCGTCAACACGTGCTTTGTTACGAAACAATAAAGGAAGAAGAAGAATATTATATAAAGTAGAGGGAGAAAACTCTGATTTAGGATCAATTATAATAAAATAGAATATTTTTATTTATAGGAGAAAAGTGACGTAGCCACCAAATAATAAACCCTAAAATCTCTCTAAATATAAACATTCACAATAAATACAATTCTATTTATAATACTCTCCCTTGAATGTCTATTCAACAGATAATATGTTTCATTAAAACCTTACTAAAATAAAATCCAGTGGAAAAAATTTTTAGAGAAGGAAAAAGAGTATACATATCTAACAATACGCCTTTTGGTTGTCAGGTTAAAAACCTTGCAAGGAAAATCGAGTGGGACAAAATCTTATAAGGGAAAAAGAGTACCACGCGTATTTACTCCCCTTGTCGAGAGCATCAATTCATATCTTTGAGCCTTCACATCCCAATCTTGGACACTAGCTCTTAAAGGTTGACATGAGCAGAGATTTGGTGAACAAATCAGCTATATTATCACTTGAATGAATATGTTTCACCTTGAAATCACCATTCTTATATATATGTAAACTCTTCATATAATATCGTGGAATAACTTTTTTAATATCTCCATAGAGGTAAAAATTCCGGCTATCACATTATCACGCTTATAGTTATAGCAAGATACATATGTGCATAAATTGCACTTAGGATGTAGTACTTCATGACTATGAATTCTATATGCTTTAAGCAATTTGAATCCTTCAGGGATTGTTATGTCATATAAGTCAAATAAATAGACTTTAGATGCATATCAAGTTTTTATGTCATGCTAGACAAATAAGATAACGAAAAATGATTGCACATATTATTAACTTTATACTTTCAAGTGTTTGAATGTCCAAAACTACATGTCTTTCATATAAAACCAATTCTATTCGAATTGCATCTCTTCTATTTGGCCAATATTTTTGTGTCAGTATTAGACATACTTAAGATCCTCATATATACTTAGCGCTATCATAGACGTCGTCAATGAAATTTTATAACAGTTCCAATATTTTTTCATAAATACATGACATAGAGATCTCTTCATTCATATTTTGAGGTACCAAAATCTCTCTTGAGATTTTATGAAGTGTTATGTCATGTGATCTTCTAGATCACTTGCCTCCTTATTATGATCATTTTGATTATTTGCTCATCTTCTTTATTAAGAAGTTTATTTGAAACCGATTTCTATACGCTTTAAGCGTACCATAGACTTTGTCATTCTAGGACATAATAGGAGCATTTGCAATGAGAGTATAGTTACTTTCTCTAGGTCAGCAAATGCGTCATGCTTTGCGATATATTGCAAATGAATTATTTTTTTATGAACTTCAAGTTCATATTATCTTATTCGAGCATCTAGATGTACAAATGATAATTCATTCCACGTAACTTTTTTTCAACTGTTTATCATGTCTCCCCCTCATGTTAAAACTAACTTATTTCCTCAACTTTGAGAACTCATCTTTGTGCGTTATGGTGTTAATCAAAATATACACCACACATCAATAATAATAAGATGAAATTATTTGGTCCCTGACCCTAAACCACTTGTGAAGGGAGAAAATAATATACTTTCGTATATAACCTATATCAAACTGATATTGATAACTTTGTTCTCATAAGAAATAGTTTAGCTATTAAGTGGAGGCACTCAATAAATTATTTTGCTAAACCAACTGTGATATAAACCAACTTATCAAGATAAATTGTCTTGAATAGAAAATTTGGAAATTATGCTCTAAATTATTGAGCAAGTTACCTTGCAAACATCAGGTTGTGGGTTAATAATAATTGCACATGTAACCATCTCATAGATGCATCTTATGTGGTATACACAGTAGGTGAATGGTCCCATATTTACCTTTGATATTTCCAGCATTCAAGGAATTCAATCCCAGTGTTAGTTGGTATACTAATTAATGAGAACAAGCAATATAATAGAATTCGTAAAGAATTTTTTGGTTCTTTAATATTTACCAATGTAAATTTTCTATTATTTTTGCACGTCATACTTAAATTGATATGGCTAAACCAATTATGCCAATTGTATAAATTATCAATATTGATAAAGTTCAGATTTACAATATGGCGTGTGCAATAAACTCCAAGTTTATTATGATATGAATTTATTGTGGCATTCTTTTATTTATGTAATATAAATTAGAGAATAAAGCGGGTAGCTTTTCACATATATATTACCCACTATAAGTTGTAGTAACAGAAGATATAAAATCTTTCCTTTGTTTATAGTCTCAATATAACAAACAGCTTTCGAATATTTTAAACTCAATTAAGTTTCTTTGAGACTTACTACAACACAATACCTTATTGATAATCAATATTATTTCTCCAAAAGTAATAATTGGCTCTTTGAGAGCTCTCAATTAATTTGGTACTACCACATATTCATCAATGTTCATATGGTGAATATCTCTTTTAATGAGAAAGTTATACCATTATGGTCATTGTCAAAATTATTATAGGTAAGATATGTTGCTTCTATTACTTTTGCCATGTAATAATCACATTGCCATAATGTTTTGGCTAATCACAATAAGTACGTGATCAATGATCATTCATGCCATAATAATAAAATTATATTCTTATTTCCCCTCAAATATCATTCTAGAGGTGAGTATGGTATATTCACTAGTGCCCCTCAAATATCATTCTAGAGGTGAGTGTGGTATATTCACTATCACTAGCACGTTCATATTCTTCCAAGAATGAGTATGTATTCATAAATCACATGTTATCACATTTACATCACGAATGGATCATAATCATTTATATGTGCTTTACAAAATATCATGTCAAATCGATGATAAATATTACTTTCACGAAATGAAGGATTATTTTGAGAATCCTTTTTATTCTCATTATAACAATGATGACGATTATAATTTCGTCTATTGCTGCGTCCACATCCATTGATCATTCATCGTAATAATTTTATCTTCTTTCAAACGTATTACATACTGCTATCACATTCTCTTAAGGGAATGATAATGAAGCAAATTTAATAGGACGAGTTTGCCCACAATCATACATGAATTTGATCATGGCAAGGCATAAAAGTTTTACCACTTCAGGTGGTTATAATTTCTTAAAACTCCGTTAGAGTTATAATCAAACTTTGTTGTCTTTGCTTATTTATATAAAATCAAATTATAGAATTTCAAGAATTTAAAAAAGAAAAATAAAGTAAAATACTACCTTAAATCCAGAATTTAATCGTGAATGAAGTTCATGGAATAATTGACGATCATTATGCTCAATCCCAAAGCTTCTAATCAATTGGTTAGAGTCTCTTGCTGATAACGTGTTATGAAATAATAAAAGAAGAAGAAGAGTATTACGTAAAAAGCAGAGGGGGAGAATTCCTATTGATTTAGGATCAATTACAATAGAATAAAACCTCTCTATTTATGGGGAAAAATAACTTAGCCACCAAATAATAAACTCTAAAACCTCTCTAAATATAAACATTTACCATAAATACAATTCTATTTATAACATATTCCTTGTAGTGGTCGTCCGTTTTGTTGGGTCACATGTATTGCTTCATACATTCTGTTCATTTTGAAGTGTTTCTAAGTGTGAGATGTCGTTTTATTTCTATAAAAACTTTTCAGAAATATTTATTTGTCAAATATTCATGCACCACCACCACTTGTAAAAAAATAAACGTAGTGTTTGTTTGAGTATTTTCAAGTTAAACCTGCAAAAATTTTAGTCAAGTGAAATTATTTCAAATCAACTTCCTTTTCTAGAAACATAACACATCATCGTTTGTAGCAAAATTTATGAAAACTTGCAAAAAGGAGTTCAAAACTTCAACTCACATATTGTCTAAAGGGCTTAATTTCTAATATTTTCAAACTCATTTAACTCTTTAAAATTTTAACTTGGAAATGATGAGATCTACATCTGTCAAACTAATTTTTAACCATTGCTTCGCTTCTACTAATTATTAATTAAAACATAAGATAAATTAATATCTTAAATCTAATGTTCAGTTAAACAGATCAAATAAAATAGACAAACTTTTTCTTATTTCTTTCATTTTATTTTATGTTGAACTATTGCTACTTGGAGAGTGACACGATTTTTTCATTTTAGAAAAAAAAAAAAAAAACCTTTTCTTTGACCACAAACTTTTATATATTTTACAATATTAATATGTAACAAAATTATAGAAATTTAAGAAATCAATTTGAATTAAAACAAAAACTTCAAACTCATTTTTAGAACTCCATTTTTTGGGAAGGCGAGTACGTTCAGAGTTAGCTAGCTAGATCTCTTTGATTAAATATATTCAATTTTTTTATTATTGTTGTAATTTGGTTAAACTCTACTAATTCTCCACATAGCTTTCGTTTCATTTCTATTTTTGTTAATACTATTACTAATAGTCGGTAATGCGAAGTTAAAAATTTCTTTTGTATGTCCTTTTCCTTTCTTACTTCTACGTGAAAGACAAGACTCCCATATAGATTAGGAAGAATTCTCTTCTTCTCTTTATATAGAGTAGTCCTTTATTGGGTTAATAATATAGAGGGGTCTTTGGGCATATTAAAAACTGGTCAAATCTATTATTCCTAGGCCTCTCTTTTGTTTTGGTCTACGAATAGTGTCCCATGCAACCAAAGAGGTTCTATTAGTCTGTTTTCTTCCATCTCATAACAAGTTTTTATTTATTGCATTGAGCTTTTTTTAACACAGCCTTAGGAAGGATGAAGATTGATGACCAATATATATGTACTTGTAAAAGAATTGAGTTAATTAATTTTACTCTACGAGCATATGAGAGGTTTCTCGAATTCCAGATCTTTAGTCTAGCAGTCATCTTGCCTGCCAGTACTTCACAGTCCATGGTGGAAATCTTCTTTGCTGAGATAGGCACCCCAGGTATCGAAATGGTAATGATCTCCTCTAATATCCAGTTGCCTAACATATTATATCTGAAAATATTCGACTTTCCTGCATTAGTGCTCAAGCCTGAAGCATTAGAGAAAGACTGCAACCCTCTTAGTAAAAGCATTACTGACTGATAATTGCCTTTACAAAATAATAGTACATCATCTGCAAAACATAGATGATTCAATTTCAATCCTCTGCATTTAGTGTGATACCCAAAGTCTCTCATTTCTGTCACCTTATTCAAGATTCTAGTAAAATATTCCACACATACTACAAATAACAAGGATGGTATTGGATCACCCTGTTAGAATCCTCTCTTTCCTGTAATACTCCTCTATAGTCCCCTATTTATTATGCTATACTGAGTAGTAGTTATACATGTCATTACTCACTTAATGAATATGTGAGGGAAATTCATCGCATGGAGCATTTCTTCCACAAATGACTACTCTACATTATCATATGCCTTTTTGAGGTCAATCTTGATCAAACAGCTCTAAGTAGTATTCTTCCTGTTGTACAACTTCACTAAGTCCCGACATATCAGAATATTTTGCACAATGGCTCTTCCTGCAACAAAGGCAATTTGGTTTGCAGAGATCAGAGTTGAAAGTATTACATCCTGTTATAGGCCTATAGTCTCCCACACTAGTAGCATTAGAACTCTTAGGTATGATGGCAATTACTGTGTGATTCAACACTCTCAGTAGTTTCCCTATTACGAAAAATTCAAATATAGCACCCACTACATTTTTTCTACCACTTCCCAACTATCTTTGAAGAACTTACTTCCATAGCCATCAGGACCTGGTGATTTTTCTCCACTAATTGGCCATAGAGCTATCTTAACCTCTCTTTTTGTAAATTCTTCTTCCAACAATCTCCTTTGTGTTTTAGAAGCTATAGGTCCTTGTCGAACCAAGCTACTATTGACATGCTCCCTTTTTATCATATTAGTACCCAATAGAGTAGTGTAGAACTCAATAAAATCTTTAGTAATTGCATCCATCTCAGTTACATTTTCCCCTTGAGAATTATAATAGAGAACACTCTATTCATATTCCTTCTGCCCCTCATCATATTATAGAAGAACTTGGTGTTTAGGTCTCCTGTTTCCGGCCACTACACCTTATTTTTTTGACTTAGATATTGATTTTTTGCTTTATTTAATCTCTTGTAATTGCTATTCAGCCTTGCTTCTTCTTCCAGTAGCTCTAGGTTTAGAGGACTCTCTGTAGTATGCCTTGACATTGCATTAGCTCTTCTAGTGCTTTATCTGCCTGCCTTTCTATATGACTAACCTTTTCTGTATTTAGTTGCTTTAGTGTTCGCTTTAAATTATTCAGTTTCCCACCAACTCATACATTTTGGTCCCAGTTTTATCTGTTCTCCATCCTTGTTTAACTTTCTCCTTGAACTATTTTACTAAGCTCAAAATGTTGAAGTTCCTGAACATATGTTAATTCTTGTGTTTCCCAGCCCATCTTGTTATTGCAGGACAATGATCAAACGTTCCTTCACGCCTATAGTATAGTTTTGAATCTGTTAGAGCCATTATCCATTCATTGTTCACCAGGACCCTGTCAATCCTATTATAAACCGTCTGTACTCCCTGCTTGTTGTTCCATACATAGAAGGCCCAGAAGACTTCATATCATGCAGTGTACAGTCCTCTACACATTGCTTGAAGTCTCTTATTTCTGACATTATAACTGGACTCTCAATCCTTTCCCCTATATTCTAGACACGTTTGAAGTCTCCCATTACTGCCTAAGGCTATGACATATGATCATGGATATCTTTGATATCCTACCACAATTTCCTTCTCAATGCATCATCATGGAACCCATATACTTGTAACTGATAGCTTCCTATTTGTACCTATGCGATGTACTTCACAATGTATTAGCTGTTTAGTGACTATAAATACTAACATCCAATATCATAGGCTTCCATAAAAGTCAATTTCTTCCTTCTTGATAATAACTTAGATTAGTATTATATGACTGTCCATTGCATTGGTTAAAAAGTAGCTCTCTGTTCCTTGCCTCTCTTAACCTTAGTTTCTAAGAGACCAAACAATCCAGCTTGAGAGTTATGCATAGACAGATAAACTTCCTTCTGTTCACCTGAATTTTTTAGTCCCCTAATATTCCAAAATCCTATTTTATCCATGTGTTGGTGGGTTTTCTCTACCCTTGCCAAATTCAGCCTCACGTTTGCCTATATTTCCATCCTCAGGTGTTACTAGCTTCCGCCCTGCATGACTAGTACTCCCCCCTTCTTCACTTTGTTATTGTCCTAATGTAGTAAATGTGTTGCCTATCTTGAGTGTATTTCTTCACCCTATTGTGTTGCTTGATCTTTTGTGGAGTCCGGAACCAAAATATTATTATTTTGGACTCAAAAGACATAAATAAGTGTAAAAAAAAATTAATGCCAGAAAACTTGGCGTTGTATATTAACGGTGCCGTTACCGTTATATATAACGCCAGAAATTTTTTTGGTGTTGATTCTGACACACTGATTCAACGCCAAAAAACATGGCATTGAATGTGAGTAACCTATACGAACCTCCTCATGTTTGTAGTTAACAATGACATAACAAAGATAACAATATTTTGTTGTTAGTTTTATAGACCTTTTGGCTTTTGCTATCTTTCATGAATTATAGTGCCATCTTTCTATTGTTAGTTTTTATTTTGTTGTTATCTACTTAATTTATTTTGGGTTATCAATAACACACTTGAATTATTTGTGTAATTTTAATGTATGATATATTGGGTATATAATTAATTTTTATATTAAGTTCTTTATAATTTTAATTTTATATCCTATTTTTTGATATATTAATTTTGTATATATTTATTAAAAAACTACTTAAGACACTATCAAATAATCGAGAAGACGAAACAATATTTTAATTTATATTATTAATTTTCTTTTTTAAATTTAGCAACATTAGATATCTTACATTTGTATTTTTTTATTTTTAAACAATGGTTATATTTTTTTTATATAATAATAATAATAATAATAATAATAATAATAATAATAATAATAATAATAATAATAATAATAATAATAATAATAATAATAATAATAATAATAACTTATAGAATGTGATAGTAATACCAAAATTGAGCGTCAGATTCGCTACAAGTGCTTCGGGTCTTTACAAGATTTTGCAAAGGCTAGGGAGTAACTAAAGGGCGCCAAAACGGTAATTTTGGTTCCGGTAATCAAATAACTTGAATTATTCAATAACACACTTGAATTATTTGTGTAATTTTAATTTATCATATATTGGATATATAATTAATTTTTATATTAAGTTCTTTATAATTTTAATTTTATATCCTATTTTTTACTATATTAATTTTTATATATATTATATTTATATAAAATTATAAGTTATTATTATTATTATTATTATTATTATTATTGTATAAATAAAATAAAATCATTCTTTAAAAATAAAAATACAAATGTAAGATATCTAAAATTTCCAAAATTGAAAAGTAAAAACTAAAATTTAGAAAAGAAAATTAACAATACAAATTAAAATATTGTTTCATCTTCTCGGTTATTTGATAGTGTGTTAAGTAGTTTTTTAATTTGTCTCCAATAACTGTAATCATTTATTTGAGACAAATTAAAAAACTACTAAAGACACTATCAAATAACCGAGAAGATGAAACAACATTTTAATTTGTATTTTTTTCTAAATTTTAATTTTTACTTTTTAATTTTAGCAACATTAGATATCTTACATTTGCATTTTTTACTTTTAAATAATGGTCATATTTATTTTTATACAATAATAATAATAATAAATTATAATTTTATATAAATATAATATATAAAAAAATTAATATATCAAAAATTAGGATATAAAATTTAAATTATAAAGAACTTAATATAAAAATTAATTATATACCCAATATATGATAAATTAAAATTACACAAATAATTCAAGTGTGTTATTGAATAATTCAAGTGTGTTATTGATAACCCAAAATGAATTAAGTAGATAACAACAAAATAAAACTAACAATAGAAAGATGGTACTGTAATTCATGAAAGATTGCAAAAGCCAAAAGGTCTATAAAACTAACAACAAAAAATTGTTATCTTTGTCACTGTCATTGTTAACCACAAACATGACGAGTTCCGTATAGGTTACTCACATTCAACGCCGGTTTTTTTTGGCGTTGTTGGAGCTGTATATTAACGGTGCCGTTACCGTTATTATACAACGTCAGATTTTTTGGCGTTGTATATATAATGGTTAATTATTTTTACACTTATTTGTATTTTTTGAGTCCAAAATAACAATATTTTAGTTACAGACTCTCTTTTTGGGTCTATTTTCCCATGCTCTACCTCCATATGTTCCCTAATCTCTTGTTGTTTCTCATTCTTCCCTCTTTCCTCCTATATAAATTTTCGACACTCAATCATTTCATGCCCTTAATTCTTGTATTTCTCACATAAAATGGGCTTCCACTCTTAATGAAATGGCTGGTCAATCATTTTTCCATATTCATTATCAAAAACTTAATGGTCGTAGGGTAATTTTGATTCAGCTTCACTTCCACCATTACTCTTGCATACGTTAGTCTTTCCCTTTTAGTAGTAGCTGTATCGTCCTTGAGAGGTTTCCCAATTAGACCTGGTATTTTTATAAGAGTCGCTTGTCCTCAATACTTAATGTCTAGCCTTGTCAATCGTACCTAAATAGGAAGTTTCTCCACTTGTTGCTTTGTGATCTCCATATCTGACTTTCATGGATTCACAATTAAGGGTGTGTTTGGTACGAAGGAAAATGTTTTCCATGGAAAATGTTTTCCTAGAAAATGTTTTCATGGAAAATGAGTGATTTTATCATTTATTTTCTCTTGTTTGGTTGGTAAGTGGAAAACATTTTCCGGAAAATATTTTCTATGTTTGGTTAGAGAGTAAAAAATAGTTTTTTTTGAAAAATATTTTTTTTGGAAGCATCACATTAGTTCCTTTAGATTGTGTCAATTTTTAGAGACTTCGGGAAGGGGAGGGGGTGGCAGAGGTGGGAGGGGGAGGGGTAGGAGAGTTGCAAAAAAAATATTTTTCAAAAAAAACTATTTTTACTCTCTAACCAAACATAGAAAATATTTTCCGGAAAATGTTTTCCACTTACCAACAGTAAAAAATAGTTTTTTTAGAAAAATATTCTTTTTGCAACTCTCCTACCCCTCCCCCTCCCACCTCCCCACCCCTCCCTTCCCGAAGTCTCTAAAAATTGACACAATCTAAAGGAACTAATGTGATACTTTACTTTTTAACGCAAAAATTGCGTATTTTCGAATCGGTAAATTTATAATTTCTAAACTCGTAAACTTCCGAACTCATAATTTTGGAACTTGTAAAATATTGAGTCTTTAAACGATAAATATTAAAATTAAAAACTGAAAAATATATTTTAAATTTTTTGGGGGGGGGAGGGGGCCGGGGGGGGGGGGGGGGGGGGGGGGCAGTAAATCGAAAAAAATAAAAATTTAAATTACAAAAAAAAAGTAATTTTTTTTTGTGCGGGGGAGGGGTATGGTGGGGGTGGGGGTGGGGGGAGGGGGTAGGGGTGGGGGTGGGTGGCGCAAAAAAAATAAGAAAACAGAAATTTAAAATTATAGAAAAGAAAATTAAGGTAAAAGAAATTTTTTTTGCGGGGTGGGGTGGAGGGTAGTAGGGTGGATGGTAACGGAAAAACTAAATTTTTTCTAAAAAAAAAACTGTTTTCTAGAGAGGGGTGGGGTGGGTTGGTGAGGGTGAGAATGGTTGAGAAGGAGCTTTGGAAAATGTTTTCCCTTCTTTGGATAAGGAAAACATTTTCCTTCAATTGGAGGAAAATGAATTGATAAGGAAAATGTTTTCCAAAATATTTAAGCCAACCAAACATGGGAAAATTGGAAAACATTTTCCAGAAAATATTTTCCTTCGTACCAAACACACCCTAAAGCTTTTCTATCAAACATCAACTCCTTCTTTAACCACTTTGCTTCTGCTTTCAACACTATTAAACCGTACCACGAACACCCCTCCATTCAATTGTGCTACTTCACTAATCCCCAATGAACCCCAGATTCTCCTAAAATATCCATCCATAACTACATGTATTGGATTAGACCCTCGGACATGGCACAACCCCACCGTTATCCAATACTATATATATATATATATATATATATATATATACACACACATATATATATATATATATATATATATATATATATATATATATATATATATACACACATCATCCTTAATGTCTCTGTAACGACCTGTCCGGTTCCTTCATGAGTTACAACCTTATTTCTCCCATTCTGCTTCTTTATGTCTTATTAAGCTACATTTCATCGTATCACATTGGTCGGTTCATGTTTGGAGTAATGTTGGAGGGATATGAGACTTATTCTCTTAAGTTGACCATTTAGTTGGAAAAGTCAACCCAAAGTTGACTTGTGGGTAAATGATCTTCGAACTGGGTTTTTATGGTTAGGATAGCTTCATTAGGTGATTTGGAACTTAGGAACGTGATCGGAATATATTTTGGAGGTCCGTGGTAGATTTAGGCTTCAATTGGTAAAAATAAAATGTTGGCATTTTTCGGTTGGTAGTGAAAATCTTGATACCACGGTTTGATTGAAATTTCGGAAATTGGAGTAGGTCTGTTGTGTCATTTGTGATGTGTGTATAAAATTTGAGATCATTCGGACGAGGTTTGATTAGTTTAGGTATCGATTGTGAAAGTTTGAGGTTTCAAGTCCATTAAGCTTGAATTGGTGTGTGATTCATGTTTTTGTTATTATTTTAAGTGATTTGAGAACTCAGATTGAGTTGGGTATGACATCTTAGGACTTGATGACACATTTTGTTGAGGTTTCGAAGGCCTCGGGTATGTTTCGGGTAAGTTTTAAGTGAGTTCGGACATTATCGAAACTCAGGCATGGTTCTGGTGCTTAAATATTCCGCCGAGGGCAGAAAAGGTGCGCAGAGGGAGAAAAAAGGGGCGGTGAGGCGCTTCAGAGAAGAATCTGCAGGTTCGTTGGTCCGACTTCAGAAGCCTATATATTTTGATCTACAAGGAACTTTGAGATGATTCAAAAATAAAAGTTGTAGCCCTTCGTGTCTAGTTTTCAGAAAAGGAAAGAAATCATTATTTGTACATCTGTAGAGAAAGTTATGGCCAAAATACTAAGGCCTATTTGTGTATCCACTAGAAGTGTGGTCAACGGAGGAATTTCCATGGTCAGCGGTGGAAGTCCGCTGGGGCAGTGATTTTTGGCTGTCATTGAAAATAAAAATCTTAGAGGTACACTATAAATACGAGATTTGGGTTTTTATTTCATACTTTGACCTAGAGAGCTCGGGCTTTGGCAATTTTTAAAGTTTTTTCAAGAAATTCAATAAGATAAGTGATTCTAACTTGGATTTGCTAAAATACATTAATCTATCATTGATTTTATCACTTAAATAGTGATTTGGGGTGAAAATTTGGGGAAAATGTATAGAACTTCATAAAATGAATTTTTAGAATTTGAAAGCCGATTCAAAGTCGGAAATGAGTAAAACTAGTATGGTTGGTCTGGTAATCGAGTAGGTTGTAGGATTTTGTGACATTGGTCGGATTTCGAGACGTGGACCCGGGGCCTAGCTGTTGTGTTGAATTTTTGACTTTTGGCCTTGAACTTAGTATTTTCTTATGGGATGGGTCCCTTTTGCTCGTGTTGATTGTATCAAATTGTTTGTGGCTAGATTGAGGCGTTTGGAGGACGGTTCAAGAGGCAAGGGCATTACAGAGTAAAGGATTGACCGAGTTGAGTAAAGTAGCGATTGTAAATCTAGACCCGAGGGTATGAAATCCCGAAATCTTGTACTGTTCTAATAAATAAGGTGACACACATGCTAGGTGACGGGTGTGCCAGCATGTACCGGTAGAGATTTGTGATTTGGTCTGTCCCGTAGTATCAGTAGAGTTGCTTATTTTGATAAACTCCATATGATATCTAAGTGTTTAGAAATGAGTCTGTTAATTTGGTCTGAATGATATATTTGGAACCTTGTGCCGAACTGTTTGATCCCTTAGGGGTATTTTACTACTTTTCTCACACCGTTTTGATTTGAAAGCATATCCTCAGTCATGATTTTTACCTGTTTACTTTTGGCTTAATTTCATTACTATGTTTTAAATATTTGAAAGTTATTTCATTACTATGTTTTAAATATTTGAAAGTTATTTGGGCTAAGTTCCCTACTTTGTCACTGAAATGCTCGATTAGTTGTGAGGTTGATGACTGAGAGCCTACTTTACGAAGGGCCTGACTTCATCTCAATTTTGTTTTCTTCGGGACAATTTGTCTGTTACTTCTACCACTTCAGATTGAGGGGCTGTATTATTACATATAGAATAGGTAGAATTCATATAGTCTTACACTTTTTATTCTAATGAGTCCTTGTTTATATAACCTTACACTTTAGTTAGAGTACATTGTACTCTATATATATATAATAGACAAGCTCTCTCGTTGAGAGTATCTTGGGCAGAATGGAAGTTCATACTCCACATAGAAGCCTTTTTGTATAATTGCGTTTTTCATCATTTTGTTGATGATTTTTATTTTTTTATTTTTAATAATCGTTTCGATCAGCAGCTTGCAAAATATATGGAAGTGTCGAAAGAAATTAAAAAACCGTAGCAAAAAGGCCTTTATCTCTATTCTCATGTCATAATGTCTTTTTTCTATATATCAACCGAGAGGTTGTGAGTTCGAGTCTCCCCAAGAGCAAGGTGAGAAGTTCTTGGAGGAAAGGATGCCGGGGGTCTATTTGGAAACAATCTCTCTATCCCAGGGTAGGGGTAAGGTCTGCGTACACACTACCCTCCCCAGACCCCACTAAGTGGGATTATACTGGATTGTTAATCTAATCATCAACTACGAGTATATTTAATCGTACAATGGGGTTGAGAGAAATAAATAAGTAGAAAGAAAAGTAGATAGAGAAAAATGAATTTATTTTTTTGTTTTGTTTTGTTTATAGAGATGAAGAAAGACAACGAAAAAGTAGGGATAAACGTTAGGTGAGGATAATTACACATTTCTTAACATTTGCACTAGTCAAACAACGTCCCATAGTCAAATTTATTTAGATATCTAATTCAGAATTTATCTTTTTTTTTTTGGTCTACGTACAGATCATGCATGGACATTGGGTTGTCTAGTAAACAAATACTATTAACTAATTGGCACACTCTAATGAATGAATAGCTATTCATCTTGATTGATGATTAGATATTAAACTAATAAATGGAGTAATAAATCATCTCACATATAAACCCCGTTGATCATTACATATAGTTTACTTGCAATATTAGTAATCGGACCGATGCTTACACCAAATTATACCAATTTATAATAGTTATTAAATGATGAAAGGCCCGTATACGGGCCTAATATTGTAATTTTATTAAAATTATTATTTATTGGTGTCTAATTAATTAACTTTTGAGGTTTAACAAACTATACAAAATTACTTTTGAATATAAAATTATTTAGTTAAAAATCGTCTAATGAATAGATGAAAAGTATTTAATTTTATTTTCAAATTGCTTTAAAATAGTACGTGTAAATATAAAAATCTTGTAAATATCGAGATTTCTTTTTCTTGTTTTATTATTTACAAATTAATTTTATTTTCTCTATAGAAACTTCTATTCGAGTAAAATAAAATTAATAATTTTTTAGAATTGAGAAAAAGATTGGAAATGAGCATTTGCACCACACAAACAAACTAATCAACACATGCATAGTATATTTAAAAGAGAGTTATGACTAGAGGAAGGTGAGATCCACATGTATTTTATATTTAAGAAAGGCAAACATGAAATTTTATGAAATGACATATATACCCTTCGTCAACCATCTTTCCTTTTCTATATAATAGAAAAAAAAATTATTTGGTGAAAATATGTTTAGTTAATCATGATCAAGTGAAAGAAGTCTATATACAAGCATATGTTATGTATGCGTTGATTTGGTGTTAGCACCCAATACGAGTAAGTATAGCCTAACTTAATCATGTTGTGCTTCCATTGATTGTTTCGACTATGAAATGATCATGTGCTGCAACTTAGGATTAGCATATTTAATATGTAATATACGATTCTTATTATATATATGTATATACTTTTTATTTTATTTTGAAGAATTGGGTTTGGATGAATCTAGACATATTATACCTGTGTCTCCATTACTGTTCTATGGATATCATAATACATGGTACACACTGACACAAAAGCATCAGCTATATATCGTACTCCTTTGTCTACAATGAACATGAATTATCATCTCCTCAATAATTTGGTCTTGCAATGGTAACTCGATAATTGAATTTCCCTCTTGACGTAGACATTATTTATTGTCTATTTATCATTTTTCGATTCTAAACTTGGGATAAAGTTCTTTGACCAAAAACTAGATAAGTCCTGTGGATATGGAGATTGACGAGGATATAAAAAGACATCACATGGTACAACTTAATTCCATCAAGAGAACGCACATGAAACGATAACTGGATCCAACACATGAATTTTTTTTTAAAAACAAATTCCAAGACTGTGTTTCGTTTTTGGGTTTAATTAGCTCATATGCATTGACTATACATCAGGTCATTTAAAAGATACTCATCAAGTTATATGTATTTATTAATTAATTCATAATATGTGAGATTACTAACTAAAAAATAGGGTAGATTGTACCACGACAGAATAAAATACTCTAACAGTATAAAATTGTAACACACTAACAATATAATTAAGTTAATTAAATCATTTCTTTCAATTTGGAAAACCACAGAAAACATGCATGTCGCAAGACCCTAGGCATAATTTGATTAATTAATAGAAGAATTGATCTTATATACATTACGAGTCTTAGGAATTTTATAATATAATGAAAGGGAGCAAGAATATATTGTATTCCAAATATTTCAATTCCTTAAATAATAGGCGAGACTATACTGTAATTTAATCACTTCTTGCATTAACATGAATGAAACGTGCATATTCCAGGCTCTAGAGTTTAAAAAAAGAGGGACGCATGTATCAGAACCAATTATAGTCCTCTTTCTTTCTTTAATCAAGAAAGAAAATGAAATCTAACTTTTTCTTAATAAAATTGGGTTGCATTAATGTTTTACCAACGAGGCAACGACTATAATATTGTAATAGGTGAGAATGCATCTGCGATATCGCAATACTATTCTACTTGGTGGGATGCTCGATCATGTGACTTGTGATGGACACTTAGACTATTCTAACTCGAGATTGCAGTCACTAGCGAAGCGAGGAAATTCAACAAGAGTGTTAAGTAAGGATGTTTAAAGAATATTTTTAATCAATAAAAAGTAATAGTTTATCTAATACATTATTTAATTTTTGTAATGAAAGGTATTCAGTTGACCACCCTTGGCCATACATAATTTCGCCCCAGATTGCCGTATTCACAAATACATCTATCTAATTAAAGGGAATGCAAGTAATTAATCTGCATTGAACAAGAAATGAATCGAAAACAATTGTATTAGGTAAACTGAATTAATGAAAACACCAGCTAAGCAACGTCAATCATTTTGCTGCCAAACATTAATACTTGCTGCATGGATCATGTAAAATTCCAATCTTAATACGATTTGTTTGATGCTTCTAACTATTCAGAAAACTAGTTCTAAGATACCCACTTTACACGTGTACCTCAGTTTAAAATATTAATTTTAAAATTTATATAAATATTATTAAATGTATTCTTGACGTTCAACTGCTAATTGGCGTTACGAAAGTATTTTTAGAATTTAATATTGAGTTTTTTTCCACCATTTCTGTGCATACATTTTAATTTTCAGTAATAATAAACAGGATGCTCCTTAAATCATAGACACTAAGGCATAATTCAGTAGATGAATCTTATAAAAATTTCTCAATAATTTATGCTTATATAAGACTATTGTTAGAACAATAGCGCATCTAATAATGATATTAATCTCTGTATTCAACTTGTAATAGCTAACTCAATTCCTAGAAGTTGTAGGAAAGAGCATAACAATATGCTAAGTTTGCATTTTTTATAAGACTCTTCGTCCTAAAGAATTTATTAATTAATTTAAAAAAGAGGAAGAAAAATGATTAAGTTTCATAATGTTAATTGCAAAATAAAAGAGCTCTTCTATTTTAATAAATAATAAATAACTATGGCACCCAACCAGACAAACAACCAGAAACAATATAACTCACAAGTAATTCATCTAACACTTACAAAGGAACTATTAGAATATTTAATTGCTCCATATTATTCAATTGATTCGTTCAAAACCAACAAAATCAGACTGAACGAATTTGTGGAGAAAGCAGACTATTGCTGCCTTCAACTAGCGCTTTTTTTTAATAGCTATTTCGGTATTTAAAATCTTTCATTAGTTTTATATTCAAATTTTTTCAAAAATTTTCTTTACGTATTAAATTAACTCATTTTGAAGATAATAAGATGCCCGTAAAAAAAACGAACATATTTATCTAAAGATTTTTGTGTAATTGTGTTTTTAGTATTTGAATATTAATATTAATTAAGATAATATAGATTACTTATCTATCTTAAATCAAACACTAATCCTAATCCATATACAACATGATTAATTAGGAAGTTGGAACCAATGAGAGCTAATGGCTTGTTTTTAGTATCAAAGAGTAAGTCTCCTATTTGTAAACAAGTTAACAGCTGAATGCACAGTACACAATATTTGACTTTAGTAACTCCACGAGAAAATAGTGCCTATGCTGACTCTTCTCGTACCAATCTAAAATGGATAAACACTGACGTGTCAAATAAACATTCTCAAACAAAGAGTTACCACGTGTCCACGACAATTGGCTGTCCCAGTATATTCCACATGGAGATGGAGTACTCAAACATGCTAAGATCGAATATCCTCCATCTATTTAATTATAGCATTTGGTCGTACATGTTAATTTTATTTTGAAAAATTTAATTTGGGTGAAGTTTAATTTAAAAATGAAAATATGTTTAGACATACATTTTTTTAAATATATTTACAACTTTATTTTAAAAAAACATCTATATAGTTCCAAAGTTTTAGGATTTTGGTCCAAAATCAGCTCAACAGCTAATTTCAGAATTCAGGATTTGGCCAAAATGTGAGCAAAATTTATGGCCAAACATGAGTTTTGAAAATAAATCTCAAATTTATTTTGACAAAACTAATGGCCAAACTGGACCTAAATATCCACCGTTTAAAATTATATAAGGGTTACGAAAGAAAGTAGGATATTTGACCCGTTTGGCCATGAATTTTGCCAAAATAATTTGAGGGAAAAATATAATTAGGCAATATTCAAGATGATTTATTTTCAAAACTCATGTTTGGCCATAAATTTTGGCCCACGTTTTGGCCAAATCCCAGATCCCAAATGACCTGACTTTGGGGCAAAATTTCAAAACTTGGGAATTATATAAATGTTTTTCAAAATAAAGGTTGAAAATATGTTTTGAAAATATATGTCCAAACACATTTTAATCTTCAAACTAAACTTCACCCAAATCAGATTTTTCAAAATAAATTTAGGATCTATTGACAAACGCTAGCTTCGAACTTGTAAATCTGAATATACTGTATTATACTTAATGAAAATTTTGAAATTAAATTGCTTTTAAATATAAAAATCTGTCATTTGTTTTGGTCTATGAACAAGGAAAAGAGCCAAACACAAAGGAATAGAAGGAGCTGTCATATCCTAGTCGATGACTAGCTCTTAAGTTGTCATTTAAAAATTGTTATCTGGTGAATTGAACTATAACTCGATTATGTCGTGAATAATATAGTAAAAATTGTTGTAGGTGATCAATAATACAAAGAATTGTTACAGTTGAATCGTCCGATTAAAGGAATAATATACTCTATCCGTTTCAATTTATGTGAACCTATTTCCTTTTTGGTCCATGTAAAAAAGAATGACCTCTTTCTTTATTTGGAAATAGTTTACCTTTATGCAATGATTTATAGCCACACAAAATATATATGACTCATTCTACACCACAAGTTTAAAAGTTTTTTCTCTTTTTTTAAACTCCGTGCCTAGTCAAATAAGTTCACATAAATTGAAATTTTTTCCACTAGTCTTTACACTTTTATTTTTACCCGCTAAAATTAAATTACTTAGACTTGTGTAAACATAATTTCTAAAAACAAAACGTAGAATGGATTATGAAGAGTTCTATGCCAAAACTTGAATGCCATATTATTAATTATCTTAACACAAGAGATTACATTGTTAAACGAACGTCACATCATTTTTTAATATCAGGATTAGACTTAAGATGCGGCGACCAAACAACCCTCTAAGAAAATAAGAAAAGGAAAGAAATCGAACCGAAGAAACGTCGTAGTTGTTGATGTGCTCATTGGACCACACTTGGAACGTCTATAAATAGAAGGGCCTGTTTGCCACTAAGCAATGCATTAACTAAGGAAACGTAGTCCATTGTGTTTCAGTACGTGGCTATCTCTCCAAAAATCCTGCATAGCCTTGATCTCTTTCTCTTTTTTATATACTATCATCTTTATTATTCAATCATCTTAAAAAAAAACTAGTGTTTTTGTACTAAGATAACATTTAAAGTAACAATCATGTGCGGGATCTTGGCTGTTTTGGGTTGTTCTGATGATTCTCAGGCCAAAAGGGTTCGTGTTCTCGAGCTCTCTCGCAGGTAAATTATATTCCTTTCTTTTCTGTATTGTTAATGTTATTATTGTGTTGCGTTATTATATTGATTCTTTTTATGAGAGAGTAGCTTCCTGAACGTTTGGAGCTTCAACAGCTTGTTTGCATTTTAGAATAAAACAAGAGTAAACTTAAGATGGATTATATATTTAGATATTCTTGACGTGGACCTATATCTTAGATTCACAATATAATTTTCTTTGACCAACTGTTTTAGCATGACTTGAATATGAAAAACTGTGATTTAGTAATTCATTTTCATGTTACAATTACTTATCTTTCTCTCCTCCTTGTGTTCTTGCCATTGCTAGAGGCAGATCTATAATTCGTACTTTAGAGTATTGAGCACATTGCATTTTTGAAATTATAAGTGCACAATTTAACATTTGTTAAAATTTAGTTACATGTATATCGTGTTGTATATAGCCTCTCTATATTTGTTAAAATTATAAGTGCCTACAGTATCTCCCTAGGCCCACTCGTGGGATTTCACTTGGTTTATTGTTAGTTGATGTTATCGTGTCACATGTACTGTGTTCAGATGCATCAATATATGCGGCATCCGTCACTGTTTGCAAATGCATGGAATATAATGGAAAAGTCATGCCTAATCATTGTCACACAGGATTTTTCTTTATTTATTATATATGATTCTTTTTCTTTGATGTGAAATCTATTAGTGGATACTGAATCTTGCTAACTGATCGATTGATGAAACAGGTTGAAGCATCGTGGACCAGATTGGAGTGGGCTGTATCAACATGGGGACTGTTACTTGGCACATCAGCGTCTAGCTATTGTTGATCCTGCTTCCGGTGATCAACCTCTCTTTAACGAAGATAAGACGATTGTTGTTACGGTGGGTGCTTTTATATAATTTCATGTTTACTCTCATTTCTTGCTCAGTTTACTGATGAAAATGAAACTAATGCTGATAACTGACAATCACTATCAATCAGCCAATCAACCACATTCGTGTTCCTTTTTATTCAAATAGTTGATGATTAATTTCATGCCAAAAATTTCAGGTAAATGGAGAGATCTACAATCATGAGCAACTTCGCAAGCAAATGCCTACTCATAAGTTCCGGACTGGAAGTGACTGTGATGTCATTGCACATCTAGTGAGTACTCATCTTCCAACTTAAGAAACATGTATGTATATGTAAAATTATCCCCTGATTATTTCATCATCTTTATGTGTACATTAATCAGTATGAAGAACATGGAGAAGATTTTGTGGACATGCTGGATGGGATATTCGCTTTTGTGTTATTGGATACTCGAGATAACAGCTTTCTTGTTGCTCGTGATGCCATTGGAGTTACTTCCCTTTATATTGGTTGGGGACTTGATGGTAAGATTCCATATGATTTTCTCACTTAGATTTTCTATATGATGAATCCTTATGTGTACTAATTGTTGTAATTCTGTTCCTTCTTAGGGTCTGTATGGATATCGTCTGAGCTTAAGGGCTTGAATGATGACTGCGAACATTTTGAAGTTTTCCCACCAGGGCACTTGTATTCTAGCAAGAATGGCGGCTTTAGGAGGTGGTACAATCCTCCTTGGTTCTCTGAGGCCATTCCTTCTACTCCTTATGATCCCTTAGTTCTCAGGCGCGCCTTTGAAAATGTGAGTTATGATTATTATTGCTGTTGTTGTTGTTGTTGAAATGGATCCAACATGTTGGTTCTAAGGCTGGATATCATTGTGCAGGCTGTTATCAAAAGGTTGATGACTGATGTCCCTTTTGGTGTTCTGCTCTCCGGGGGACTTGATTCATCCTTGGTTGCTTCGGTTACTGCTCGATACTTGGCTGGTACAAAGGCTGCCAAGCAGTGGGGAGCACAGCTTCATTCCTTTTGTGTTGGCCTTGAGGTCAGTAATCTTGAGACTTCTGTTACAACATTAATAACGACCGCAACTCATTCACAATCTGGTAAGGTCAGCTATATGAAATCTAATACCGATTTGATTGCTTTCACCAAACAGGGCTCACCGGATCTCAAGGCTGCAAGAGAAGTTGCTGACTACTTGGGAACTGTTCACCACGAGTTTCATTTCACCGTTCAGGTTTTGATGGAGCAACTCTATTTTTACTTGATATATCATCCTCTTCTTTCTCCTTTGTTTACCTGTTGGCAAATGATATGTGTCGTATTTGTAGGATGGAATTGATGCAATTGAAGATGTTATTTACCATATAGAGACATACGATGTAACAACGATCAGAGCAAGCACTCCTATGTTCCTTATGTCGCGTAAGATTAAGTCACTAGGAGTGAAGATGGTCATATCTGGGGAAGGATCTGATGAAGTGTTTGGTGGTTACTTGTACTTTCACAAGGCTCCCAACAAAGAAGAGTTCCACAAGGAAACATGTCGCAAGGTATAAGAAAGTGTTTCCAGTTCCTTGTTTAAACAGGACAAGGAGTTGAGAAAATGTTGATCTTTTTCCTCCATCTGTATATATGCAGATTAAAGCGCTTCACCAATATGATTGCTTAAGAGCAAATAAGTCAACATCTGCATGGGGTTTAGAAGCTAGAGTCCCTTTCCTAGATAAGGAGTTCATCAATGTTGCCATGAGTATTGATCCAGAATGGAAGTTGGTAAGTAGTTTACCCCTGATTGTCGATATAATAAACGATGAACTGTCTGTAAAACCTTGTATTTTGTTCATTTCAGATTAAACCAGAGCAAAGGAGGATTGAGAAGTGGGCTCTAAGGAGGGCCTTTGATGATGAGGAGCATCCCTATCTCCCAAAGGTGTACTAAATCGCCATATTCAAACTGATTTGCTAGTGATTTCAATTGTTGTATTGTTAATCAAACTAACATTTTACTCATTACATTCCTTGCAGCACATCCTGTACAGGCAGAAAGAACAATTCAGTGATGGAGTAGGCTATAGTTGGATAGATGGACTCAAAGCACATGCTGAACAACATGTGTGTTTCAATGACTAATCAACACTTTCTTCCAATACTTTTTTGTTTTAAAAGCTGACTAGGAAACAATTTTTTTTCCTTTAATAGGTGACCAATAGGATGATGCTTAATGCTTCACATATATTCCCTCATAACACACCTATTACAAAGGAAGCATACTACTATAGGATGATTTTCGAGCGCTTCTTCCCACAGGTACTTTGTTTAGATAATATTCTGTATTGTGAGAGATTGATGATAAATTGGCTAATTTTCGCTGGTTTTCAACCTTGCAACCTTCCGATAAGTCACATTGTCGGAGTTTTTTTAGTTCAAATTCGAGATTTACTTTTAATCATGTTCCTCTACTATTTTTGGTTCTGTAGAATTCAGCTGGGCTAACTGTTCCTGGAGGAGCGAGTGTGGCATGTAGCACAGCTAAAGCTGTAGAGTGGGATGCTTCTTGGTCAAAGAACCTTGATCCTTCAGGCAGGGCTGCTATTGGTGTACATAACTCGGCTTATGAGAATCATGTACCTGCTATGGCTAATGGGAATTTGGCCAAAAAAATCATTGACCGTGTGCCGTCTATGGTAGAAGTGGGTGCTGCTCCCGAGCTCACAATAAGGAGTTAGCAGCAGTCTGTTGTCCATGACTTCTTGCTCATATTTAATATTATTATTATTACAATTATTATAAGTTTTAGTTTATTGTCATTATTAAGGGAAGAGGCAGCATGTACTTCTGCTGCATTAAAAGGCATCAGGTCATGTATTATATAGAATAATGACCAGATGGGGGTGGTTTTAAGCTGAACAATATTAGTACTATTGTTCGATTATGAAGTCATAGCAGCTTTTCAGTTGCCTCCATTATTGTAATTTTAATCATTTGCCATTTCTCTAGGCCATTTTCTCCCTCTATCCTGTCTCATTTGCCCTTCACATATGGTGCAATATAGTTGATCGTCATTTTGGTGAATTAGAAAATCAACCTACACTTTGTATCTAGCTAATTGCCATTTTCAATTTGGTGTCATTTATAGCCTGTTTGGCCAAAAGTATTTTTTTTTTTGCCAAAAGTACTTTTGGCCAAAAATTAAGATGTTTGGCCAAATTTTTGGAAGGAAAAAAATACTTTTGAGGAGAAGCAGAAGCAGTTTTTGAGAAGCAGAAAAAAGTAGCTTCTCTCAAAATGTACTTTTTTTATAAGTACTTTTGAGAAAAATTTATTTAGAAGCAGTTTTTTAAATCTTGGCCAAACACTAATTGCTGCTCAGAAGTGCTTTTTTAAATTAATTAGTCAAACACAAATTGCTTCTCACCAAAAGTATTTTTGAGAAATACACTTTTGAAAAAAAATATTTTTTAAAATAAGCTAATTTTTACGGCTTGACGAAACGGGCTATTAATTTGAGTTATATATTTCCATCTTTCATTTTTAAGGATAAAGTCATGTCCATTACAAAACAACTCTTCTAATAGGGGACTTCAACGAAGGAAGGATCCGAATATTGGATGGCAGAATCTCCAATAAAATGAATACTAATATCTTTATTAATTAACCAAATTATCTACATTAAATATCTTATTTACTTTTCACTTCTCAGTCATCGCTTTTTGATACATCAGCGAGATTCCATACAAAGACAACATACTTACATATTCTTGTTAACAGCAAACATCTTACTATAATTAACAAAAATTGAACAAGTCTCATCCAAAACTAATTAAATGATTGTTAGTTCTCAGATGGGAAGAAGACAAGTTGGTAACATCATGTTTCTAACATGTAATGACTTATATTCTGCTTCTGCTACTTGGGCCTGATATTTTTATTTACAACATATCAGGCCTTTAAACAACCCCCACCCCCAAACTATCACATTCTTCATAGTTTCATACTTAAAATATTTGGGAAACCTCCTCACTATATTGTGCTTTGTATTAAAACACCCTTAAACTAGGATATTTTTATTAGTTTCAAACTTAAACTATTTAGGAATTTCCCGAACTATATTGTCTTTCGTATTAAAACCCCTCGCCTGGGAGCACGTGGTTGTTGTAAAAAGCCATCAAAATGGCCCACCCAACAAAAAATAATGGCTAATTAGTTTGACACTCTTTCAAATTTATTTTCTAATAAATATTCTTCTTATTTCAGTTATATCCATCATTATTCTTAAAATTTTATTATTCTTCCTTATTTTTTTCACCTTTCTTCTTTATTTTTTAACCTTATTTCTTCAGTTCTCCATATGGATTTCTTCTAGAAAGAAAATTCTCCCTCTCTTGTTTCTTTTAAAATTATTTATTCTGTTTCTTGTTTTAGTTTTCTTTCATGGAATACCAATTTAAATATTCTTATTAAACTCAACACCTTGTAAGGAATAAAGTTGGATCTCTTGAACATTTTTAATGTAATAAGGAATTAGAGAATGTAATTGCCGGGCAATTAATTTATTATTTACGAAATTTATTTTGTGTAATTTTTTTTATGTAATATAAGATGACTTTTAAGAAATGCAACACTAGATGCCCTTATTTATATTTTAGCTATGCTTCAAATGGAATATAAACAAGAACTTATTAAGTGGAGTCTAGCATAAAGCACAATTACAATAAAACCTAAAATTAATTAAGTATATTAGATATTATTTTGACCAAAAATCCTAGAATTAATGAATCATTCTAGAGTAATATATCATGCGTGAACTATATACAAAACTTGGGAAAAGGTTAAAATTGCCCCTGTACTATTGTTAATTGGTTACTTGTGCCACCCGTTATACTTTTCGGTCATTCTTTCCCCTACCGTTAAAGAACTTTGAATAAACACCCCTAAACCTAACGTCTATACACTGTGGCAGCTGACAACATTAAAATTATCCTACTCAGCTGCTATGTCAGCTGCCATGTCATCGGGCCCACTCTTTAGTTGCCATCTTCTTCCCCTACTATTTCTTCTTCGACACCCACTCAAAGACACCAACACCCTCTTCTTCATGTTTAGTTATCCAAATAGCAACCCGTTCCACCAAACCAGCAAACAGAACCGGTGAAACTTTCCGGAAAATCAGAAGAACACCACCACTATCTACCTCTACTCTCACTATTTTCCCCTTGATATTTTCAACCAATAAAAACCAGCAAGATCTATTATAGATCTTGACAAAAAAATAGCCAAAATACCACTGCCTCACGCCCCTCCTCTTTCATTTTTTTTTAGTCATTTTCTCTTTCTTCTTGGTAATTTGTTAGATCTAAAAACTTGGAAGGCTTTAGAATTTTTTTAACTTAGCTGGAAAATGGATCCTTGCCATATCCCACTAAAAATCGTTGGATGTGCTCGTTATTTTTGGTTTTTTTGTGACCTTTAAATATATGCTCATGTTAATAAAAATCTTTTCCTGTGACCTTTAGAAATCTGCTCTGTGTTAATAGAAATCTTTTCAGCCACTATGCAAAAATTGCTTCAGACTTCTACTAATACGAAAGCCTAATCATGTGATGATATTTCTGTTCAATTGTCCTCACAATTTAATCTCATTTTCATTCTTTTTTTTGAAATAATAATTGCTAGGAACAATGCCAAAAAATTCATTTAATGATTGCTTGGGAAACGGGGGGAGCAACTTCGGATACCTGCTCGTATTTGGTGGAGTTATGTTAATAGAAACCGGTTTTTGAACAGTTAACGACTAATTGAGCCGGCTCAGTTTCCGATTTTGTTGCGTGTTGAGTCGGAGTTGAATACTCCCTCCGCTTCTCCTTCTGCTAAAAAAGTAGAGAGAGGAGAGAGAAGATGGGGTTTGTGGGGTTTTAACTTGGTGGGGTTAATTAATGTGTTGGCAGCTGACATGGAAAAATTTGAGGGGTCAGCTACCACAGTGTCAAAACGTTAGGGATAGGGGTAATTTTTATAACTTCATTAACGGTAGGGGCGAAAATGGCCGAAAAGTATAACGGGTGGCACAAGTAACCAATTAGCAATAGTACAAGGGCAATTTTGACCCTTTTCCTAAAAAACTTTGTACAAACTATAAGTTAATATAGTTAGACAAACATATATACCTTTAAAAGTTTAATATGAGGTTTTAATATAAGTAGGTAATTGACAAAAAAGTGATAGTTTAGGCGGGTTTTGGGCTGAGTTAAATAGCCACACGTACTTGTATAGTGCTACATGGCACATTTTTTTGGACAGTTAGAATCGTGTATTGGACGCGCGTCTAAGAATCCAATGAGAGAGTTTTAACATGAAGGGCAATATAATTCAGGAGGTTTTTGGGATACCGAAAAATTTTAGTAAAAAATTGATAAGACTTGATATTATAGGAAGATTTTAGGGTATTAACTCAATGGAAAAAGTGCTAAATTTAACAACTGTTTAGTAATTTGAACCAAACAAATGCTTTTGAAAATCTAAGGTTTTTCCTTCTGTTTTACATAAAATAAGATCATTCTTTGAATTCAAATTAAATAATAATAATTATTACAAAGATTTACTGAAACTGTCCCAGAAATCCAGTGTCATAAGTGCATGAGCAACTACTGATAAATATATAAAATACAACACAACATCCGTCCGGAATACAATGGACAGAAAGGGATTTTAAAGAGCTATGGGACACCTTACATACTGCAACTCACCTAGTCCCTGAATCGTTTGTGCTGCTGCGCCGGTAGACCGCTAATATATCATGTACCTGTGCAAAAAAAAATGCACAGAAGTGTAGTATGAGTACGTAATCAACGTGTGCTCAGTGAATATCCCGTTTAATCCCTAAGGGATAGAGACGAGATGGCCAACTTTGACACTCATTGGAGGTCAATTAACACTATACTATAAGTGTAAGAATAATCATAGATTTTCATAAAAGTTCTAATTGTGAAGCGAGGAAAATAGGTATGCACCTTCAACAATGAATCAAGGGCCTCCAAGGTCTATTCTTTGTCAATTTATCAGTTTATATCAAGCCACGTAGGGCCAATTCCATATTTGCAATTATTAAGTAACAAATAAGCATGCGCAAATCATACCGAGGCGACGACCTGCTCCAACAGAAATGTAAATTGTGCACTATCGAGGGTCGAGCGGCACGAACCATAGATGCATCTATTTTCACCGAGGCATTCGGCCCGTTCCATAAATAAACACATATCATGTTCGCGAATCATCTATGCGACGCAGGCGCACATAAAATACATGCTCAAATAGAAAATTAAGAGTTCATCGTGGATAATCATCCAAATAAACAACTATCTCTTTTTAACATTTCAGGAAAAATTAATGGCGAAATACATAAACGGCCCCTTTAAGTTGTCCTCAACGGTCAGCCAAACACCTCAACTGACCTCATTTTCAGTTGGACACCTCAAGCCTTCAATATAATAGGTCAATTAAACACCCGACTCCATCAACCCACTCGCGTGAAATACACTCTCAGGTTCATGTGAAACGAACAAATAAGAAAATGCCACGTGTAATTTTAATTAAAAATTTGCCACCTATTATTAAAAAAAAAGAAAAAAAAGCAATAATAATAAATAACCCTAGCCTCCCTGCCGCCCCTCTTCTTCTTCATCTTTAAGTGAATGTGCAAAATAGTAGAAGCTATTCACTGCAAAAGTTATTTTCACTCATTCTCTTCAGTCAATCCCAAAAGGCAAAATGAAGCTCGCCGGAATTAATGGAGCTTGCCGGAAAAGAAAACCCAGGTTTTTTCTTTTTCTTTTCCTAAAATAAAATGAAACCCACCTAATTTTCACACCTTTCTAATCTAATTTTCACACCTCCTCCTCCCAATATCAGGTGTTTTGCCGAGAGACCATTTTTTCTTCTTCAAACAAACAAGTGAGCTGAACACATTCTAAAACACACACACAGTCACACAATAGCAAATCGTTTTTCTTTTGAGAAGCAGTTGTGGAAGCAAAAATTTCACATTTGGATTAAAAAAGAAATACCAATCTGTAAAAACATGGCTAGAAGAAGAAGAGGAAGAAAAAATAGAAAAAAGAAGAAATTGAAAATGTCAACAGTAGTACTTGTTCGGTGGAGTCAATTTTACGAGCTATAATCTTAGTGTTCCTATGAATCTTTGTGTAAATTAAGGCGGTGGAAGTTTAGGTCGATTGTTGTGAGAACGAAAGGGGTTGATTTACATTGGACGCTGGTTTTGGTCCGGGAGTGGAGGTGACAACGACATTACTGGGGGTTGTCTTTGCTTTGATATATTTGATAATTGTGGAAAATTAAGGTTCAGAAGAAAATTTTGGAGAAGAAAGAGTGAGAAAAAGTGGGCTCCACAAGTTAAATTAAAAAAAGAAAAGAAAAAAGTATAATTTTAAAAGCCTTCACTTGCTGTCAGGCGAGTGTAGAACACACACTTTGTCATGTCACTCTGAAGTGTTTAAGTGATATACTGGAAAATAATTTAAGGTGTCCAACTGAAAATGAGGTCAGTTGAGGTGTCTGGCTGACCGTTGAGGACAACTTGGAGGGGCCATTTATGTATTTCGCCAAAATTAATATTAGATCTTTTTTTTTTAAATTCCTTTACCAATTCAACGTGATCTAAATAATTCAAACTATCAATGAATTCACAGAAATCCAAATGTCACATGCTTTCGAGTCTTAGACTACCCGAACAATAACATAATAGTAGCTATGCACGGACTCTCGTCACCTCATGCGTGCGTAGCCTCCACAGGAGCACATAATCAATTTAACTCACATATGTGGTAACTTCCCCCTCACAAAATTAGAAAGCAGACTCACCTCGCTCCGAAGACTCACAACCGACATTCCACATCCTTTTGAATACTCATCTCGTCACCTCAGCTGTACTACTTAACTGCATATATTGCATGTTAGAGTACATTTTAGTGTATTCATCCCTTGTATTACAAATGTATTAACGTCTTACATTTATATTATTTAGATAATAAATACAAAAGTGATCTTTAATTTTGACTAATGTTGACCTGAAAAGAGACCAACTTTGGTCGCAGCTACTCCAGAAATTATATTTAGCGATCAAAGTTGGTTGCCAATTATCCAGAAATTAAATTTAGCAACCAAAGTTGGTCGCTAAATTTAAATCAGATTTATTTATATTTTATATAATATTTAAAATAATAGTATTATTGTTAAACGTTAGAACTGGGTCCCAGATTAGCGACCCAAGTTGGTATCTATTTTCTTTAGCGACTAACTTTGATAGCTAACTTTGAATTATATTTATTTATATTTTATAATTTTTTTAAATAATAATATAATTACTAAAATTTTATAACTCGGTTCCATATTAGCAACCAAAGTTGGTCTCTATCTGCTTCCCTTTTCATTAGCGACCAACTTTGGTCGCTAATTTTAAATAATATTTATTTATATTTTATAATTTTTTAAAATAATATTATAATTATTAAATATTATAAGTAGGTCCCACATTAGCGACCAACGTTGGTCGCTAATCTCAATTTTCTTTAACCACGCAAGTCTGATCAGTCTGGTCAACATTTTGACGAAATTATCGACCAAAAAAGCGACCAAGATTGGTCGCTAATGTATTTAGAATAATTATTTAATGAGAATAATTATTTAATTATTTTTTTCTAATTTAGCGACCAACTTTGATTGCTTTTCTTGCGAGATCAATTTCGATCTCCAAAATTTGGTCGCTTTTTCCGGATGTCTAGTAGTGAAATATTATGAAACAATTTATAGTAAACCCCAACTTAACATGAAAGGAACCTACAACTCCTGTTTAAAAACATTTTATTTATTATTTATATTTGAACAAAATTCCAACATGTTTGCCAATAAGCATCGCATTATCCTAGGAAATGGTCTATTTTATCTTACTACGTGGCCTTCTCTCCTAAAATATTTCATAAGCCTGTCTTTCCCTCCCACACAATTGATTACTTTCCAAAAATCCCGCATTGTCCGTGTTATAGTCCGTATTTATCTAATATTCTTAGATAAAGACTTATTACACTAGTGTTTGAGTACTAAGTAGTAAAAATAAGTAGTAGGTATACATTTTAACAAAGGAAAAAGAAGAGAGTAACGATCATGTGCGGGATCTTGGCTGTTTTAGGTTGTTCTGATGATTCTCAGGCCAAAAGAGCTCGGGTTCTCGAGCTCTCTCGCAGGTAAAATTACATCCTTTTTTTCTTTCTTCGCCCTGTTAATTGATGTTGTTCGCATTTTGCATGTAATTTCTTCGTGAGAGAGTTGGGAGCTGGAAGTGATTGTTACATTTTATAATAATTCTGATAAATAGGTTGAAGCATCGTGGACCAGATTGGAGTGGGCTGTATCAACATGGCGACTTTTACTTGGCACATCAACGTCTAGCCATTGTTGATCCTGCTTCCGGTGATCAGCCTTTGTTTAACGAAGATAATACGATTGTTGTTACAGTGGGTGCTTTTAATTTTACGTTTACTCCCATTTCATGAGTAGTTTAAGGATGAAATGAAACTGATGACTGACAATGAACTATCAATCTATCAACTTCACTTAATATGATTAATTATTAAATGCCAAAATTTTCAGGTAAATGGAGAGATCTATAATCATGAGCAACTTCGCAAGCAATTGCCTAATCATAAGTTCCGGACTGGAAGTGACTGTGATGTCATTGCACACCTCGTGAGTAATCTAGATTACTTATCTTCCAACGTTGGAAACATGTATTTGTACGTAAAACTATTCCCTGATTATATTATGTACATTAATCAGTATGAAGAACATGGAGAAGATTTTGTGGACATGCTGGATGGGATGTTCGCTTTTGTGTTATTGGATACTCGAGATAACAGCTTTCTTATTGCTCGTGATGCCATTGGAATTGCTTCCCTTTACATTGGTTGGGGACTTGATGGTAGTTTTCTATGCAATTTTCTCAGTTGAAGACTTTGCTATTTGAAATTACCATTTGAATTTTTATAGTACTTGTTAATTTGGTGTTGTAATTCTGTTCCTTCTCAGGGTCTGTGTGGATATCATCTGAGCTTAAGGGCTTGAATGACGACTGCGAACATTTTGAAGTTTTCCCACCAGGACACTTGTATTCTAGCAAGAATGGCGGCTTTAGGAGGTGGTACAATCCTCCTTGGTTCTCTGAGGCCATTCCTTCCACTCCTTATGATCCCTTAGTTCTCAGGCGCGCCTTTGAAAATGTGAGTTATGATTATTATTGTTGTTGTTGTTGTTGAAATGGATTGGTTCTAAGGTTGGATATCAATGTGCAGGCTGTTATCAAAAGGTTGATGACTGATGTCCCCTTTGGCGTTCTGCTCTCGGGGGGACTTGATTCATCCTTGATTGCTTCTATTGCTGCTCGTTACTTGGCTGGCACAAAGGCTGCCAAGCAGTGCGGAGCACAACTTCATTCATTTTGTGTTGGCATTGAGGTCAGTCAATCTAGACCAGAGGTGGTATTTAGAGCAGATTCTATAGTTCAATTCAACTGAACTTATTACCTTTGCCCTAAACTATGTATAAAAAGTGTGCATATAATAGGATCACACTCATTTTGAACCGGTTGTTTCCAGATCCTGAATTCACATTTCATCCTTGGACTTCTGTGATTAAAAGAAAAGAAAGATAAATTCTATTGCTCGATCTTCTCTTTAACTCTTGATACCAAGTTGCCTGCTTTCATTGAACAGGGCTCACCGGATCTCAGTGCTGCAAGAGAAGTTGCTGATTTCCTGGGAACTGTTCACCACGAGTTTCACTTCACTGTTCAGGTTTTGACCGACAAACGTTTTTTTTTACGTGATCTATTATCCTTTGTGCTTTTGTTTTGTTTACCTGTTGGCAAATGATATGTGTCGTATTTGTAGGATGGAATTGATGCAATTGAAGATGTTATTTACCATATAGAGACATACGATGTAACAACGATCAGAGCAAGCACTCCTATGTTCCTTATGTCGCGTAAAATTAAGTCATTAGGAGTGAAGATGGTCATATCTGGGGAAGGCTCTGATGAATTGTTTGGTGGCTATTTGTACTTTCACAAGGCTCCCAACAAGGAAGAGTTCCACAAGGAAACATGTCGCAAGGTATAAGAAAGTGTTTCCAGTTCCTTGTTTAAATAGGACAAGGAGTTGAGAAAATGTTGATTTTTTCCCTATGCAGATTAAAGCGCTTCACCAATATAACTGTTTAAGAGAAAATAAGTCAACATCCGCATGGGGCGTAGAAGCTAGCGACCCATTTCTAGATAAAGAGTTCATCAATGTTGCCATGAGTATTGATCCAGGGTGGAAGTTGGTAAGAAATTGAGCTCTAATTGTTGATGGATACTGGAGCCACAATCACTAAGACTTAGATTTTATCCATTTCAGATTAAACCTGAGCAAGGGAGGATTGAGAAGTGGGCTCTTAGGAGGGCTTTCGATGACGAGGGGTATCCCTACCTCCCAAAGGGTAGCTCTAGATCACAATATTCCAACTGAAATCTCGTTTACAAGTGATTTGAATCGTTCTATTGTTAATTAAAACTAACATTTTCATGTTACATGCGCTGCAGAATATCCTATACAGGCAGAAAGAGCTATTCAGTCATGGTGTAGACTATAGTTGGATAGATGGACTCAAAACACATGCTGAACAACATGTGTGTTTTCAGTAGTTAATCCATAAATGTTACTGCTTTATCTTCTAGTGCTTGTTTGATTTAATAAGCTTGACTGGGGAAACAAATTTTTTCCTTTAATAGGTGACTGATAGGATGATGCTTTATGCTTCACATATATTCCCTCATAACACCCCGGTTACAAAGGAAGCATACTACTATAGGATGATTTTTGAGCGCTTCTTCCCACAGGTACTTTCAAATAATAGTGAATAGAAAGTCACAAACTGCTTAAATCCGAGAACGTTGTTTAACCATGTACCTCTGCCATTTTGTTTTCTGCAGAATTCAGCTAGGCTAACCGTTCCTGGAGGAGCAAGTGCGGCGTGTAGCACAGCTAAAGCTGTTGAGTGGGATGCTTCTTGGTCAAAGAACCTTGATCCTTCAGACAGGGCTGCTATTGGTGTGCAAAACTCGGCTTATGAGGATAAATTACCTCCTTTAGCTAATGGGAAACTGGCCACAAAGATCACTGGGAATGTCCCAGCTATGGTTGGAGTTGGTGCTGCCCCTGAGGTCATAATTAAGAGCTAGCAACAGTGTTGTCAACAACTTCTTGCTCATGTTTGAGCTTAGTATTTTTACTATTATTATAAACATTAGTCTACTACATTATTGTTTTTAGGAGAGGCAGCAAGCATGTCTTTTTATTTGTTCTGCTGCATCAAAGAATAGAAGTACTTGAATGAATAGAAGAAGAAAAAAAACATAAAAACCAATGGATTTGAAGTAGCCATTAGCCAATAACACCAAATAATATGTTTCATTAGCAGACCAAATCTACAATGCCGATTCAGTTTCACTGTTAAACAGCCTGAGTAACTACATAATTTAACAGTCATCTTAATTAAGTGCACTACTAGTGTGAACATTTTGTGTGTCCTAAAATGAATTGCATCAATAGGCTAGCAAAAGCTAAAATACTAATAGTACTACTATATAGGTTAGTAGAAAAGGGCAGTGTAAAATAATTGGTTCCAAGTATCAGGCAGACCAGGAAGGCACCAATGGGTACAATCAGCTTTGTTAGGGTTAATTCTTTGCTGAGAATTGAGATCACCACTATAGATAGAGGGATGTGCATCTTTCCTCATTGCTGATAACAATGTTATATCCAGCAAATAGGGTGGGTTGTTCATGTCCCTTATGACTGTCTGCACCACATCCGTTTGGTCTGAGTACATTCCAGGGTTCATTGAGCCAGTCAACATGGTCCTTGTTACGGGGCTCGTCTCCCCGTAACAACTTCCCGATGTTGTCGCTGCACCGCCGTTCCATACACTTGAGCTGCTCAAAAAAATTGACATTTAGTTTATAGCTAATCTGAATTGTATATATTTTGTTTACACTTTCAATAAGTCAATTCTACAGTATTTAATATCATATCAGTGAAAGTGAAAGAAAATATTAAAATAATAAGCGTCGAACAGTCTGTTCACAAGAAAAATATCAATTGTAAATTGTAATCCACTATTGAATTTGGAGTTCCCACTAGTGGCAACAACATAAGTGAAAAGCTCCTGTTATTATATACCACCGACGAGACAAACGAGCCAGAATAATGCAACAGTCATGACCTCAATCTCAAGTGGTCCTACATTTCCTCTACTACACAACGTTTCAAGAAAATGGTTTCATTTTGTACTTTTTTTTTTTTTTTTGGTTGAAGTTTCATTTTGTACTAAAAATACTCCTTTTGTCTCGACGGACATACTTTTTCTATTAGTTCGTTTCAAAAACAATAATTTTTTATCATTAAAAATTATTTAACTATAAATTTATTATTTTAATCATTTTAATCTTAATGACAAGTTTTTATAACCATACAAATGTGATGGTCCCACAAAACTTTTACCAATTAAAAAGAAATTAAGCAAAAAGTTTCAAAAGTCTTTCTTATTTTTCTTTTAACTATTTGGGAGTCAAACTACTTGTCAAAATAGAATCAGATGGAGTATTTTTTTATTGTAAAATTGGAAATGCTTTTATTTAATGCAAATGACAAGTTTTTATAACCATACAAATGTGGTGGCTCCATAAAACTTTTATTAATTAAAAAGAAATTAAGCAAAAAGTTTCAAAAGTCTATTTTATTTTCCTTTTAACTATTTGGCGAGTCAAACTACTTGTCAAAATTGAATCAGAGAGTATTTTTTTATTGTAAAATTGGAAATGCTTTTATTTAATGCAAATAACAAGTTTTTATAACCATATAAATGTGGTGGTCCCATAAAACTTTTACCACTTAAATATTTAAGCCAAAAGTTATCAAAAGTCTTTTTTATTTTTCTTTTAACTATTTGGTGAGTCAAACTAACTTGTCAAAATTGAAACAGATAAAGTATTTTTTAATTGTAAAATTGGAAATGCTTTTATTTAATGCAATTATTACAAATTTAAATTGTCAAACTGATTTTCTGTCTACATGGATATTAGTAAAAGCATAACAACAACAACAACTACCCAGTATAGTCCCACGAGTGGGGTCTGGGGAGGGTAATATGTATGCAGGCCTTACCCCTACCCGATAGGGCAGAGAGGCAGTTTCCAATCGACCATCGGTGAAAGAGCAGGAAAAGGGAAAAAAACAAAAATAAAACAAAAGGAAAAAGAAAAAACATTAGTGACTCCAGAATAAACCACAAAAAACTGATATATAAAAGGGCAAAGCAAACAAAGCAACAGCATGAACAAAAGACATTAGTAATTCTAGGAGTAACCACACAGAGATATTAACCTATCAAGAACCCTCCCTCATCTCGACCCATCCCTATCCCCGCGAAATAATAGGATATTAGTAAAAGCATAAACACAATAATTTAGGGTTATAAGGTCCAAGTTGGAGTACTAGAGCACATAGATGACCAGATGACAGCTAATGTGGGGGCAAAGGGCAAGCATAGGTCAAAAAGAGAAATTCAAAAGTGACTGAAATTTGCCAAGGGATAACAATTTTTAGAGGCCAAAAAAAAAGAGAGAAGAAACAGTTAACATACTCGTAGTGGTTAGGGGAAGTGCCCTGAAAAAAGAGTCTGGTTCTACTTCTGTCAATGTTGGAATCAACCCATCTTGCCCACGTTCTTAGCCCTCTCTCCATTGCCACCAATGGATCCATGTCTTCATACATTTTCCCTCCATCATCTATGTAATCCCACCTGCATTTTAATTACCATTTTAATCACATCCAATTGCTAAAAAATACGTACATTCTGCTAAATTATTCATAAAATAATGACGAAAGTACCCTTGTGAAGAGCCTTTGTGAGTCCACCAATGACCAGTATTAAAAGATAAGACATCCACACCTCTCCAAGCATTAGCATTTCCTCTTATATCATTCAATTTAAGCACACTTTTGCCCTGCACACTGTCTATGTCCACCAGATATTGTGCTTTGTGATATGATATTGTCACTCCATAATCCTGCATTCCATTTTCCACCACACATTCATATGTTTTACGACCAAACCAAACTAAAATCTACAATATGAATTTGAACCATTTAAGCTCATTTGAGACCAATATGAATCCTATTAATTACATTGGTGAAAATATTAGTGGAAAAAAAAAATGGAAGGCTTACCAAGAACTTGAAAGTTGAAATGGGGTAATTCTTAGACATCTGCGTTTGAGCTTTTGGGACATCAGCTGAAATCAAACAAATTAACGACTCCCATTGATCCCTACCTAAAGAATCACCCACAAACATCACTGTTTTCCCTTTCATTTTCAACAGAAACTCAAGCCCATTGAACCTATCAAGAAACAAAAACCAACCGCCACAACAAAAAAAGATTTAAAAATCGAAACTTTATCGGAGGAAAAATAAAAATCAAGATTCAGGTACCTGGGAAGCTCGCAATTCGCAGGTTTCCAACGGTATTTAAGATATTCAGTGTCGGGTCGGCCATAAAGTTGACAGTTGAACTGAACATCGATAGCAGGGCAAGAAGAGGATTGATACAATGGGTAAGTTTCATCATAAACCCAAGTACCTATAAACAGAGAACATGATGTTTGGTTACCTTGAAGTATTGGGTTTCTGTGATTTGGGTTATTGTTATTATTATGGTGATGTTGCCTATATAATACAACTGATGAAACTACATAAAACTGAAATAAAAGAAGCCAAAAACATAATGAAAAGAGATGCTCCATTAGAGAAAAGGGTCAAGGAAGGGAAGAAAAAGAGTACTTATAAAGCAAAAAAGGTAGAGAGAGAGAGGGAGAAGAAAAGAAAAGGAGTGAGAAAGGGAAATAAAAAGAAAAGAATATGGCTTTGTGTAATGTACTGTTACAAAGAAAGGAGGAATGGGCCTATGTGTGATGGGGAAATGGAGATTTTTGTTGCAGTGTGCATGTGACGATGGGGGACTTGGTTCACGTGCATTGCTATATCTCCATTAACACCTTGTTCGATTGTTACTTATTCTTTTATAATATATTATATCATATTATATTATATTATATTGTATTGTATCTTTTGATAAATATAATATTTGGATGGATTTTGTCATTTCATGGTATCATGCACCTGTAATATGATAAATAAACTTACAATATTATAAAAAAAAATTATGATACAACATATAAAAAGGTAGGACAAATGATAAAATAAAATTATTTAATAATAATGAAGGGTGAGATTAAGAGAAAAATACAAGAAAACGACGCGATCATACCAAATGGTTGTTACACAAAGTGGAACATTTCATCGTTACGTAACAACGGATTTAACAATACGATATAATAAAATTTAAGTAATAACAATTAAAACAAACATTATATTTAAAGTTAAATACGATACGATATGATAGGATAGGTAACAATCATCCAAACAAGTTGTAAGAGCACGTTTGGACATAATAAATTTTTTCCTTTTTTTCCTAATTTTTTTTTATTCTTTTTCCGAAATCAACATTTAGTTACAATATTTTATATTTTCAAACATACATTTTGAAATTTTTCGAAAATTTGAAAATTTTCAAAAAAATTATTTTTCAAAATTTGTACTCAGATCACTCACAAAACTTAAACAACAACCCAAAATCATATTCATGTCCAAACATAACTCAATTTCATATTTCATTTTCACTTGAAAAAAAAATTCACTTATTGTTTTTGGAATTTTACAAGTCTTATGTCCAAACGCCCACTAAGGATTTGAATATTATGAGCTAGAAATTATACACAGTTTATTTAATTTATCAATTTGAAGATTTATTATGCATATTTGTTTATGAATTTCTTAGCATATACTAAAAGCTTGAACGAAAGCTATTAAATTCGAACGAATCAGACCCCGTTTGGCCATAAGTTTTGTCAAAATAAATTTAATTTATTTTCAAAACTCATGTTTGGCCATAAATTTTGCTCATATTTTGGCCAAATCCCAAATCAAAAATTTCAAATTCCAAAATCAGCTATTGAGCTGAATTTGGGCCAAAATTCCAAAATTTAAGAATTATATACATGTTTTTTTAAAATAAAGTTGAAAAATATGTTTTAAAACACATTTTCATCTTCAAACCAAAATTTACCCAAATCAAAATTTTCAAAATAAATTTGAGATCTATGGCCAAATACAAGTTCAATAAGCTATACCTATATTGGTACGTGCTATATTGGGTCGGTTATGACAAGGAATTCAGAATTTTAAATCTGAAATGTGTAATTTGAGCTGAAGATGAAACCTTTGGTGGCTGCCTGGGGTTGTGGCGGGAAATTGATTTCACAACTTTTAATGCTTAAGTTGACAACAATTACTATAATAATCACTAAAAAAGTTGAGGATTTGGGACAAAACTTTGTCATCTAGCAGGCTCGCAGCTTTGATTAGATCTAAGTTCTAACTTCTCAAAATATAAACCTTGTACTTGTGTTTGTTCTTAATTAATTCTACACGTTGTATTGACATAGAACAAAATTTATTTGCATATATCGACCAAATTAACTTTTTCTGTAGAAGAAGGTATATGGACCATGAAAAAAATCGTTAATTATGATGAATTACCTAAATACAAAAATAAATAAAGGCATAATTAATTGATTGATCTTCTCTATCACATTAGGAACTTCTTTTTTTTTGTTTTCTTATAATTAATAATTAAGAATAAACACAAGTACAAGGTTTCTTGATTCAAGTCCAGCCATTAATAGTCGCCCAATTTCATTTCGCAGTAAGGCAGTGAAAGCAAAAGAGCACTACTCCGTCCATTTTACTTTATGTAAACATAGTTTGATTGAGCACGTTGCACAGATAAGTAAGAATGAAAATTTTTTAAATTTATGGTACTAAACAATTTAAAATACAGTCCACAGTATTTGTATGGTTATAAAAACTTCTCATTATTAAGGATAGAATTGAAAATTTAAGCTAAATTATTTTCAAATAAGAATGACGTTATTCTTTTCGAAACAAATCAAAAAAGAAATAAGTTTACGTAAATTGGAACGGAAGGAGTACAATTTTACCATTGATGGTGCATATAAACTTACTGCTCTTGTAAATATAAATTTCAGAAAGAATTATCTAAGGCCATTATGTAAGTATATGTATGAATCAAGTCAGGACAGTCCTCTCTTGTCTACAAGTTGAGGCATGGCATGGGGCCCTGAAATTTGGACAACTTGATTTGTCTGGTACCTCCATCAAACTACGTTAGAAGTAAAGGACAACTTAGGTTTCTTGCGACAAAATAAATTAAACCAAGTCTAGAATCAACCTTCCTATTTCAATAAATGAAAGGAAGAAAGAAAATAAAAACTAAAAGGAAACTTGTAAATGGCTAATGTTCTTAGCTTTACTTCTGGAGTAAACACAGAACATTATTCCTATTTTGACATTGGATGTGTTTGAGTTAAAAGGTACATACGTTATCTTAGTATTGGACATTTGAGTCGAGAGATAACATACGATTAACTAGTTTTATGTCAGCTTGAAAGTCTACCCCCTAAAAAATAAGGGAGGTTTAGAAAAGATAGCAAAATGCAGTGAAAATAACACGAGCTAGCAAATTTTCGAACTGATAATAATAATTGAAAAATAGCTAGCGTTTTTAAAGTTGTTGAAAAATAACCACTATTTTGCTGAAACACAAAAAATTCTAACATAATACGCTAGATTATGGAGCTCATTCGTATAAACTTCCAGCATATTATGTTAGAATTTCAGAGTACAGAAAGTTTCAGCATATTATGTAGGAATTCCAACACATTATGATATTCCACTACATTATGATGGAATCTCACACATGAAAAATTTGAACTACAGCATATTATGCTGGAATTTTCTGGATTTTTAAGGGCATTTTTGTTCAGATTTTATCTTTATATGAAAATATGGCTAAATTTCAATTAGTTTTGAAACTGTGATAATTTTTTAATTACCAGTTGTAAATTTGTCTATTTCTAAAAAAAATCCACAAAAATGCAAGACACAATAGCCTATGCCCGTTCCAATATTTGTAGGAATTTTTAGCTTCATATACACTATTTGAAACGTTATTACCCTCGGTCCCTCCCTACTCAAGTTTCAATTTAACTACATGGGCATAAACAATTTACCATTTATATACATTATAGAAATTTAATGAGAATCAACTAACTCCTATAATCTCTCTAGCGTACATAACCCTACTCCCCCCACGTTTCTCTGTCCATATACCCCCCTCCCCCGATTATGCACTCCTTCCATTAACGCTCTGTTCCATTTTTGTTCAAATTTTTTTTGTAATATCTCTCATTCTTTTTGAATTCTCGCTCAAAATCCTACGGTATCAACTCGAACAAATTTTCCTTACTTTACAATGAAGAAAAAAGGAGTTCCGAAAAATAGCCTTAAAAAGCTAATGTTGGTGATATTCCTACTTTTGATTTGGGTTTTTCTTACAGGATTCCCCCCAAAAAATAGCTATTGCCTCGTATGTGTTGTCCATCAAAGAGCATGTGTGCGAGCTGTTGAATTTTCGAACCTTGAACAATGTTGATTCGCTTATACTGGTGGACTTGAAGTGCCACGTACAATTTTCCCAACACATACGAGGCAATAGCTACATAATAAAAATAATTCAATAAATGTTATGCAAATTGTAGCTACAGAATACAAGGCTATTTATGCACAACAACTTGTCTTAAATAATTTATATACAAAAAAACTACAACTTATACACATTTTAAAATTGACAAATAAAATGTTCATACCTTCTTGCATTAGAGGTTTTCACCCTAAATTGAAACTTATTCATGACATGATACTGATTCATTGCACTAAAATTGTTTGATTGTTTTGGTAAACTTGGCCTACTTCAATTGTATTTGGCGTATGTGTCTATTATGATGATACTTTCATATTCCACAATTGGCGGAGATGTTTGCATATCAATCAACTCACTGTTCATGATACTTCTCCAATTGTATTATAATTGCTTGATAATTTTACCACGTTAGACATACGATAATCAGATGAATCTGCACTTAATTAAAAGTATTGTAATTCAGACTATTGTATATTCATGTGTTCTGTATTTAACATAATACTAATAGAAACATAACAATTGAACTACATATGTAGTATTATTGTAGATAAGTTGTAGTAAAATTGTATAACACTTGAAATTCAAAAAAAAAAATATGCACTGAAAAAATAGAGCAAACCTACTGTCACACCTCTTTTTTACGCACCCGCAAGGATGCAAAGAGTTTTTCCAATTAAAGGACAATCGAGATGGGATTTATTTTAATTATTTCAGAGTCGCCACTTGGGAGATTGATGGTGTCCCAAGTCACCGGTTAAATCCCGAATCGAGGAAAAGAATGACTCTATTTAACGGTCCGCGAACCAGAAATCCGGATAAGGAATTCTATTAACCCGGGAGAAGGTGTTAGGCATTCCCGAATTCCGTGGTTCTAGCACGGTCGCTCAACTGTCGTGTTTGGCTTATCTATCTGCTTTTTACAATTATGTACCTAGTGCAAGTTAATATCTTTTTACCGCTTTATTATTGGTTATGATTTACGAAAGAGAAAGTTGCTTAAAAATATGCTTTCGAATCACGTCACATGAAATGCACCCGGATCCTCGGCATATCTTTATTCAACACTTCGGGGTTTGGATTCGGGTCGCATGAAATGCACACCCGTATTTAAGAAGATAGAACTAAAATATGCGCCCGGATCGACTACTTATTTACACTGTTGAGAAGGGCGTGATATTCGTTAAGAAACGACGCGTCTCAAAATCTAAGTATTTTATATGTACATTTATGAAGGTTGTGTGACTAATGTAACTATTGGGTGAGGCGCACCTTTGATTCAAATCTAAAGCGAACTACATCCCACTGTATTTTACTTAAGAGTTGATTCCAAATTATTTAAAACTCGCTACGAACCACACCACATGAAATGCGCCTGTGATTCCTGACACGCTTTGTTTACTCTTGCCCAAAATTGGGGTCGGGTCACATGAAATGCGCCCCCGACTCTTTTTAATCTAATTACGTCATTCCGTTGAGTAACAACTCCCTAACTAATCTTGCTTTTAGCATAAGGTCTAACGTTAACAGATTTGGAGATTACACACACGAGCAGAGAAGATTGAATAGAGATACAACGGACTAATTCAGGTTTACGTGCTTATCTAACGACAGTGTATCTTTGGCCTAGCTACACTTTTCCATAACCAAAACTAACAGTACAAGCTTAATTGGAGAATAACAGAATGCACTTAAACATAAGAACTTTAGGCGACTACATGTTTCAATAGGCTTTATGCATAAGCTTCAAACTTCATTCTTTCGAACCAAGGAACTACAATAACAGAGGTGTGTACCTGGAATGCGGAAGAACAAAGAAGAGTGAGCAATGGCAATGCAGTAACAGTAGCAGGATCAGTAACAGCAACAGTAAACCAGTAACCAATAGACCAGCAACCAAATAGACCAACAACCAACAAAATAATGAAACAACAGCAACAACCAACCCAGGCAGCAATACTATAGACCAGCCAGCAACCAACAATGGAACAATAGCACCAAATCAACCCAGGCAGCAACACAACATACCAGCCAGCAACACAAACGACCAAGAGTAACAACACTACTGACCAAACAGCACCAAATGAACACCACAGCCACAACCACTAATGGCAGCCCTCAACTAAACCAATAGCAAACACTAACAGTGGCAGCAATCAAGTGAACCAGCAACAATGTTTGACCAAGCAATAACAACTCACAGCAACAACACAAAGACTAACAGCAACAACTCGAATCACTGGAATTACCACAACCCTCAACCACTGAACCAGCTACAACAATGGCACAGCAACAACAACCAATGCCTAACAGCAACAACTCAACCCAGGCAGCAACAACTATCAACCAGCCAGCAAAACAAACGACCAAGAACAGCAACACTACTGACCAACAGTACCAAATGAACACTGCCACCAACAGCAAAACACAACCACAACACACGAAAGCCTAATAGCTCGGCCACTGAATCAAAACTCACAAAACAGTGACCCCGGAACCAATGAAACAGTAGCCTTTCTCTGTTCTTTCTATCTATCTTCTTTTCTGGTTTTCAAGAATGGATCTTTGCTGCTTATATTTCTCTAAGTGTTCTCTAGTTATGACTGTGTTTGTTCTCTAGGTACTCCCCTGTTTATCACTGTCTATATCCATATTTATAGCCAATCCCTTCTACTTTGGATGGCCAGCAAATTAAACTAAGGCCCTGCCCATCCTACTGCTCCCTTCTGTTTCAGCACTAGTAGATGTCTGGGTGTGGGCTTTAGTAAACTAAGTATGAAAATCAGAACTTGGTGGAGTGCCCTGCTGTAATAGCAGGCTCCACTGGGCCATCTTATGGGTGAGGGATTAAACAAATGGGTTTATTCAATCCTAATACTAAACTCCAGAATCCCACAGCCAGCAAAACCCAATGGTAACATCATCTAGTATAGTAAAATCTAATCAGTTACAACACATCACAGTGATAACAATCTTAGCCGATGAAACAGTGAATAAAAAAATCTCGGCAACAATTGAAACTAAGTACTAGACGACATTCATTGAATCGATCACAGCATACAATAGGTACAATTGGTAACAAGTCAATCGTCGAATCAGTGATTCAACAATTTCAGGTAAACAAGAAACAAATGCAAAATTGAACACTTGACAATATTGATCGAGGCGACTACTCATTCTATAACTAACATTTTCCAACGACAAACAAAATGAGAATGACCAAATAAAGGTCTTAAGGGGTAGAAGGACAGACCTCTCACAAAAGAAACAAAAAATAAAATTTAAGCACAAAAGGGAGCAACTAACGGCTAAACCAAACAAAGAACACAACAATAACTAAAAACAGAAGAAGATTGAAATACCTAATGAAGACAATCCGAACTCGAACAAATTCAGGCTTCCACGGACTTGAGATTGCATTTTTGAAGTGAACACGCTTTAATTGAAGTGTTTTTCGAACGAAAAACACTCCAATTAGAGCCTATTGACTCCAAATTCTTAAACTCGGGCAAAATCCCTAATCTTGGAATTCTAGGGTTCTTGGGCTCGGATTTGGGGCTTTTGCATTTCTGGTTAGATTCGAAGCAAACCAATGTCAATGGGAGTGTGGGGGAGGTGTGAGGAGACTGTGGTGTGAATTTGGGGTGATTTGGCATTGGTTCGAGTTTGACTCGAATCTTCAAATGAAGATTCGAGGAGCTCCGGCATGATTCGAGGTTAGTGGAGGCTGGGTTCGTGATGGGGGAGGTGAGGGGAAGGCTTTGGCATTGGTTTGGTGGTGATTGGCCTACCGGAACCGCCGTGAGGCGATTTCCGGCAGGCGGAGCACGGCGGCGTTACGCTGGGTGTTTGAGAGCTCCTGAGGGAGATGAAGGGAGAGGGGGGGTCTGGCTTGGGGGGCGGGGTATGGAATGAGGAATATATACCGGAGATGAGATTGAATCCTGATCGTTGGATCATTTACGATCAACGATCAGGATCCCCTCACTTAAACCAAACGACGTCGTTTGGTTAAATCATAGCCTGAGTGTATATTGGGATTAAAGGATTAATCTGGGCCGTTGGATAATAAAATCCAACGGTCCAGATCAAGCGTTACCCAGGCTGAAGTTTGGACGGGCATTTGGGCTGGATTGGGGGAAATTCGTTTGGGCCTGGTTTTCCTGGACTAAACTATGGCCCGATTTGATCTCATTACTACACATATATATATGTACATGTATATATATATATATATATGCATACAATTATCCCACTCAATTATATATCACCTAAAAATGTAAATCACATGACTTCGATATCAAACACTAAAAATGCAAAACTTAGCATATATATTTTTTTTTGTATTTTTAATTTAAATAAATAAACGTGCACACAAAAGATAAAATAACACAAAATCACAAAAATCATACCCAACACGAAACTATTTTTATTTTTGAATTTTCTGGGAGTACTTCTCAAGTAAGGCAAAAATCACGTGCTCACAGCTGCCCCTCTTTGCGCGTAAACACGCAGAGTTTTCGTGCAAAGATAAATGAGCGGATATAAGCGATTTTTGCCCATTCGAACACTCCGTATGAAGCATTTTGGAAAAGTTTTGACCGAACCTTGCTTCAAAGGTCTCCTACATATCCCTGGCTAAAAGGGAATCGGGTCAATGTAGTTCGGGAAGTTCTGGTAGCTGGGACTACCATGCCTGTTGCGATCTCGCTGTTACTGCTGTTGCCGCTGTTACTGCTGTTACCACTGCTCAGCTGATTTCCTTGTTACACCGCACTAAGCAACAAAAATAAGAAGCTAGACTAAGTTACAGTACTACGAGTTCTTATCTATCCTTTTTAACTTGATCTTGTCGCGCTCCTTGCCATCTTGTCTGACTTGGTGTTCCTTCTGATGCTTCTTTTCTTCTGCCAATTGTTATTTCGGCCTATCTTAATTGCCGAACTCCGACCGCTGTTTCCTTCTTTATGATCTTTGAACTATTCTCCTTCGCAATCTGAATATATCTGTTCTGATCCTTGTTGCCTCCCTCTGCTTACGAACTTGGATTCATGCCGGAGATTTCTGTTACATTCAACCGCTTTCCTCAACCAAAATAGATCGCCACTCCATTCTCCAGGCGGGCTCCCTGGCTGCTTTTCGGATTGAGACCAGGTATGCAGTGCTTGCGACCTGGGCCACATCTTGAGAACTCCACATCTTTCCTCAACTTTTGCACTTGGATTAACTCCTTGCCTTTTTCATTATGACTAACTTTTGTTGATCATCTCGGACTGTTAACTCGCATTCTGGTCGCCAGCTTCTTTTGTTGCTAACTTGCATTACACTCCAAAGTGAATTCCCTGACTTGTGATCTTCGAGCTATTCTCCTTCGAAGTCTGAATCTATCTTTTCTGATCCTTGTCGCCTTCCTTCTGATTCATGCTGGGGATTTCCGTTACACTATGTCACTTTCGATTGTTCACCATCCTTATCAAATCTTGGAAACTGAGACGGCGTTCTGCTTTTCTGGCGGGCTTCTGACTTTAACAACATCTTTTGAAAATAAACGCCATTCCTCTCTTCAGGCGGGCTCCTGACTTCAATCATCAACTTTTGAAAATAAATCGCCATTCCTCTCTTCGGGCGGGCTCCCGACTTCAACAACATCTTTTGAAAATAAACGCCATTCCTCTCTTCAGGCGGGCTCCTGACTTCAATCATCAACTTTTGAAAATAAATCGCCATTCCTCTCTTCGGGCGGGCTCCCGACTTCAACAACATCTTTTGAAAATAAACGCCATTCCTCTCTTCAGGCGGGCTCCTGACTTCAATCATCAACTTTTGAAAATAAATCGCCATTCCTCTCTTCAGGCGGGCTCCTGACTTCAACAACATCTTTTGAAAATAAATCGCCATTCCTCTCTTCAGGCGGGCTCCTGACTTCAACAACATCTTTTGAAAATAAATCGCCATTCCTTTCTTCAGGCGGGCTCCTGACTTCAACAACATCTTTTGAAAATAAATCGCCATTCCTCTCTTCAGGCGGGCTCCTGACTTCAACATCTTTTGAAAATAAATCGCCTTTCCTCTCTTCAGGCGGGCTCCTGACTTCGACGACATCTTTTGAAAATAAATCGCCATTCCTCTCTTCAGGCGGGCTCCTGACTTCAATAACATCTTTTGAAAATAAATCGCCATTCCTCTCTTCGGGCGGGCTCCCGACTTCGACAACATCTTTTGAAAATAAATCGCCATTCCTCTCTTCGGGCGGGCTCCGACTTCAACCATCAACTCCGAAAATTAAACGCCATTCCTCTCTTCGGGCGGGCTCCGACTTCAACAACATCTTTTGAACATAAATCGCCATTCCTCTCTTCGGGCGGGCTCCGACTTCAACAACATCTTTTGAAAATAAATCGCCATTCCTTTCTTCGGGCGGGCTCCGACTTCAACAACATCTTTTGAAAATAAATCTCCATTCCTCTCTTCGGGGCGGGCTCCTGACTTCAACATCTTTTGAAAATAAATCGCCTTTCCTCTCTTCGGGCGGGCTCCTGACTTCGACGACATCTTTTGAAAATAAATCGCCATTCCTCTCTTCAGGCGGGCTCCGACTTCAACAACATCTTTTGAAAATAAATCGCCATTCCTCTCTTCGGGCGGGCTCCGACTTCAACATCTTTTGAAAATAAATCGCCTTTCCTCTCTTCGGGCGGGCTCCGACTTCGACGACATCTTTTGAAAATAAATCGCCATTCCTCTCTTCGGGCGGGCTCCCGACTTCAATAACATCTTTTGAAAATAAATCGCCATTCCTCTCTTCGGGCGGGCTCCGACTTCAATCATCAACTCCGAAAATTAAACGCCATTCCTCTCTTCGGGCGGGCTCCTGACTTCGATCATCAACTCCGAAAATTAAACGCCATTCCTCTCTTCAGGCGGGCTCCCTGACTTCAACAACATCTTTTGAAAATAAATCGCCTTTCCTCTCTTCGGGCGGGCTCCCGACTTCAACAACATCTTTTGAAAATAAATCGCCATTCCTCTCTTCGGGCGGGCTCCGACTTCAACCATTAACATCTTTTGAAAATAAATTGCCATTCCTCTCTTCATGCGGGCTCCTGACTTCAACCATTAACTCTGAAAATTAAACGCCATTCCTCTCTTCAGGCGGGCTCCTGACTTCAACAACATCTTTTGAAAATAAATTGCCATTCCTCTCTTCAGGCGGGCTCCTGACTTCAACAACATCTTACTAACTCCATCCCATCCATGTCGCCTTCCTTTGCTTCCTGCACCACTTTCTTCTTCCTGCATCGCTTCTTGGGCCATCCTTTCTTCCGAATTACCTTGTTTTGGAATTGCTTTCCTCCCGGGTCGTGTTATTTTTCTCTTGACTGCTGGGGATGTCTTTGGAACTAATTACTTACCTGCTGGGGTAATGCTGCTGGGGAAAATCTTCTTTATTTCCTCCTTTTCTACTTCCTTCAGAACCTTTATTCTCTCTCGAGATCGCTGGGGATTGAAGTGTCATCAGCTGGGGATTACCCTGTCGGGGGATCCTCTTTCCTTCTTCCTCTTTCCAAACCTCCTTCGGGGCTCGCGCTTCGCTCCCTTGAAAAACTTGTAGGATATAATGCTGCCGGTGAAATCTCGAAATCAGTGTTTCATTTTCCGAGGACTGCTGAGGGTGATACCGGCTTCTTGCCTTTCTGAACGCAAGCTTCCTCGTCTTGTCCTGTCTGTTGGGGGTATAATTTCATCTATCACGGCTTGTTGTTTTCTTTCTTTCAAATCTGCTGGGATAACCGGGTTCAAAGATCATTTCCGCGCGTTATCTAGCTTCTTTCCCTAACCAAGTATTTGGTTTCGAGAAAATTTTCGCAACGGGAGAAAATTTTCTGCCCCAGTTTGAGAATCTTCTTCGTGGCATGCTTTGCTGCTGACAAACCCCTTTTTTCCCTGTTTCAAATCAAAGAAAAATTGGTTAGTTTTAAAATGTGGTGGCTGGTTGTGGTGCTCCTGCTGGGGATTGTTCTCCTCCTCTTTCCCTGCTCTGTGTTTCATTATCAGAACTTGCTGGGGATGTTATTATTTGATGATACTCATGTTGGGGATGGGTTTTTCCATTTATCCTTTCCCCGTTCTGTGTTTCTCAACTTGCTGGGGGTTATTTTGTTAAAGATGAGATTTCCTTTCTTCCTTTACCACTCTGTGTTGTCCGACCACCTCGGAACTTGCTGAAGATAACACTGGTCGGTAGATTTTCATTTCCTCAAAATTGGTGTTTCACTCTTCTTGAAGGTTGTTGAGGATGACACTAGTTCGAAGACCATTTCCCTTAAGACTTTCCTTCTTCCCCAAGTGGGTATTGACTTCCAGAAAATTTTCAAACTGAAAAGAAAATTTTCTGCCCAGTTTAATAATCTTCTTCGCACCCTACTTCTCTGCCGTCAATGGCATTTCCTTGCCTTGCATAATAATTGGAAAGTTGGTGGCAAGTTTTGAAGTCATTTCTCACTATGTTTTGACTAGACCGACTTTGATGGAGAATTTTGACAAAAGGAGAAAGATAAAAAGAAACAACAAATAGAAGACAAGGGAGGACTGACTCTCTAACCAGAAACAACTATAAAACTTATCAAACGCGGATACCAACTCTACTGGTCATGACATGCACATATGGCCTATCCTCCGTCGTTAATTGCCTTTCACGATTTCTGTCTCGTGATTTCCATCTGATTATCCCCTTTATTTGACTTGTAGTGCCCGAAGGGTTTTCACTTTCAAGTCTCTCTCATTTTGATTTTCTCTCAGCTTTCGTCGCCTTATGGTGCCTGTGAAGGTTTTCACCGGTAAGACTCTCTCATTTGTATCACTTTTAGCTGGGGATTGGGGTGTCACTGCCAAGACTCTCTCGTATTTCCTTTCTGTTAGGACTCAGAGTCTTTTCTGCTGAGAATCAGAGTGTTATATTCTGATAGGATTCTCTCACTCGCCTGACGTGGCATCTTTTGAAGACTGATCAGAAGGTCTTTCTGGACCGTAATGTGGGATTTGGACAGGGCTAGAAAGAAAGGGTATTGAAGGCTCAAAACAAAATTTTGGGTTCAAAATTTACAACCTTCGGACCTAAATTTTTATAATCAACACAGTTTTTTTTTTTTTTTTTTTTTTTTTTTTTTGCCCCAGTTTTTACTTGGGGAATTTTTATTACTTTATTTACACTATGACCGAGCTGTGAAGCGCCTACGTATCCTCTTTAAGGAATCAGGTCAAACGTAGTTCCCAATTCCTCTTTTTCAAGTTTTTTTTTTTTTTTTTTTCACACATTTTTCTTTTTCTTTTCTTTATCTCTTTTTGTTGTTTTCTTTTTCTTTACTTTTCTTTATCCCTTTCTTCTTTTGCCTTTCAAACTTGTGTTTCTAGTCTTTGCAACTAATTCCGAAGGAGGGGATGAAAGAATTTAAAATAAGGCTCAAAGGGTTGACGATGGATAAAGTGTTTAGATAGCAGAACAAAATGCCTTCGTCATTCCAATCTTCAAAACATGCCAAGTGTAAACAACACAATTAACATTCGTCATATCTTTAAAGCACATTTGGACAACACTCTCATTTTCATTATTGTGAATGACCCCACGTCGATTTGGCCAGCTTGCCTTTAACTGTTTCCTTTTTAGTTGCCCCGGTTTCACATGACTCGGGATCCAAATAATCTCAAATTGTTTTTATTTCCTTTGAATGACCCGATCATCTTCCAATTGCTTCATGATTAACTTTTAGAATTAAGCCACAATTATGTGTGCGCATGTCATGTCACTAGATTCGGCGTTTGAGCACAAGACAAATCTAAAGGGTAAACAGAACTAAACAGATAAAATGACCGGAAGTAACAAAAGACCGAAAGCTTCATTAAACTAATGACGAAATGGTTCAATGATAAAACAAGCAAAACAAACTAGAGTACAGCCCTGAAACAAAATTGGGCAGGACCAAAGCAAACTGCTAGGACAAAAGGGTTTGACCACAAGAAAACCCTGAAAATAACTCGGACAACAAAAATGACCACAAAAACGAACCACCAAAGCTCCATCTAGTTGACCGAAAGATGGAGTATCTTCCCAATTTCCAAGCACAACATTTTAGCCACTAAGTTCTGCATCAATATTGCCAAGGCTGCCAACTGCTTCAACATTTTTAGCTCCAGTCGGTACACCCCCCAAGGGATTTGTGTGCCCCATGTCATCATCATCGACCACAATCAACCACCCTTTTTGAATCATTCTTTCTATTTCCTTTTTCAAGGTACGGCAACTCTCAATATCGTGCCCTCTGACATTGGAATGGTATGCACATCGTGCAGTAGGATCGAAGCTTCTTGCACGTGGATCGGGAGTGTATTCGGGGAGCGGCGTAATCGGGCCGACATGTTTTAACTTTTCAAACAGACTTGCATAGGACTCTCCGATAGGGGTGAGCCCCTTTTCTCGCTTCAGCAACCTTTCCTCCCTAAACGCCTTATTTGGCCTGAAACCTGACCCGGGGGGTTTCCGGTATGTTCGTGGGGGTTGGTAAGCCTTTTGTGGAGCCTGGGTACCTGGAAGGTGAAGTACGATTTTGGTTGTCCCGGGGAGAGTAGTGGTGTTGGGGACGGGAGTAGCGTTGTGAAAACATAGTTGGGGGACGAGTAATTGAGTTACTCGAATGGCTGGAGAAGTTGTGATAGGCGGGTATATATGGAGAGTGCGGGAGATCATCTGGCATCGGGTTCATGGTACGGGTAAGGACAGAGTCCAGGAAGCTAGGTGGTGGCGGAGGTGGTGCTTTTCCATCCATCCACGCCCGATACATATCAGCCACGTGTTGTCTCAATATCTTGACCTCCTCTACTAACCCGTGGTTCCGTTCGACCAGCTGTTGTCGGGTACCTGTACCAACCCACTCAGTCTTGAGATTATCTGCCATTGTCCTCTGACTTCGTCTTACGGGGAAGAGTTATTTCAGAACCACAACCAACCACCTTTCTGGAAATGGACACAACAAAACAAAGCCAGCATGTCAGCGTTAAGGTATCCCGCTTATTGATCATTCTTCTTTTTTTTTTTTTTTTTTTTTTTTTTTTGGTTATGGAAATGGTCGAATCCTATGTGGATTGCCTACGTATCATGACCCCGCATGAATCGGACCGAGCGTAGTTCTTGCAAATTAATGCAAGAAATAAAGAAATGTTTATTTGATTTTTTTTTTTTTTTTTTTTTTTGATTTCTTTTTTTTCTTTGAAGGAAAATTATAGAAGCCGACTCCAACTACAAACTTGTGTAGGAGATTTCTACAAGAAAAAGAATATATTTTTTTTGTGTCAATTATGACTATTTCTACAAAATTGGCCACATAATGGCTTATTTGACAAAATGACTATTTTTGCAAAATTGATTTAAGAAAGATAAACTTGAAGAAAAAAAAAAAAAAAAAATTTTTTTTATCTTGTGGCTCATGGGGCATCGTTCGGCATCACCATAAACCAACACAAGACTATTTTTCATAAATTGGCCATATAATGGCTTATTTAGACAAAGTGGCTCTTTTTGCAAAATTTTATTTAAGAAGATGCCAAAAAAATTTTTTATCCTGGGGCCTATGGGGCATCGTTCAGCACGACACAGGCCAACACAAGACTGAGGAAGTAAAAATGCAAAAATGTGGCTATTTCAGCAAAACTCCGGCCATGTAATGGCTTATTGGATAAAGTGGTTATTTTTGTAAAGTTGAGTGATGACTCAAAACTTGATTTTTTTGCGGATACAGCCTTTCGACATTTCCGCGAGGGAATATTTCCAGGATGTGTCCAAAATTATTTCCAAACGACTCAAAGTGGCTATTCTTGCAAAAACGGCCTTCCGGCGTCCTTTTGAGGGACATTCGCTACTTTTAAGCAAGAATAGCATCACCCGACTTATTTATAACAAAATCAAAAATTTGACATTTTTTGGTTATTTTTGCAAAAGGGGTGTGAACCCGGACTTGATTTTGCGGCTATGGCCTTGCAACAATTCCACAAGGAATATTTCAAGGTTGTGCCCGCAAATTATTAAAATAATTCAAAGTGGCTATTTTTGCAAAAACAACCTTCCGGTGTCCTTTCGGAGCATTCGGCTATTTTCAAAAACAGCGTCACTTCGATTTATTGACAAAATTAAACACACACATTTTTTTTGATTTTTTAAAGGGGTGGTTGAACCCGATGAGGGTTGCCTACGTATCTCACCTAGTGGTGAGAATCAAACCTGCGTAGTTCGGTTTTGACGAAACAAACGACATTATTTATTCATTTTACTAAAGGAAAACAAATAAGCTATTTCTATCTTAAGAACAAAACACATTTTTCTTTTTTTTTTTTTTTTTTTTTTTTTTTTTTTTTCTAAAGCCGGTCAGCATGCAAGTCTATAACAGATAAATGCGCAAGACAAACAGGATGCAGCAGGATAGTCTGTTCATTTTAGGTCACCTGTCCTAGACGGACCCAACCCCTGTGTTGAGTCCCCCAAGCCAAATGCGACATGATGCAAATAAACGTTTCCTACTAGGGATCCGGCATGAAGCTTTGTTATTCTAGGTTTAAAAACCTGGGTTTATCTGTTCTAGACTTGGCTTACCCGAGCGGACGGCTCGAGCCGAGGAGGAGGCAGCAATCCGGGAATACAGAAGCTTCACCGGTTTTGCAACTTATCCAAACCTCGTTCTAAAATGGGAATTAGACACTATACGGAAAAGAAGTCACACGAAGTGCACCCTTCTTCATGATTTAGAAGACTCAGAAAGGAGATTGGTTCCGGCACAATTTATATGTACAGTTCACACAATATCAAAGCGGTAAAACAACATTTTGCACATTGATGCCAACATGTAACAAAATCAGACACTAAAATATGCCAAACACAACAGTTATTCCGAGCTCGAATTCTAAAGAAGTCCCCAGCAGAGTCGCCAGAGCTGTCACACCTCTTTTTTACGCACCCGCGAGGATGCGAAGAGTTTTTCCAATTAAAGGACAATCGAGATGGGATTTATTTTAATTATTTCAGAGTCGCCACTTGGGAGATTTATGGTGTCCCAAGTCACCGGTTAAATCTCGAATCGAGGAAAAGAATGACTCTATTTAACAGTCCGCGAACCAGAAATCCGGATAAGGAATTCTATTAACCCGGGAGAAGGTGTTAGGCATTCCCGAATTCCGTGGTTCTAGCACGGTCGCTCAACTGTCGTGTTTGGCTTATCTATCTGCTTTTTACAATTATGTACCTAGTGCAAGTTAATATCTTTTTACCGCTTTATTATTGGTTATGATTTACGAAAGAGAAAGTTGCTTAAAAATATGCTTTCGAATCACGTCACATGAAATGCACCCGGATCCTCGACATATCTTTATTCAACACTTCGGGGTTTGGATTCGGGTCGCATGAAATGCACACCCGTATTTAAGAAGATAGAACTAAAATATGCGCCCGGATCGACTACTTATTTACACTGTTGAGAAGGGCGTGATATTCGTTAAGAAACGACGCGTCTCAAAATCTAAGTATTTTATATGTACATTTATGAAGGTTGTGTGACTAATGTAACTATTGGGTGAGGCGCACCTTTGATTCAAATCTAAAGCGAACTACATCCCACTGTATTTTACTTAAGAGTTGATTCCAAATTATTTAAAACTTGCTACGAACCACACCACATGAAATGCGCCTGTGGTTCCCGACACGCTTTGTTTACTCTTGCCCAAAATTGGGGTCGGGTCACATGAAATGCGCCCCCGACTCTTTTTAATCTAATTACATCATTCCGTTGAGTAACAACTCCCTAGCTAATCTTGCTTTTAGCATAAGGTCTAACGTTAACAGATTTGGAGATTACACACACGAGCAGAGAAGATTGAATAGAGATACAACAGACTAATTCAGGTTTACGTGCTTATCTAACGACAGTGTATCTTTGGCCTAGCTACACTTTTCCATAACCAAAACTAACAGTACAAGCTTAATTGGAGAATAACAGAATGCACTTAAACATAAGAACTTTAGGCGACTACATGTTTCAATAGGCTTTATGCATAAGCTTCAAACTTCATTCTTTCGAACCAAGGAACTACAATAACAGAGGTGTGTACCTGGAATGCGGAAGAACAAAGAAGAGTGAGCAATGGCAATGCAGTAACAGTAGCAGGATCAGTAACAGCAACAGTAAACCAATAACCAATAGACCAGCAACCAAATAGACCAACAGCCAACAAAATAATGAAACAACAGCAACAACCAACCCAGGCAGCAATACTATAGACCAGCCAGCAACCAACAATGGAACAATAGCACCAAATCAACCCAGGCAGCAACACAACATACCAGCCAGCAACACAAACGACCAAGAGTAACAACACTACTGACCAAACAGCACCAAATGAACACCACAGCCACAACCACTAATGGCAGCCCTCAACTAAACCAATAGCAAACACTAACAGTGGCAGCAATCAAGTGAACCAGCAACAATGTTTGACCAAGTAATAACAACTCACAGCAACAACACAAAGACTAACAGCAACAACTCGAATCACTGGAATTACCACAGCCCTCAACCACTGAACCAGCTACAACAATGGCACAGCAACAACAACCAATGCCTAACAGCAACAACTCAACCCGGGCAGCAACAACTATCAACCAGCCAGCAAAACAAACGACCAAGAACAGCAACACTACTGACCAACAGTACCAAATGAACACTACCACCAACAGCAAAACACAACCACAACACACGAAAGCCTAATAGCTCAGCCACTGCATCAAAACTCACAAAACAGTGACCCCGGAACCAATGAAACAGTAGCCTTTCTCTGTTCTTTCTATCTATCTTCTTTTCTGGTTTTCAAGAATGGATCTTTGCTGCTTATATTTCTCTAAGTGTTCTCTAGTTATGACTGTGTTTGTTCTCTAGGTACTCCCCTGTTTATCACTGTCTATATCCATATTTATAGCCAATCCCTTCTACTTTGGATGGCCAGCAAATTAAACTAAGGCCCTGCCCATCCTACTGCTCCCTTCTGTTTCAGCACTAGTAGATGTCTGGGTGTGGGCTTTAGTAAACTAAGTATGAAAATCAGAGCTTGGTGGAGTGCCCTGTTGTAATAGCAGGCTCCACTGGGCCATCTTATGGGTGAGGGATTAAACAAATGGGTTTATTCAATCCTAATACTAAACTCCAGAATCCCACAGCCAGCAAAACCCAATGGTAACATCATCTAGTATAGTAAAATCTAATCAGTTACAACACATCACAGTGATAACAATCTTAGCCGATGAAACAGTGAATAAAAAAATCTCGGCAACAATTGAAACTAAGTACTAGACGACATTCATTGAATCGATCACAGCATACAATAGGTACAATTGGTAACAAGTCAATCGTCGAATCAGTGATTCAACAATTTCAGGTAAACAAGAAACAAATGCAAAATTGAACACTTGACAATATTGATCGAGGCGACTACTCATTCTATAACTAACATTTTCCAACGACAAACAAAATGAGAATGACCAAATAAAGGTCTTAAGGGGTAGAAGGATAGACCTCTCACAAAAGAAACAAAAAATAAAATTTAAGCACAAAAGGGAGCAACTAACGGCTAAACCAAACAAAGAACACAACAATAACTAAAAACAGAAGAAGATTGAAATACCTAATGAAGACAATCCGAACTCGAACAAATTCAGGCTTCCACGGACTTGAGATTGCATTTTTGAAGTGAACACGCTTTAATTGAAGTGTTTTTCGAACGAAAAACACTCCAATTAGAGCCTATTGACTCCAAATTCTTAAACTCGGGCAAAATCCCTAATCTTGGAATTCTAGGGTTCTTGGGCTCGGATTTGGGGCTTTTGCATTTCTGGTTAGATTCGAAGCAAACCAATGTCAATGGGAGTGTGGGGGAGGTGTGAGGAGACTGTGGTGCGAATTTAGGGTGATTTGGCATTGGTTCGAGTTTGACTCGAATCTTCAAATGAAGATTCGAGGAGCTCCGGCATGATTCGAGGTTAGTGGAGGCTGGGTTCGTGATGGGGGAGGTGAGGGAAAGGTTTTGGCATTGGTTTGGTGGTTATTGGCCTACCGGAACCGCCGTGAGGCGATTTCCGGCAGGCGGCGCAAGGCGGCGTTACGCTAGGTGTTTGGGAGCTCCTGAGGGAGATGAAGGGAGAGGGGGGGGTCTGGCTTGGGGGGGCGGGGTATGGAATGAGGAATATATACCAGAGATGAGATTGAATCCTGATCGTTGGATCATTTACGATCAACGATCAGGATCCCCTCACTTAAACCAAACGACGTCGTTTGGTTAAATCATAGCCTGAGTGTATATTGGGATTAAAGGGTTAATCTGGGCCGTTGGATAATAAAATCCAACGGTCCAGATCAAGCGTTACCCAGGCTGAAGTTTGGACGGGCATTTGGGCTGGATTGGGGGAAATTCGTTTGGGCCTAGTTTTCCTGGACTAAACTATGGCCCAATTTGATCTCATTACTACACATATATATATGTACATGTATATATATATATATATATGCATACAATTATCCCACTCAATTATATATCACCTAAAAATGTAAATCACATGACTTCGATATCAAACACTAAAAATGCAAAACTTAGCATATATATTTTTTTTGTATTTTTAATTTAAATAAATAAACGTGCACACAAAAGATAAAATAACACAAAATCACAAAAATCATACCCAACACGAAACTATTTTTATTTTTGAATTTTCTGGGAGTACTTCTCAAGTAAGGCAAAAATCACGTGCTCACACCTACAATTGTGCTCGAATTCGAGATACTGCATTCAAATCAAAATCATGCACTGTTATACATAGCAGATACATTCCTAAGTTTTTGTTTTCCTTTTTCGTCTTCATATACATTCGAACTCCCATATCGTTCCAAATTTCTATTTTCGTTGACAGTGTATTTGATCTCAATAATTTTTGCAGAGATATTGATCATTAGATGCTCTGCAATTGCGGAATCCAATTGACTATAATTTGAATTTTCATTGACTACAATTCTGTCAATACCAAAATCTTTGTATCTCCCAAGCTATCATACCAACCATTGAGCTAAAGCATAATTGCTAATTTTGACATTATGTCTCGAAATTCAATACAATTGTAGCTAATTGTTTTCTTCAAAACCTTCGTTTATGGAAAACCAGAGAATAGATGTCACGATTCAAAATCCTTCCGAATGAGTCGTAATGATATCTAGTCTCTAAACTATGTAAGCCTAGCATTTATTAAAATAACATTAGTATTTACTGACTTCAAATTAAATAACTCTCAATAAATCACACCCCAAAATCGGTAGTACAAGTCACAAGCCTTTCTAAGAGTAGTTATACAAAATCAAGACATCATTGTTCTGAAACAAAAGAAAGAAATATAAATAAGTACAAATGAATGTGACTCCGAGGCCTGCGAACGCTTTAGCAGGTTTACTTGAGTCTCTACCGTATGACCTGCATAGCTACTACCGATCAAATACCTGGATATGTACAAAAAAATATACAAAAGAGTAGTATGAGCACACCACAGCGGTGCCCTGTAAGTATCTAGATTAGCTCAGTGGGGTAGTGACGAGTAACAGTCAAGACACCTACTGGTCAAATGAAATGAACAAGATATGATAGCGAAATATCGAAATAAAGATAACGAGATAATATCAACAACGGAGAGAGATAAAAATACAGACAACAGGAACAATAAAGGGAGAACACATGTAGTAACGAACGATAACTAAGTAAATCAGATAACCAAGTAATTCAACACTGGCATAACATGAACAGAGACAAGTAGGAATGTATTAAAATAAAGAAGGCAATACCAACTCAATCAATCACACCATGTCTAATACACAACCTCGACCATCTCAATCCTCGATTTCTCATATCATAAGTCCAACTTCCGAACCTTCAGCACACATGGCATCTTGTGCCCCCATAATTTTCATCTAATAACAAAATCCATATGCTATACAATACATAATGTCCTTACAAATACACTCAAGATGTTCAAGAAGTCTTATTTACCTAGTATAAGTAAATTATAATTTATAAATTAATTAGGAAAGCCAGCGAGAAAATATGAAGTTCTTCTTTTGAAATAATTTGAGTAAAGAATGTACCCCTTTCAATTAAAATACAACATAGGATGGATTATTACCTTTAACATGTGAGTTAATAACTTAAAACTTAGTAGAAATTCTTTTTTTTTTAAAATACAACCTCAGGTGATTTAAGGGGATATAATTGAGAAACTAATTGAATTAAAGATGTAATAATTATTGAAGTTTGAAGTGTTGGAATGTATATATATAAATACGTCGAGGTATATTGTAGGTTCCAACATAAAGGATCACAACAATAAAGGGATTTAACAAGCACTTGAATTGATAACAACAAATAAATACAGCAACAAAGAGTGCACGACATCACCTTTCGTGCTTTTACTCTCGTACTCACCATAAAAATTAATATTCATTTTTATTCTTCCTAGTTGCGGCATGAAACCCGATTTCAAATCATATAATACCGTTGCGGTGTGCAATCTGATCCCATTTCACATAATACCATTGCGACGTGCCACCCGATCCTATTTCATATAATACCGTTGCAGCGGCAACCCGATCCCATTTTACATAATACAATTACGGCGTGCAACCCGATTCCACTTCACATAACACCGTTGCGGCGTGCAACTCGATCCCATTTCAGATAATACAGTTGCGACGTGCAACCCGATCTCCAAATACAATTCAACATCAATCACAAAAGAATCTCGGCAAGGGAACAAGAGTATAACAAAAACATCCCGATAAGGGAGACAATATCATAAATAATAACATCCCGGCAAGAAATCAACAAGCACATCATAAAGGTCACAAAAAAGAGACCAAGAAGCACGATAACCTCAATAAAATAACAAGACATAATAAGCATGTGATACTACACCGATAGCCACAACAATTGGACATGTATCATATATTTACGAAGTCATAGAAAAACTTACAATCAAGAAGTATCCAATACAATAAGGGAGACAATCACTTCAATTAAGGAAATTAAGGGTTACTGTAACATGTAGGAATTAGAGGAACGTTAACAACATCATATGAAGTATATAGAGGCAATTCAAGCAATTATTAGACTCAATCATAACATGATACTTTCAAAATAATGGACATAAGGATCTAAGAACCCTAGAGGCAAATTCACACAAATAAATTAGAGCACACACTCGTCACCTCGCGTGCACAGACTACAATTAGCATAGAAAACTCAAATCCTAAGGGGAAGTCCCCCACACAAGGTACGCAAGATACTTACCTCAATCCGGCAAGTTCCATACTCAATTTAGCTTTTTCTCTACCATTTCATCAACGCTCGGCTCAATCTAGCAAAAAACGACTTGAATGCATCAAACAATGCAAGAGAAAATAATTTCAATTAACAAAACTATGATTTTTATACAATTTGCAAAAAGTTAACAAAAGTCAACTCCCCGGACTAGTACCTCGGAACCGGATAAAATTTTCAAAAATCGAATACCTATCCCGCTATGATTTCACCCATACAAAAATTAATTAATTTGATACTATTTGGTCATTCAAATCATCATTTTACATTTTAAAATATTTCACAATTTTTCCAAATTTTCTTTTAGATTCTCATGAATTTGATATTAAATCTAAGATATAATCACAAAATATTGTTGAAAATTGATTAGAGACACCTACCCAATGATTTGGAGAATTTTGGGTTTTTGGAAAATCGCCCATGGAGGTTTAGGGTTTGAGAAAATTAAAAAATCAATAAAAATCTCGTGAAAAACCTCACTTAACAGGTCTCAGACGTTGCATTTGCGACCCGGGATTCGTAATTTCGAACGCTCGCAATTTGCGAACAAGGCAGGGCTGGGAGAAGTCCCATTTGCGACAAAAAGTTTGTATTTGCGAACTGGAGCATCGCAAATGCGATGAAAAAGTTCGCATTTGCAAACACACAAGAAACCAATAATTTTTCCCGACACGAAAATGAACATAACTTCCTCATACGATGTCCATATTCGATGATTCTTTTTCCTATGGCTTCATAATTTTGATATAGATCTATTCAAACAAAATTGAATTTGGATCTTATTTGATCAATATGTGTCACGACCCGGATTTCCCACCATCGGGGTCATGATGGCGCCTACTAAATGGAAGCTAGGCAAGCCAAATATTAATTACATCTCCATTAATTACTAATTTCTTATTAACAACATAAAAATTACAGCGGAAGACTTAGTCAAATGTGATAAAGAAAATCCAAATCTGATATACTACCCAAGATTGGTGTCACAATACTCACGAACTTCTAAGAATAATACACATAACTGTCTGAAAGAAAATACAAGCTGTTTATCTCGATTACATGAGATAACGGAATGAAAAGCATAGATAGAAGAGACAACAGGTCCTGCGGACGCCTGCAAGGCTACCTCGTAGTCTCGGTAGTCGAAAAATCCACAAGTCTCTATTGTCGCTGCTGCTGTCCGTAACCTGTATCTGCGCAAAAAGAGCGCAGAGTGTAGTATCAGCACAACCGACCCCATGTGCTGGTAAGTGCCTGGCCTATCCCAGCGAACTAGTGACAAGGCTAAGGCCAGTCACCCACCTAAACCTGTACATTGCAATATAGATATATATATGTATATATACGATACATTTATAAAGAAATACTCTGCTCTAAAATAACAGTCAATAACTCAAGTTATCCGGAATAATCAAATCAACAGAATAAACCTTACTTTCTTGTCTCAATTTCCTCTTTCATTTCATGTCTCGTGGTAGGCGTACCACCCGCTCCCAACTATCACATTAATTATCTCTTGTGGTAGGCGTACCACCCGCTCCCAATTATCAATAATTATATATCGTGGTAGGCGTACCACCCGCTCCCAATGATATCAATAATTATATCTTGTGGTAGGCGTACCACCCGCTCCCAAATATATCAATAATTATATCTCGTGGTAGGCGTACCACCCGCTCCCAATTATATCAATAATTATATCTTGTGGTAGGCGTACCACCCGCTCCCAAATATATCAATAAATATATCTCGTGGTAGGCGTACCACCCGCTCCCAATTATATCAATAATTATATCTTGTGGTAGGCGTACCACCCGCTCCCAAATATATCAATAAATATATCTCGTGGTAGGCGTACCACCCGCTCCCAATGATATCAATAATTATATCTCGTGGTAGGCGTACCACCCGATCCCAATTATATAGTATATATGTTACCGGCATTTAGCCAATAATCTCTATGTCAACAATATTTATAATTAAATTCATATCCCTACAAACTAGGATAGAACAAACACTTACATCGAAAGTTTACGAATGATTTAATCCGTAGCAATGCCCTTTCCTTTCGAATTTGACTCCAATCCAATTGTATCTATACACAATTGATTTAATATCATCAATTCTACTCAACAAACTAATTCTTAAGACCAAATACCACTTTTACAACATTCTGCCATGAATAGTGAATTTCAACCCCGGGCCCACATGGTCGGAATTCGGGGTTAGTACCAAAATCCGGTTACCCATCCCCCACGAGTTCATGTATATGATTTGTTTCAAAATCGGACCTCAATTCGAGGTCCAATTCCCAATTTATGAAAAACCCTATTTTCTAACAAAAACAAGAATTTTACCATGAAAATCTTTGATTTCTTATGAAAAACATGTTTAATGATGTTAGGAATTGAAAGAATTAAGTAAAAAGTGACTTACAATCGTTTTGATGAAGAAGAAATCCTTGAAGAGTCGCAAATGGGTGTTTTGGTTTTGTGAAAAATGAAGAAATGATTGAAATTCGTGTTTTTCAGGTCTCTGTGTTCGCATTTGCGAACATGGGTTCGCAATTGCGAACCCCGACCAATTTCCGGAGTTTGAAAAATAAGCTAAGGGTGGGAAGTTCGCATTTGCGAACATTTCTTCGCATTTGCGAAGCCAAGGCAAAACTGGGAAGTTCGCATTTGCGAACTATTGTTCGCAATTGCGAACAAAGGCTAAATATGGGGAGGTTCGCATTTGCGAACTATTGTTCGCATTTGCGAACCCAGGCAGAATAGTGGCCAGTTCGCATTTGCGAACTATATCTCGCATTTGCGAACACAGGCACAATAGGGTCAAGTTCGCATTTGCGAACTATTGTTCGCATTTGCGAACACAGGCACAATAGGGGGGAGTTCGCATTTGCGAACTATTGTTCGCATTTGCGAACTCTGCAGAATAGTGGGGAGTTCGCATTTGCGAACTATTGTTCGCATTTGCGAACTCTGCAGACCAGTTGCAGACAGCAACTTCTAACATGAAAAATTGATCTCGTGGCCTATCCAAAGTTCACCGAGCCCTCGGGGCTCCAAACCAAATATGCACATAACCTCAAAAACACATTATGAACTTGTTCGTGCGATCACATCGCCAATATCACCTCGTTTTCATCAAATCAAGCCTCAAATGCATGATTTTCATGCCTTTAGTTTTCAAAACTTTCAAACTTGGGACTCAAGGTCCAAAACATCTCAAACGACATCCAAATGTCATCAAACTTTACAGAAATCACATATATAATATTTAAGACTTGTACCGGGCGTCGGAACCAAAATACGAGCCCGATACCAAGGTCAATTAATTTATTTCCTTTAATAATTGTATCAAAAACAATTTCACATAAAAATTCATAACTTGGGCTCTAGGCCTCAGAATTCGACTCCGGACGCATGTCCAAGTCCCATATTTTCCTACGGACCTCTCGGGACCATCCAATCTCGAGTCCGGATCCGTTTACCAAAAATGTTGACCGAAGTCAACCATATCAATATTAATATCATTTTTATCCAAATTTCTCATAGAATTCATATTTTCTATCACAAAATCTTTCCGGCTACATGCTCGGATCGTGCACGTAAATCGAGGCAACATAGAACGAGGTTTTCAAGGCCTCAGAAGCTCGAAATTATTAATAAAATAAGTGATGACCCTTTGGGTCGTCACAATCTCCACCTCTAAAACAACCGTTCGTCCTCGAACGGACAAAAGAAAGAAGTACCGAGTCAGGAAACAAGTGTGGGTAACGGCTCCGCATATCAGACTCGGACTCCCAGGTCGATGCCTCAGGAGGCTGGCCTCTCCACTGAACACGCACAGAAGGATAACTCTTCGACCTCAACTGTCGCCGGTCTAGAATGGCTACCGGCTCCTCCTCGTAAGATAGATCATTGTCCAATTGGACAGTACTGTAGTCTAACACATGTGTGGGATCGCCGTGGTATCTCCGAAGCATAGATACATGAAAAAGTGGATGCACGGCTGATAAGCTAAGCGGCAAAGCTAATCTGTAAGCCACCCCTCCCACTCTGTCTAAAATCTCAAATGGACCAATATACCTAGGGCTGAGCTTGCCCTTCTTTCCGAACCTCATCACGCCCTTCATAGGCGACACCCGAAGCAATACTCGTTCACCGACCATGAAATCTACATCTCGAACCTTGCGATCCGCATAAGTCTTTTGCCTAGGCTGAGCTGAACGCAATCTCTCCTGAATAGTCTTGACCTTATCCAAGGCCTCCTGAACTAAGTCCGTACCCAACAACCGAGCCTCTCCCGGTTCAAACCATCCAACCGGTGATCGACATCGCCTACCATATAACGCGTCATACGGAGCCATCCGGATGCCAGATTGGTAACTGTTATTGTAGGCAAACTGCGCTAATGGTAGAAGCCGATCCCACGAGCCTCCGAAATCAATAATACGGGCTCGAAGCATGTCCTCGAGAATCCGAATAGTCCTCTCGGACTGGCCGTCCGTCCGAGGATGAAATGCTGTACTCAGCCGAACACGGGTGCCTAACTCTCTGCCGGACCGCTCTCCGGAACCGCGAGGTAAGCTGCGTACCCCGATCAGAGATAATAGATACCGGTACTCCATGGAGACGAACAATCTCCCTAATGTAAACCTCCGCTAACCTCTCGGACGAGTAGGAGACAGATACTGGAATAAAGTGTGCTGACTTGGTCAACCTATCAACAATGACCCAAATAGCATCAAATTTCCTCCGAGTCAAAGGAAGTCCAGTAACGAAGTCCATAGTGATCCGCTCCCATTTCCACTCGGGAATTTCAATTCTCTGGAATACACCACCAGGTCTCTGGTGCTCATATTTCACCTGCTGACAATTTAGACACCGAGCGACATACGCAACGATATCTTTCTTCATTCTGCGCCACCAATAGTGCTGATGTAAGTCCTGGTACATCTTCGCGGCACATGGGTGAATAGAATACCGTGAGCTGTGGGCCTCCGCTAAGATTAACTCTCGAATTCCTTCGACATTGGGCACACAAACTCGACCCTGCAATTTCAATATCCCATCATCATCTAGATTTACCTGTGTGGCGCCTCCCCGCTGTACTGTATCTCTCAACTCGCGCAAATGAGGATCATCAAATTGCCTCTCACGGATACGCTCAAATAAGGAAGAACGAGCGACCGTGCAGGCTAACACCCTGCTAGGCTCAGAAATGTCTAATCTCACGAACCGGTTAGCTAAGGCCTGGACATCTATAGCTAATGGTCTCTGACTGACCGGAATATATGCAAGACTACCCATGTTGGCAGACTTTCTACTCAATGCATCGGCCACCACATTGGCCTTACCTGGGTGATATAAAATAGTAACATCATAGTCTTTTAGCAACTCTAGCCACCTTCTCTGCCTCATATTCAACTCTTTCTGCTTAAACAAATACCGAAGACTCTTATGATCGGTGTACACTTCACATGCTACACCATACAAATAATGCCTCCAGATCTTCAATGCATGAATAATCGCCGCCAATTCTAGATCATGCACTGGATAGTTCTTCTCATGAATCTTCAACTGCCTCGAAGCATAGGCAATAACCTTGCCATCCTGCATTAACACTGCACCAAGCCCAATACGGGAAGCATCACAATAAACAGTATAAGGTCCCGTACCTGTGGGTAAAACCAATACCGGTGCTGTGGTCAAGGTTGTCTTGAGCTTTTGAAAGCTCGCCTCACGTTCATCGGACCATTCAAATTGAACACCCTTCTGGGTCAATCTGGTCAGTGGGGTTGCAATAGAAGAAAATCCTTCTACGAATCGGCGGTAATAACCCGCTAACCCCAAGAAACTCCGAATATCCGTGGCTGATGTCGGTCTAGGCCAGCTCTTGACTGCCTCAATTTTCTTTGGATCAACCTGAATACCTGCTGCCGTCACAATATGTCCCAGGAATGCAACTGAACTTAGCCAAAATTCACACTTTGAAAATTTTGCATATAGCTGGCTATCTCTCAGAGTCTGTAAGGCCACTCTGAGATGTTGCGCATGCTCCTCCTGACTGCGGGAATATATTAATATGTCATCAATGAAGACTATTACAAACAAGTCTAAATAAGGCCGGAACACCCGATTCATTAATTCCATAAAAGCTGCTTGAGCATTTGTCAACCCAAAAGACATGACCAGAAATTCATAATGTCCATACCGAGTGCGGAACGCGGTCTTAGGGACATCGGATGCCCTAATCTTCAGCTGATGATAGCCAGATCTCAAATCTATCTTTGAAAATACCTTGGCACCCTGAAGCCGGTCAAATAAATCATCAATTCGCGGAAGTGGATATTTATTTTTGATAGTCACCTTGTTTAACTGTCGATAGTCAATGCACATTCTCATCGAACCATCTTTCTTCTTAACAAATAATACAGGTGCACCCCACGGTGAAACACTGGGCCTAATGAAACCCTTTTCAAGTAAATCCTGCAACTGTTCCTTCAATTCTTTTAACTCTGGCGGAGCCATACGGTATGGGGGAATGGAAATGGGCTGAGTGCCTGGAGCCAAATCAATGCAAAAATCAATGTCCCTATCGGGCGGCATACCTGGCAAGTCTGAAGGAAATACTTCAGGAAATTCGCGAACCACAGGCACAGAGTCAATAGAAGGAACCTCGGCACTAGAATCACGGACATAGGCCAAATAAGCCAAGCATCCCTTTCCAACCATACGCTGAGCTTTAACATAAGAAATAACATTACGGCTAGTATGACCTGAAATTCCTTTCCACTCTATACGAGGCGAATTCGGCAGGGCTAAAGTCACAGTCTTGGCATGGCAATCTAAAATAGCATGATACGGAGATAGCCAATCCATGCCTAGTATAATATCGAAGTCCACCATATTTAGGAGTAATAAATCAGCACGGGTCTCGAGACCCTCAATTACTATAATACATGACCGATGAACTCGATCAACCACAATAGAATCGCCTACTGGTGTAGACACATGAACCGGAACACTCAGTGGATCGCTGGGCTGAATCAAGTATGGTGCAAAATAGGAAGACACGTACGAATATGTAGACCCAGGGTCAAATAATGCAGATGCCTTTCTATCACAAACCAAAATAATACCTGTAATGACGGCATCAGAAGACTCAGCCTCTGGTCTGGCGGGAAGTGCATAACATCGGGGCTGTGCCCCACCACCCTGAGCAGTATCTCTAGAACGATCAGCTGTTGGCTGGTCTCTACCTCTATCGGTCTGAGCTCCACCTCTATGACCTCTACCTCCACCTCTATGTCCTCTACCCCCGCCTCTGGCTGGCTGGGCAGGCTGTGAGGGAACTGGGGCCTGAATCATGGCACGAGAACCCTGCTGGTGAGATCTGTCGGAAGCTCGAGGGCAATACTTTGCAATGTGCCTAAGATCACCGCACGTAAAACAAGCCCTCGGCTGCTGAAAATAGCGAAGTGGTGGTGCACTGATAGGCTGCTGATCAGAGTAGCGTGGCTGAGAATTACGATCACCTGAAGCATCATGAGAAACCTGAAGAGCTGACCGATAAGGCCTAGGAGGATGGCCTCTATCATAAAAATCTCTATCTCCAGACGAGGTACCACTGAATCTACCCGAATTACGAGATCTCTTATCTGATCCATGTCTCGCTCCCTAGCAAGAGCCATCTCAACTCTGCGTGCTGCATTGGCTGCCTCCTGAAATGATATGTCACTCCCCACGCCCATAGCCATCTGGAGTCTAATCGGCTGATTAAGCCCATCTATAAATGTGCGGACCCTCTCCCGCTCCGTGGGAAGTATCACCACTGCATGACGAGCCAAGTCAATGAATCTCGTCTCATACTGTGTAACTGTCATAGTGCCCTGATGGAGGCGCTCAAACTGCCTCCGAAGTAAATCCCGCTGAGTAGCAGGGAGAAACTTCTCCATAAATAGTTCCGCAAGCTGGTCCCATGATAGAGCTGGGGACCCTGCTGGTCGAGTCAGGCAATAATCTCTCCACCAAGTCTTGGCGGATCCTGCAAGTCTGAAGGTACAGAAATCAACTCCGTTTGTCTCCACGATCCCCATAGTCTTGAGAATCTCATGGCAACTGAATAAAAAGTCCTGAGGATCCTCTGATGTGGCTCCACTGAATGTAGTGGTAAATAGCTTGGAGAACCGATCAAGCCTCCATAACGAATCGGAAGTCATGGCCGCTCCATCGCCGGCGTGAGTCGCGGTACTCGACCGAGTGGCCACAGTGGCTGGATCGCGGTGCGTGAGGTCGAGGAGCTGCGGCTCCGGAGTATGAGCGTAGCAGGAGTATGATTACCTCCTCCAGCCTGAGAAGTGGCTGGTGCTACCGGTAATAAACCTGCTCTGGTGATATGATCCATAAAACCTGCTATCCGGACCAAAGCATCCTGAAGATCCGGTGAAAACAAAGCTCCTCCTGGGACCTGAGCTGGGCCTACTGGAGCTGCTGGGGCTGGAATTTCCTCCTCTATATGAACCTGAGGTTCTGCCACTCGTGCTGCTGCTCGGGGCTGAGCTCTGCCCCTACCTTGTCCTCTAGGACGACCTCGGCCTCTACCCCTAGCAGGAGCTGCCGCTGCTGGGACCTCGGGCTGCTGGTCAGTAGATGAGGATGCACGTGTCCTTACCATCTGCGGAAAAACAGAGTAGAAGTTCAATTAACATTTAAAAGATCAAGTCGCACGACTGGATAGAATAAAGGGAATATTTTCCTAACTCCGTAGCCTCTGGAAGATAAATACAGACGTTTCCGTACCGATCCTTCAGACTCTACTAAGGTTGTTCGTAAGTTGTGAGACCTGTGCAACCTAGTGCTCCGATACCAACTTGTCACGACCCGGATTTCCCACCATCGGGGTCATGATGGCGCCTACTAAATGGAAGCTAGGCAAGCCAAATATTAATTACATCTCCATTAATTACTAATTTCTTATTAACGACATAAAAATTACAGCGGAAGACTTAGTCAAATGTGATAAAGAAAATCCAAATCTGATATACTACCCAAGATTGGTGTCACAATACTCACGAACTTCTAAGAATAATACACATAATTGTCTGAAAGAAAATACAAGTTGTTTATCTCGATTACATGAGATAACGGAATGAAAAGCATAGATAGAAGAGACAACGGGTCCTGCAGACGCCTGCAAGGCTACCTCGTAGTCTCAGTAGTCGGAAAAATCCACAAGTCGCTACTGCCGCTGCTGCTGTCCGTAACCTGTATCTGCGCAAAAGAGCGCAGAGTGTAGTATCAGCACAACCGACCCCATGTGCTGGTAAGTGCCTGGCCTATCCCAGCGAACTAGTGACAAGGCTAAGGCCAGTCACCCACCTAAACTTGTACAGTTGCAATATAGATATATATATGTATATATACGATACATTTATAAAGAAATACTCTGCTCTAAAATAACAGTCAATAACTCAAGTTATCCGGAATAATCAAATCAACAGAATAAACCTTACTTTCTTGTCTCAATTTCCTCTTTCATTTCATGTCTCGTGGTAGGCGTACCACCCGCTCCCAACTATCACATTAATTATCTCTTGTGGTAGGCGTACCACCCGCTCCCAATTATCAATAATTATATATCGTGGTAGGCGTACCACCCGCTCCCAATGATATCAATAATTATATCTTGTGGTAGGCGTACCACCCGCTCCCAAATATATCAATAATTATATCTCGTGGTAGGCGTACCACCCGCTCCCAATTATATCAATAATTATATCTTGTGGTAGGCGTACCACCCGCTCCCAAATATATCAATAAATATATCTCGTGGTAGGCGTACCACCCGCTCCCAATTATATCAATAATTATATCTTGTGGTAGGCGTACCACCCGCTCCCAAATATATCAATAAATATATCTCGTGGTAGGCGTACCACCCGCTCCCAATGATATCAATAATTATATCTCGTGGTAGGCGTACCACCCGATCCCAATTATATAGTATATATGTTACCGGCATTTAGCCAATAATCTCTATGTCAACAATATTTATAATTAAATTCATATCCCTACAAACTAGGATAGAACAAACACTTACATCGAAAGTTTACGAATGATTTAATCCGTAGCAATGCCCTTTCCTTTCGAATTTGACTCCAATCCAATTGTATCTATACACAATTGATTTAATATCATCAATTCTACTCAACAAACTAATTCTTAAGACCAAATACCACTTTTACAACATTTTGCCATGAATAGTGAATTTCAACCCCGGGCCCACATGGTCGGAATTCGGGGTTAGTACCAAAATCCGGTTACCCATCCCCCCACGAGTTCATGTATATGATTTGTTTCAAAATCGGACCTCAATTCGAGGTCCAATTCCCCAATTTATGAAAAACCCTATTTTCTAACAAAAACAAGAATTTTACCATGAAAATCTTTGATTTCTTATGAAAAACATGTTTAATGATGTTAGGAATTGAAAGAATTAAGTAAAAAGTGACTTACAATCGTTTTGATGAAGAAGAAATCCTTGAAGAGTCGCAAATGGGTGTTTTGGTTTTGTGAAAAATGAAGAAATGGCTGAAATTCGTGTTTTTCAGGTCTCTGTGTTCGCATTTGCGAACATGGGTTCGCAATTGCGAACCCCGACCAATTTCCTGGAGTTTGAAAAATAAGCTAAGGGTGGGAAGTTCGCATTTGCGAACATTTCTTCGCATTTGCGAAGCCAAGGCAAAGCTGGGAAGTTCGCATTTGCGAACTATTGTTCGCAATTGCGAACACAGGCTAAATATGGGGAGGTTCGCATTTGCGAACTATTGTTCGCATTTGCGAACCCGGGCGGAATAGTGGCCAGTTCGCATTTGCGAACCATAGCTCGCATTTGCGAACACAGGCACAGAAGGGTCAAGTTCGCATTTGCGAACTATTGTTCGCATTTGCGAACACAGGCACAATAGGGGTGCGAACATACTTGTCACGACCCGGATTTCCCACCATCGGGGTCATGATGGCGCCTACTAAATGGAAGCTAGGCAAGCCAAATATTAATTACATCTCCATTAATTACTAATTTCTTATTAACAACATAAAAATTACAGCGGAAGACTTAGTCAAATGTGATAAAGAAAATCCAAATCTGATATACTACCCAAGACTGGTGACACAATACTCACGAACTTCTAAGAATAATACACATAATTGTCTGAAAGAAAATACAAGTTGTTTATCTCGATTACATGAGATAACGGAATGAAAAGCATAGATAGAAGAGACAACGGGTCCTGCAGACGCCTGCAAGGCTACCTCGTAGTCTCAGTAGTCGGAAAATCCACAAGTCGCTACTGTCCCTGCTGCTGTCCGTAACCTGTATCTGCGCAAAAAGAGCGCAGAGTGTAGTATCAGCACAACCGACCCCATGTGTTGGTAAGTGCCTGGCCTATCCCAGCGAACTAGTGACAAGGCTAAGGCCAGTCACCCACCTAAACCTGTACAGTTGCAATATAGATATATATATGTATATATACGATACATTTATAAAGAAATACTCTGCTCTAAAATAACAATCAATAACTCAAGTTATCCAGAATAATCAAATCAACAGAATAAACCTTACTTTCTTGTCTCAATTTCCTCTTTCATTTCATGTCTCGTGGTAGGCGTACCACCCGCTCCCAACTATCACATTAATTATCTCTTGTGGTAGGCGTACCACCCGCTCCCAATTATCAATAATTATATATCGTGGTAGGCGTACCACCCGCTCCCAATGATATCAATAATTATATCTTGTGGTAGGCGTACCACCCGCTCCCAAATATATCAATAATTATATCTCGTGGTAGGCGTACCACCCGCTCCCAATTATATCAATAATTATATCTTGTGGTAGGCGTACCACCCGCTCCCAAATATATCAATAAATATATCTCGTGGTAGGCGTACCACCCGCTCCCAATTATATCAATAATTATATCTTGTGGTAGGCGTACCACCCGCTCCCAAATATATCAATAAATATATCTCGTGGTAGGCGTACCACCCGCTCCCAATGATATCAATAATTATATCTCGTGGTAGGCGTACCACCCGATCCCAATTATATAGTATATATGTTACCGGCATTTAGCCAATAATCTCTATGTCAACAATATTTATAATTAAATTCATATCCCTACAAACTAGGATAGAACAAACACTTACATCGAAAGTTTACGAATGATTTAATCCGTAGCAATGCCCTTTCCTTTCGAATTTGACTCCAATCCAATTGTATCTATACACAATTGATTTAATATCATCAATTCTACTCAACAAACTAATTCTTAAGACCAAATACCACTTTTACAACATTCTGCCATGAATAGTGAATTTCAACCCCGGGCCCACATGGTCGGAATTCGGGGTTAGAGCCAAAATCCGGTTACCCATTCCCCCACGAGTTCATATATATAATTTGTTTCAAAATCGGACCTCGATTCGAGGTCCAATTCCCCAATTTATGAAAAACCCTATTTTCTAACAAAAACAAGAATTTTACCATGAAAATCTTTGATTTCTTATGAAAAACATGTTTAATGATGTTAGGAATTGAAAGAATTAAGTAAAAAGTGACTTACAATCGTTTTGATGAAGAAGAAATCCTTGAAGAGTCGCAAATGGGTGTTTTGGTTTTGTGAAAAATGAAGAAATGAGTGAAATTCGTGTTTTTCAGGTCTCTGTGTTCGCATTTGCGAACATGGGTTCGCAATTGCGAACCCCGACCAATTTCTGGAGTTTGAAAAATAAGCTAAGGGTGGGAAGTTCGCATTTGCGAACATTTCTTCGCATTTGCGAAGCCAAGGCAAAAACTGGGAAGTTCGCATTTGCGAACTATTGTTCGCAATTGCGAACAAAGGCTAAATATGGGGAGGTTCGCATTTGCGAACTATTGTTCGCATTTGCGAACCCAGGCAGAATAGTGGCCAGTTCGCATTTGCGAACTATATCTCGCATTTGCGAACACAGGCACAATAGGGTCAAGTTCGCATTTGCGAACTATTGTTCGCATTTGCGAACACAGGCACAATAGGGGGGAGTTCGCATTTGCGAGCTATTGTTCGCATTTGCGAACTCTGGAGAATAGTGGGGAGTTCGCATTTGCGAACTATTGTTCGCATTTGCGAACTCTGCAGACCAGTTGCAGACAGCAACTTCTAACATGAAAAATTTGATCTCGTGGCCTATCCAAAGTTCACCCGAGCCCTCGGGGCTCCAAACCAAATATGCACATAACCTCAAAAACACATTATGAACTTGTTCGTGCGATCACATCGCCAATATCACCTCGTTTTCATCAAATCAAGCCTCAAATGCATGATTTTCATGCCTTTAGTTTTCAAAACTTTCAAACTTGGGACTCAAGGTCCAAAACATCTCAAACGACATCCAAATGTCACCAAACTTTACGGAAATCACATATATAATATTTAAGACTTGTACTGGGCGTCGGAACCAAAATACGAGCCCGATACCAAGGTCAATTAATTTATTTCCTTTAATAATTGTATCAAAAACAATTTCACATAAAAATTCATAACTTGGGCTCTAGGCCTCAGAATTCGACTTCGGACGCATGTCCAAGTCCCATATTTTCCTACGGACCTCTCGGGACCATCCAATCTCGGGTCCGGATCCGTTTACCAAAAATGTTGACCGAAGTCAACCATATCAATATTAATATCATTTTTATCCAAATTTCTCATAGAATTCATATTTTCTATCACAAAATCTTTCCGGCTACATGCTCGGATCGTGCACGTAAATCGAGGCAACATAGAACGAGGTTTTCAAGGCCTCAGAAGCTCGAAATTATTAATAAAATAAGTGATGACCCTTTGGGTCGTCACAATATGATATTATTTTTCCTTGAAGAAACTATGATGAAGCATTCAAAAAAAAGCACAACATAGCCTAAACATATCTGAAACTCACCTAAGCCCCTGGGGCTCCAAACTAAACATGCACACAAGTCTAAAAATATCATACAGACTTACTCATGCGATCAAATAATCAAAATAACGTCAAAAACCACGAATTTAACCTCAAAACTCATAATTTTCTGAAGGACACTCAAATTTTCTAATTTTTTCAATCGGACGTCCAAATCATGTCAAATAATTTCGGTTCTCATCAAATTTTACTGATAGGACTTAAATATCATAATACACTCGTACCGGGCGCCAGAACCAAAATACGGGCTCGATACCAACGAGTTCAAACATTAATTCATTTCATTATTTCCTTTAAAAACCAGCACAATAAAAAAAGAGCAGCCCGGTGCACTAAGCTCCCGCTATGCGCGGGGTCTGGGGAAGGGCCGGACCACAAGGATCTAATGTACGCAGCCTTACCCTGCATTTCTGCAAGAGGCTGTTTCCACGGCTCGAACCCGTGACCTCCAGGTCACATGGCAACAACTTTACCAGTTACGCCAAGGCTTCCCTTCTAAAAAACCAGCACAATAATTTTCTTTAAAAATTATTTTCTAAGGCTAGGGACCTTGGAATTCGATTCCGGGCATATGCTCAAGTCCTATATTTTACTACTGACCTCCCGGGATCGTCGGGACACAGATCTGGGTCCGTTTACCAAAAATATTGACAAATTCAACTATTAACCAAAATTTAACTCTAGAAATTACTATATTTTTCATATTTTCACATAATTACTATGTTTTTCATATTTTATAATAAAGTTTCAAAATAGCATACACGAACAAAATAAATCCCATATTTGAAGTCTCGTTTTTGCACAGTTGGTGATGGCCCATATCTATTTCTTTTAGACATAGCTGTCTTGACAAAGGAAATATTGAATATGCATTTCCTGCAAAACATATTTGTTTGATATTGTATACTGGGAAAAAATTAAAGTTAGGAATAATCTTTGTTGAAAATTTTTGAACTCATGTAAAGGAGAAAAGTGAAAAGCTGAGTTTGCAAACTCAAATCTTTAATCATTCTAAGATAAACACCACAACGAATGCAACTTTTATAGGTTTCTGCACCTTCTTGACACAGACGTTTGCGAAATTCACTACTACCTCTAAAACTATTGGTAAATGCCAATCTCCACCTCTAATTCTGAGTACTTATTATCGTTTCTTTTATTTGGTCTAATGAATAATTACGGTTTGCTATGATTTTCTCGTAATTCATTTACATTGTTTTATACTCATAAAGCACGTGATAACTTTTGAGCAAACACCAATCTCCTCCTCTCATTGCAGAGAGCCAGAAAAGGTTCAAATTTACTGCTGCAATAACAAAGCACTGTTACTATTCCCGGGATTAAATTTGAAGTTAAAAGAAGATGTCGCATATTTATTGTTTAGTTCCTGATAGAACAGAGTCATTGGTAGTTTTACTTAATTGCGAAACTAGAAGAGGGCAGTGTCGCCAAAATTTGCTGGTCGAACATATGCTTCCACTGCTCCTTCAACTTCTTTTTCCAGCCAAGAAGGTCAACATCATTTTCTTCAGCCAAACATTCTATGATAGGACCATTTATCCACATTGCAGATTTTCTGGGAAAAAAAAAAAATACTACCCTTTAGTAATCTCCAAGAGAAAGAAAATCATAGAAATAAATATTGGCAATTACAAGCCAGTGCTTGTGTTCATCTATTCCTTCTGATTTATTTTAACTATTTCCAATTGATCTGCACATTGTTGAGTTGATCAGCATATTTTATCTATTTTCAAATGATACTCTGAACAGGACTTCGGCAAAATGCTATCTTTCAAGTTTCTGGGAGCAGGTTTGATCCTAACAGGGCTGGGCATAATTTGGTAAATACCGAATTACCGTATGTCATTTGATATTCAGTATTTTAGTATTTGGTTTAAGTTTTAAAAAATTAGGTATGGTATTTGGTATTTTAAAATAAAATACTGAAATACCGTACCGAAATATATATTATATTACACAAAATACATATTATCAATTATAACATAAATATTAAAAATCTAAAATTTTACTTTCCTTTATTCTCAATGTTCATCAATTAACTCTAAACAAGTAACAAGACATTCTAATTTTATTATATTTGAATCGATATTTGCTAGTTTTGGGCAAAATTTTTGTCAACAAACATTCTCAATTTTGTATTTTTGAATACTTTAATTAAGAATAGTAGAGTATATGACTCTATGCACTAGTTAGTATTCAAATCGAATAAATCGAAGTTACCGAACCGAATAAACCGAAACCGAAAGGAGAAAAACCAAACTATACCGAATTTAATTAGGTACGATATTGCTATAAGGTTTTAAGAAACCAAATACCGAAAATACCGAACCGAAATGTCTGAATACCTTACCGTACCGATTGACAAATACCCCTACCTAATACTAAATGTTGGAAAAGATATTGATCATGGAGAAAAAGAATTGGCTTGAGGCGTGTCAAGGACATTGTTCTTAATGATTTGTCGTCCATACAATAATAAATAAAATTAGGCGTATTCTCCAAAATTAAACAAGTTGTTCTAGTATAAACTAAGAGCAACACATCAAAAATTGAATTTTTAAAAACCCAACACAAAAGAAAATGAAGAAGATATTTTGTTACTTTTTTCTTATCTATTCAAACTTCTAAGTGAACACAAAGGACTTATATAGTCCACAAAAAAAGGGATAAAAACAGTTACCAACATAATAGCCATTATGGCTATATATATAAATTAAAAGATTTGACTTTTTAAATACAAATATAAGGAATTGTTATGAATAAAATTATATTTGGAGAGAATGTCTATCTTGCAGAGAGTTTTACTTTGTGACTAAGTCATTTTTCTCCTATAAATAGAGGGGTCTTACCCCATTGTATATCATCCCAAAATTCAATAAGAATTCTCTCTCTTTCTCTGTAATATTTTTTTTGTTCTTTTATTATTTTATAATACGTTATCAGCACGAGACTCTAACTAATTGAGCAGGGGGCTTTGGATAGAAACCTCACGATGACGTGAAACATAGAAGTCAATTGAATTAGCTCCACTAACAGTAACTTTTAATAGCTTATTTGGAAGAAGAACTTGCTGTATTCAAGAAGGAAAAAAAAAAAAAGAAATTATATTAGCTACATTGGTGATAAGTCAGAGGCATCTGATTTGGTCGATACATGCATGGTGCTCAATTTGTACATAGTTTTGAGCTTAATGATTGCATTCATGAACTTTGTTTAAGAATAACTTTTGGATTTGGGGTAAGTATTTTATTTTTCTCTTTCAAATTCTTAATATTGTATAATTTGATTTTAAATACAAGCAAAGACGATAAATTTTGATTATAACTCTAATGGAGTTTGTAAGAAATTATAACCACATGAAGTGATAAAATTTCTATGTCTTGCCATGATCAAATTTATGTATGATTATGAGCACAAGAAGTGCACATATACCCGTCCCATTGAATTTGTTCTATTCTCATTCCCTTTAGAGAATGTAATAGCAGTATGTAATAAGTCTGAAAGAAGACAAAATTATTACTATGAATGTATCAATGGATGTGGCCGTGGCAATTGACGAAATTATAATCGTCATTATCGTGGTAATGAGAACAATAAGGATCCTTAAAATAAGCATTCACTTTGTGAAGTTGATGTTTGTCATCGATTTGACATGAGATTTTGTAAAGCACATATAGATGATTATGGTCCATTCATGATTTGAATGTGACAACATGCAATTTATGAATACATATTCATTCTTCAAAGAATACGAACGTGCTAGTGGCAGTGAATATACCACAGTCATCTCTAGAAGGAGGTTTTAGATGATATAAGAAAATAATTTTATTATTACGGCATGAATGATCATTGGTCACGTACTTATTGTACGCCAAAATATTTTGGTATTGTGATTATTAAAAGTGAACAGTAATGTAAGAAACAAATCTTGCATATAATTTTTACCATGACCATAATGGTATAACTTTCTCTTTAATAGAGATATTCACCATATGGATGTTGATGAATATGTGGTAGTACCAAATTAATTGAGAGCTCTGGAAGAGCCAATTATTACTATTTTGGAGAAACATAATTGATTACCAATGCGGTATTGTGTTGCAGTAAGTCTCAAAGAAACTTATTCAGTTTCCAAAGTATACGCGAAAGCGGTTGATTATATTGAAACTATAAATAAATGAAAGATTTAATATCTTCTATTACTACATCTTGTAGTTGGGTAATATGTATGTGAAAAGCTACCCGTTTTATTCTCCAATTTGTACTACACTAATAAAAGAATACCACAATGAAGTGGATATTTTATTGATATAAAACTCATATCATAATAAACTTGGAGTTTACTCATAATTGCACACATCATGGTGTAAATCTGAAGTTTATCAATATTGATAATTTATTGAGTTGGCATAAATTTATTGAGCAAATGATCATAATAAAGGAGGCAAGTGATCTAGAAGATCACATGACATAACACTTCATAATATCTCACGAGAGATTCGGCTACCTGAAAATATGAAGGAATAGATCTCTATGTTATGTCTTATGAAAAATAAGGAGGTTGGAACTGATATAAAATCTTTGTCGATGTCAACCTTCAAGAAGCTAGTGCACAAGATTGTGATGTGAAGGCTTAAGGATGTGAATTGATGCTCTCATCAGGGGGAGTTAATGTGCGTTGCACTCTTTTTCCCTTACAAGGTTCAAGAAGCTAGTGTACAAGATCGGGATGCGAAGGCTTAAGGATGTGAATTGATGCTCTCATCAGGGGGAGTTAATGTGCGTTGCACTCTTTTTCCCTTACAAGATTTTGTCCCACTGGGTTTTCCTTGCGAGGTTTTTAACGAGGCAACCAAAAGGTGTATTATTAGATATGTGTACTCTTTTTCCCTTTTCTAGAATTTTTTTCCCATTGAGTTTTATTTTAGTTAAGGTTTTAATGAAGCACATTATTTGTTGAGTAGAAATTAAAGGGGGAGTGTTATGAATAGAATTATATTTGGAGTGAATGTCTATCTTGCAGAGAGTTTTACTTTGTGACTAAGTCATTTTTCTCCTATAAATAGAGGGGTCTTACCCCATTGTAAATCATCCTAAAATTCAATAAGAATTCCCTCTCTCTATTTCTCTGTAATATTTCTCTTGTTCTTTTATTATTTTCTAAGAGGAATCCCGTATAGCTATTCAATAGTTAGATTCAGTTGCAGAAATTAAATTCAAACTTAACCGTTATCATTTATGAATATTAAAGAAATATATTTAAAATAATTAGTATAATAAAGGCCCATTAACATAATATTAAAAGAATTAATCTAGACATGATTTTGAACATTTCGTCTTGAGATATTAAACTTATTTTTTCTAATAATCCCCCACGTAACTGAAAAATGATATTAAGGAATTAAAATAAAATATAATGTTTCGCTGGATTTTCAAATGAGCATAATGCCTCGAATATGGTGTCTCTTGAACTATGAACAAGACCTAGATAAAATAAAATTAAAAGTTACAGAACAATTGGTGAAGTTTAGAACTTCTATTAACCAACAATTCTTTTGTAAGTTTAGTATCTTATCTATCATATTATACCCAAGAATTATTGTTTGTCGCAGTTTTATTCGCGCGCCCGGATTTCATGAGTGCTTTAGAAATTTTTGCCTTAAATTCATAAGAGCAACCTTACTCCACACTCATATAGGTCCATCTATTAAGTGTATCTGTAAGGCAATACACCATCTATATAAGACTATAGATTATTGTATTAAGAGTTTAATAACCTAACCTCTCATTCATTGCAGTAGCACTATATACACACACCCCATAGGAAAGGACATAATTTTGGTAGTGCATATTTGATCAACTAATGACTTGTTATTACCGATACGAACCTACTTCATGGGATCTCCAATCACATAGGTTGGATTACCATTATTGTTGGTATAACTCAAATTGGTAATAGTCTTATTCCCCTTGATGTTGCATATATTAATTTTCTTCCAAAATGTTTAGTTAGAGAATCAACCAAATTCACTTCTGACTTCACATAATCTATGAAAAAAATTCCATTTTTCAGCAGTTGCTTTATCACATTATGTCTCAATCGAATGTGTTTTTCAGTAGAAGGATTATTTTTAGCAGTGGTTATTGCAACTTTGCAATCACAATGCATAGACACAAAAGGTGTCAATTTTATTCCTCGCCAATAGGTTCTTTAACCACTCGGTCTCATTGCGAGCCAATTCCAATGCTACATACTTAAACTCCATGGTAGATTTAGCTATTATTGTTTATTTAGCTGAAACACATGTCACGACGCCTCCACTAAGTGTCAATACATATCCACTAGTGAATTTCAGTCTTATTTGAATTAGAGATCCAATTAGTATCACTATATCATTCTAATATAGTGGAAAAGCCACTATGTTTAATACCATAGTTCACGGTACTTCTTAAATACTTCATTCCTCTTATTAATGCATTCCAATGGTCATGACTCAGATTTTGAGTATATCTACTCAATTTTCACATATCATATGCAATACTCAAATCTAGTAAAATTTATCAAATGCATTAGACTAAGGGCGGACCAATGTTAGGAGTAAGGGGGGTCATCGAAACCCGTTTGCCTTAGTGAAGTCATCGTATATATATATTTTGTATATATAGGTAAATACATGGAAGACCCTTTAAAATTAGGAGAAATTAAAAAATAGCTAGATTTACAAGTGGTCATTCAAAAATAGCCATAGTTTCAAAAATAATTGAGTTTATTTTAATATTTTTTTATGTAAAGATAAATCTGAACGAAAACACTATTCAAAATTCGAAAAAATACTCCAGCATAATATACTTGAATTCCAGCATAAGTATATTGGAACTCCAGTATAATTAAACTGAAGTTTCAGTATAATATGTCGGTCCAACATAGTATACTGGAGATTTGAGCACCTGTGCTCATCTCCAGTGTATCATACTGGAACTTTCCGCGTGTTGGAGTTCCAGTATAATATGCTGAAAGTTCATACACAGTTGCATCAATCTCTAGTATATTTGCTGGAACTTTCTGTGTTGCAGTAAATTAATGACTATTTTTCAATAACATTGCAATCGCTAGCTATTTTTGAATGGTCAATCTCAAAATTGACTAGCCCGTACTATTTTTTTTTTTTTTTTTTACTTAAATAATTTACTGGTACCCCTAAAATCATAAAAGGCCACATGAGAAAGTTGGTTGAGTGTACTGCTGAAACCTCTTACTCGCACTACTTGTCTTGGGATAGAATCCCAACTCATGCTTTTTAGGTTTACCTTTTACTTTACCAATTTCAATGATTGATATACTTAAGAATCAACTGATTTTTTTCTTTTATATTTTTTAAATTCAATCATTTAATACTTGATCGTAAAATCAAGTTAATTAATGTTATCCTGTTTCAAGTCCCTCCCACAAAATCAAGCTCCAAACCAAGAAAATTACAAACCCTTCTCCCTCACTTCGACAAAGTAGCAGCATCTAGCGATTCCGGCGCTAGAGACTAAGAATTTATATTTTGTTGATAAGTTGTCGTAATCGCTAAATTTTTTGGGTTTTATTCAAGTTTTATTTTGTAAAATTAAATTTAATTCTATATCAATAGCTTCTTTCCATACGAGGCATCAGACGACGAAATTCTACATCAATAGATTTATTGCTAAAATATTTTTCTTTCCTTGGTCTTTTTCTTTATGGATAAAAGAGGTTGCTCTGATAGTAAATAACTTTCACTTCCAACCAAGAGCTTGTGAGTTCTTGGAGAGAAGGATATCGAGGATCTATTTGGAAACAGCCTCTCTACCCTAGGGTAGGGGTAAGATATGCGTACACACTACCCTCCCCAGACCCCACTAAGTGGGAAAATGACAAGAAGATAAAATGGCTTCACCCCAAAGATTATACGGGACACTAGAACTAGCAAACATGTTATTTATCATTTCTTTTAGGGTTCTATTTTTCCTTTTCGCTACACCATTTGTTTTTGATGAATATGGAGGTGTTATCTCATGAATTATGCCTTCTTTTGTCACAACAAATCATTCAACAAAAAAATTCATCACTTCTACCGGATCTAACTCTTTTACGTAATTCTCATACTTAACTGATTCTCTACTTCTGATTTGTCAAAACTTATCAATGGCTTCATCTATATTTCTTAACAAATAAACTTTTGTATATCTAGAAAAATGTATATAAATGTCACATAATATTTTTTCCTTCCCTAGCATTAGTTTGTTTCAAGTCTCCAAAGTCAGTATGAATTAGGCTTAACAATTCAAATTCTCTATGTACATAAGCACATGATTTTTTAGCTTGTTTATCATCTACACAAACTCCACACTTATCAGTATTTGAAATAAGACATTCAGAATGCATCTTCTTAATATAAAATAAATTACATGTCCTAATCTTGCATTTCATAAATTAAAAGGGTCAGTCAAGTAAGCAGAAGAACGTGGGATTTGCATCTATACCCGCTTTTTAGGTCACGTTTTAACTTGTGCCCACTTTGCAAAATAAATTGCAAGCGTTCCCACTTTTTCGCGCAGCTGCAGCATAAGGTGCTGAAGTAGCAAAAGTAATCACGTAAAACTTCAGCATTCTAGTAGACGGGCCTCAAGTAGCAAGTGTGTTGAACCAAGTGCGCCAAAGTTTTTATTTGTAATTGTTGAACTTAAGCATAGTAACTGAAGTTTTGTTCTCTATTAGCTGAAGTTTTTGTTTGTAATTGCTGAACTTAAGCATAATAGCTAAAGTTTTACTCTCTATTTGTAAGTTTTTGTTTGTAAGTGCACTAAATAAGTTGAAGTTTTTTTGTCCTGGATTCATTAGTTTTGTTATTAAGCTTTTTCAAGAACTTGTGCTGAAGTTATTTAGTTCATTTTGTAAAAAACTTCAGCACTAAATAAGCTAAATTTTTTTGCCGTGGATAAGTTTTTTCAAAAACTTCAGCAAAAGATGCTGAAGTTATTTAGTTCATTCGTTAAAACTTCAGCTTTTATGCTGAAGTTTTTTTATCCTGGATTCATTAGTCTATCATAAAGCTTTTTCAAAAACTTCAGCAGAAGAAGCTGAAATTATTTTGTTCATTTGTAAAAACTTTAGCACTATATAAACTGAAGTTTTTGAAAAAACTTTCTAACATACTAGATAAATAATTAGATTGCCAACAGTATATCATAAATTTCGAAAACAATAAACGTGAAAAGAACAAAATTATAATTGTCTACTAACCTACATACGTGGAAATATTCACAAATCATTGTCTACTAACTTACGTAATTATATAGAATTTATTTTAAATAATCTGATAACACAGTTATGACAATCATCCCATGAACTGAAGTTTCATAGCAGCACCAACTGCAGCAGGACAAAGAAGAAGAAGAAGAAAACGAAGGAGGAGAAGGAGGAGTAGAAAGGGAGCTGAAGTTGTTTAAAAAGTGGGTACAAGTTAAGACTTTAAAAAAAATAGGTATAGGTTAAATAGGGGCGACCAAATAAGGCGCCTCGTGTAATTTTTACCAGAAGAACTACCATTTTCATTCATAATATTGAGTACAAATAAGTCACGGTTACAATAACCCTTGCCAACAAAATTATTTTTTTTTGTTAACACTACCTAATCATATTCAAAAGAAATATTCACTCTCACTTTTCCTAATAATCCCATAAAGACCAAATTGGCTCGGATACTAGGAACGTGCAACATATCATTCAATGTCAGAGTTTTGCTAGATGTGAGCTTGAGAAGAACTTTATCTTTTCCAAGAACTTGAGCAGTTCTTGAGTGACCAAGATAGATAACTTTTTCTCCTTCGTATGCAAGAGACAAAGCCTTTTTTGTTAGCACAACATGTGCCTAGTGACACAAGAATCTAACACCCAATCTTTCACACCATCCACAAGGTTCATTTCGAAAATAACCACACCAATTATATCATCCACTTCAGCTTCAGTCAAAAATTTACTTTAGCCTTGGCGGGATTGTCATTCCCGACCCTTTACCGGCATTGAGTAGCATGATGGCCAAATTTGCTACACACAAAGCAATTACTTTTTTTTTGAAGGTTTGATTGTTGGTTTTTGGCTTATAACCATTTCTTTTGTCATACCTGTTGTTTGATCTTCTCTCACGTTTGTTCTTCTCCACAAGGTTAGCTCTAGTAGCCATCTCCTTTTCCTTTGTCAGCACCAACTAGCTTGCAGTCAAAATTATCGCCACCAAAAACCTCAATAACATGAGGAAAAGATTGGGTATAGGTACTTGGTAATGGAATATCAATAGAAACACTAGGTGTAGCAGGTGTAGGAACATCAACAACAACATTAACAGTGTTATTCTCCATAATAACAACGGGTACGTATCCTTAAGATTGTCAGAAAAAATATTGATTATGGGAATAAGAATTAATTTGAGGCGTGTCAAGGACACAATCCTTAAGAATATTTCGTCCGGACAGTGATAGAATAAAATTAGGAGTACCCCAAAAATTCAACAACTCTTCTGATATAACTTAAGAGCAGAAACAAGAAAAGTTGAATAAGAGAAAGAAGATGTTTTGTTACTTTTTTTTGTTATCTATTCAAAGTGAACACAAAGGACTTACATAGTCCAAAAAATGGGATAAAATCATTACCAACACAATAGCCATTATGGCTATACAAATGAACAGATTTGTCTTTTTCAAAACTAACATAAGGAATCCTGTAATAGCTATTCAATTTCAATTTGTAGAAATTAAATTCAAACTGGACAGTTATTAGTTGCAGTTACAAATATTAAAAAATTATATTCAAAATAATTAGTGTTGTAAAGACCCGTTAACATAATATTAAAAGAATAAACCTAGATATAATTTTGAACGTTTGTTTTTGAGATATTAAAATTATTTTTTTGTACCCTAAGCAACCTTGGGAAACTAGCATCTAAATCATGAAATCACTAATGATGCTAACTACAGTACGGCTTCCTCATCATTTGGGTGAAAGTGCTGAGGAAGGCAACAGATCTGAGCAGTGGCATGACGGTCCATATATATATTTCTCTTTAGGCACATTTTAGCTTTAAATTTTGTTGATCTCCGTCCTTCTTGACAGAACCATTGGCTGTTCGTTTTAATTCACTTACCTCTAAGACTATTGACAAAGGCCAATATCCTTCTTTCATAGCAGAAAACCAGAAAGGTTCAATTCACTGCTGTAACAACAAAATACTGCTACGTTGATGTGGGTATTTAAAGTAAAAGTATTGCTTATTATACGAAAAAGACGTATATGTTTTTAGTTCCTGAAAGAAAGGACATGAAAGAGAGTGGTAGTATAACACTATAACTAGCAAAGGCTGATATTGCCAGCGGTGACAGAGAGGAAATGGGGCAGACCTGATAGCAATTGGCAATCAAGCTTTGCATATTTGCATTTCATATGTTCCCATCTGTGGCTGTCTCACATGGCCTCATTTCTTTCTCTCTGTGTTGCTATAACAGAGTACCAACTATTTACAAGGCTTGTACCAATAAAACTAGAAGACATCCTTTTACACGTAAAGATTCAGGATGCCTAGAGACCCTTGCCTATGACTACTACTCTTGGTTGCCATGAAAGGCATTGGCATTCTTCCCTGCATCTCAAAAAGGAAGAATAGAGGGGAATGTAGTCTCTGCGAAATGGTTTCATGGTCTCTAAGCTAGCAAAGAATGAAGGAGAGCAATTGACAAGATTCATTATATCAGAGTATGCTGGCAAAGAGACCAAATTAAAATGACATCACGAATAAATGAACCAGAATTTAGAGACATGACCAATTTCCTATGCAGTGATATCAGAACAGAACCATCTGTTAAGCTGATGAAACGAAGAAATTTATGTGAGGACAAAGATGTGAGAAAGAAACTATTACGAGTAATGTGATCAGCGGCATCAAAGTTAATAATCTGAAAAGTTGAACTATTAATATTGGGAGATATACAAACTATAGAGTTTATAGCTATATGCTGCAGCAACTAAGCTTGTTGGGATACTTTTCATTGAACTTGATAACCAATCTATGAAGTTCTTATTTCAAACTCTTCCTTATCTTGCATATTCCAAGCAAAACATTATCGATATCTTTGGATACTAATGAATTTGAGTAACAAGTGTCGTGAAGACGACCACAACATTTGCAACAGGAGCATTGAAGATGTATCCACGTTCACAATCAATTACTTAGACTCCACAAAATCTCCACAGTTTCCTAAGTTGAACGCTTTTGCAGATATCTTGAACATATTGGAACTAGAGTGGAATCTAATGGAGAAACCTAGAAGCTAAGCGAATTCTCCAATTTAAGAGTATCCCCACCAGTTAGAATTTGATGTCTGACATGCTCAAAAAGTAGAATGCATTATCAAAAAGGATCAACCCTGAGTTTAGATTTCCAGTTATGCCAATAATGCTTGAGAAACAGTCATATCAAATCCAGTTATATTTAAGAGAAGCTAACCTTTGGGCAGGATCGTTGCGGTCCTTGAATATCACTAGCAACATGCTTCGGCCTTGTTCCAAAGGTGAACAAGTCATCAAAGCTATGAAATACCAAGATTTCCGGTTCAACAGACAGCCACAACTATCACTCCCGTTGATTTTGATGTTCTGCAGGAAATGTCATCAGCTGGCTTATCAAAGATGATCAGAAAATCCTTGACCTAGGAATGGAAATGCAAGAGAAGATGAGTATGAGAGAATTTTTTCTATTCAACTTTTTGGAGATAATTTTGGGGTTTAGGTAAAACCATCAGACATTAGGACAAAAGATGAAGCAGAAACTTGATAATGTTTAGTCAGGAATCCGGTTGACCAATTGGTAGACCTTTCATAGAAAGAAGACACGGGACCTATCTTGCTTTGCTTTAATTCAAACATGATAATAGACCAGAAAGATGAAAGAACATTTGAAAAGTAAGGATGATATAAGAACACACAATTAACAATAAACTAAAGAAATTGTTGAGACTAGAGAAAAAAAGAATTTGTTAACACCTCGTACTAATGTTTGTTCTTTAGATACCACAGCTCATAAATAGATAATAAGGTTTAACTATACAAAAATCTGGCATATGTATAAATGAAGTAAATGATTGTTTGAGATACATTTACGGTGATGACTCCTCTGTTGACAGTTATCCCGTGCAGTTATTGGGTCTACTTGACTTCTTGTTCATATCATTAACTTCCATATGAGTGAGTTTGACTGCTGGACAATACCATTACTTTCAAGCAAATATATATTATGATTCTTGTTACTATAATTTCTGTTCCTCGTGGATATGAACCTTATAGGGCTCTGGTTATTCTCTTCTTCAACCCTTTCAAAGCAGAGCAAAAGAGAGAGGAAACATACTCCATAGATCCTTGGTCCACAGTTGCACAACCCTCAACTTGCTTTGCTTGGAATACCTCAGAAACAGCAGTATTGTCATCCAAGTCAACATTGTCTTTGCTGTTTGTATTGTGAGAATGAGTTTGCTGGGCTTCTGCAATTCTTAAATTTCAGCTGCAGAACAGATATTCATCTTTTGTTCACAATAGACAGAAGATTTCATATACCTGTTAATACACTTGACACCACAGAATGGTTCTTTCGAAGGATCTTCTGACACATTATGGTACCCTGGAAATCAAGGAAAGTGTAATCCAAGAAGTTTACTCTCTCTGATTCTTTCATCACTGAGAAACCAAATGAAGTGGTCCATGTGTCTAGGACAGCAGGAACTGCTGGCAAAACTAGCCTCTCAACTCCAAATTCCATGAGTTTCTGGAAAAAAAATCCAACATAGCATTTAATAAAACAAAAGCAGAACCAGTTAATATATATTTGGACTGTATGACTAAACTCAAAAATAGCATCTTCAAATCAATCATTTAAGTCTGACTATACAGCAACTAAGTAATTTATTTGGACTAATGCAGTTCACATAGCATATTTGCCCTACTAGCATCACTTTTGCTAAGTCGAATGTGAAACCCTAAGAATGTTACTACCATGACATTGTGGACATTGGCTAACGAACATTTCCAAATATCAGAAGATCTAATCCAATAAAATGTATGTTAACAACCCCTCATAGGGATATCTGACCATTAAACCCACGTAAATACATAGCCTAAACATCTTGAATCTGCAGCCCTGGATGAGGAAAGTACCTATAACTAATATTTACAAGAAAATACAACAGAAGATATACTTTATATAGCTTTCATGGACATCCCTGCATCAGAAAGAATATGCTCGGGCCTCTTTTAGAGATGTTCCTTTGGTATCCCTCAGCTTAAACACACGACCACTATCCCACAAAAAAAAGGGTCAAAGCTGGACTGGAGAAGAGATGCATACCTTTTCGAGCTCATTCATTAAAATGCGACACATTCCAAGTCGGCGATGCTGAAATTGTGTTGCAACAAGAGGGATCTCTGCTACATTTTCTCCATAAACCCTTTGAGATGACAGGAAAAGTATATAAAATTTTTGTTTATTTCTTTCAGAATTATGGAGAAGTGTACAAGAGTACAAAACTGATGGTAATTTGTCCTGAGAATATATAACAATGTGGTACCTTACAGTCGCTACTGTAATCAGTTCATCATTTCTTTCTAACAGCACTGTGTAAAAACCTTGAAAATTTAAGCGGTTTAGCTCTGACCTGCAATTTCAGATTTTATGTGTTTGTCGTTAGTCGAAACAATAAAATTCGAATCATATATTAAAAACAATAAAAGAATATTACGTCTAAACAAGAGTTCAACTAATTTTGGAGATAAACAACACATTGTCTTAATATACATAAAACACAACACTACCTTTGAAAGAACAATATTGGTACCCAGCAAACTACAGCTAGGTACTAACTTCATGATTGGTGCAAACCTCTACTAAAGTATGTCAACAATGAGTAGTCATGTTAAAGCAAATCAGAAAGGTCTGTTTTACATAAAATTATGCAGTTGAACGCAAACACTGGATCAATTTTTCTATAAGTAAATGATCAAAACTATTTGAAACGAAAGGATTAAAATTAGAAGTAGACCACTAAGATTGTGCTGAATAGATAAAATCAGAAGTCCAGACTGACGCATCTTGAAAATCTGAATCTTACCATCTACTGAAGATAACATCTTCTACAATATCTCTCCTAGTGTGAGGTTCTTTGACAGGTTCAAAACATTCATGCATCACATCCAAAGCAACACTAAGTCTGCTATAATTCTCCACACTGGATTCATAATCCACGATATCAGAACCAGAATCATCAGGTTCTATATATTTCAACAGTGTCCAAGTTAGGTTGTCATCCCCCACTATAACTGGCTTTCCCAAAAGATGATGCATGCCCAAAAATATCTGCGAAAAAAAAATCGTCTCAGATACAGTATTTCCCCAGAGTTAAAACCCAAAGAAAATGAAAAAAGCACTACTAGAGCATGTTATCACAATGTTTCTCAGGTATTAAATATTTTCCTAGGTAGCAAAATTAAGACCAATCAAATGTAGCATTTATCTCATCGCACAGTTGTTTCAAGTGTGTTTTATAACTTCTCAATGGATTAAAAGTGCACTTTGAAGAAAGCATGCTTCAAATACCAGCTCACAGCTCTTGTTGCAAAACCAATTTCCTTCAGGATAATTATCCAGCTTTCCAGGACCCTTGCTTCTAACACACCGAGCATGATCTGCATTGGATCAATCTTAATCAGTAAATAAATACATATATGAAGATATGCAAGCACACACATGCACACAGTTCTATATTTCGGAGCACGAAAATGTTACACGAACAGACTAGAAAGATCAAAAAATGTAGCAGGAACATATGAGAAAGTTCAGACAGTTCCTTACACTTATGCTCGCACTGACAACAAATTAGAACATTGTTATCTGTAAAGTGGTTTCTGTTTGTATCAAATCCACTATGACCACACACTTTACAACAGCATGATGGGCAAAACCAGTCACCTTCTGGAACCTCCTGCTTAAACAATTCGCAAAATAAAACCAGTGGAAGAAGTATATTAAAAGATATGCCTCACTCTATAACCATGATTCAGTACTATTTAGCTTTTTGATTGAGGATTAATAAACAAAGTAGAATACTAGAATATAACAATAACAAAGTGATACCTTCATTCCAAGACAATCAGGATGAAATGAAGAAGGGCATTCATCACATAGAATTAATTCACCGCCATAATGACACACGGAGCATATATAGTCATTCGTGCTAAAACGACTACCCTTCTTCATATCACGTGGTTCTTTCCTGATGTTTTTTACACTCTGTTTACGTTTCATCTGCAGTTGGCACTCAAGAAGAGACCTTCCATCCTCTAAAAATATATTTGCTGAAGGTCTGTGACAATTGCTTCCAGCATGAGTTTCAAAGTTACGAAGACCATAAATTTTTTGGCAGCAATTGCATTTGATTCCTTCACGAGTTATCTGCCCGTCTGCCATTGGATTACCATACTTCTTTGCACAATATAGTACCTTAGTACGTGGCAGAACCACATTATTGTCTATCAACCAGGATAAAACTGTTCGAGATGTTTTACGAGAGGAAGAAGAAGGAGCCGCCTGCCGAGTTCTTTTACTTGATCGCATCACACAGGCTGAAGGATGAAGTCCTATACCACTTCGTTTTCTGAGTGAAGGCCAAGATTTTTTTCCTTTTGATACAGGCAAGTCACTTATGTGGATATCTTTTTCATCATCATGCTTTCTCTTCTTTCTTTGTTTGGTCATGCGATAAAATTTGACTTTGCCATTTTGAAGGGGTTCTCTTAACAATGAGATAGGAGATGTCCCCACTGGTAACTTCTCACATGAGCTTTTCGCAGGTGAACAGTTACTCTTAAACTCCATAGCAGTTGATGGAGAAGACACTTGTTCTGGTAAGTGGCTTTCAGCTTCCCACTTCTGTGCGGACCATCTGCATGCTTTTCGAAGAGAGACAAATAATTTTCCTTCAGGAGAACGGTATCGCAATTTTCTGTCTTTCTTCCCAGCAAAAAAGATTTTCCATCCAATTGCAGCTAGGTGTTTCTTAGCTTTCAGGGATGTATCCCCTATCCTCACCCCATGTTTATAGGACTTCCAATAAGCATTACTGTCTAGAGATTTCGGAGAACAATAGTCAATTACAGCTTGAGGGCAGATTTCAGGAACAATAGTTGTTTCTTCAGAAGGAGATGGCAATTCAGGCACCTCACTGCGTGATGGTGGTCTTTCCACGCAAGGAGACTTATCAGGTGATCCATATATATTTCTCTGTTCTACTGGGGGAACCAGCTCACAAGCTTTTGACTCTTCCAACACCTGGCAAACTTGACTAAGTGACTGGCACATCTTTCCATTAGGAGCAATGTAACGTTTCCTAATGATTCCGCAATCCATTACGAGTTCAAATTTCCAGCCCAAAAACAAGAGATGTTTTTTAAAATTTTTTATTGAGGACATAGATGGCATATACTTTGCAATTGCATCAGGGCAAAAGTCAGGTTCATCCAGGGTCTGCCCCTCGAATCTCTTCTTTTTTGTAGTAGGTCTTCCCCTGCGGCGCTTAAAATTGGTGCAAGTCAGTGGTTCACCTTTGGTACTGGACAAAATACCAGCAAAGTCATTATTAGGCGGAGGTAAAACAGAGAAAGCATGAGGTGATACATACAGTTCTTCATTTTGGCTAAGAGGAACTGACCTACAAACATCATTAACACAAAATTGAACATCCTTTTTGCTAGGCGCAAAACCCTCTGAAACAAACTGCTTAACAACAGGTTGAAGATGGGAAACATTCGGATCCATAGGCCCCATGCCTGCAGTATCTAAATTGCAAGTGGCTTCAGTAACTGGTGCATTCGAGTTGTCAAAATATGTTTCAAGGTTTAGTTTAGCCTCAAGAGTAACTTCTGGAACTTCCAGCAATCGGCCTCTCCCTACAAAGTCCTGTGAGGAGTTCAGTTCAGAAAAAAATTGCTTGATAGCTAACTTAGTATTATCATGCACAACTTCCTTCACCAAATTCCTCCAAATATCTCTCAAAGATGAAGTCCACTCCTTAAGATTCTCATAATCCTTTTTCAGCTGCACTTCATACCAAATTTGTTTGACTGAGACTAAAAGGGGGTGTAGATGCTCAATCTCCTCAATCACATCAAGAAACATCCAGGAACCACGAGGCTCCCATTCTTCTGTAACCTCATCCCAGTCTTGAGTTAAACGCAGCTTGTCCACTTGAGCCTTCATTTCATCACCCATATCCGGAAAGAAAATTTTCCGTTCCACAGCACAGTCTTCATGGTCAAATATCACACCTTCCCACCAGGCATCTTGATAAAACAAATCTACACACTGTCCATAATGTAAATGCCATCTACTAAATTCACATGCCGGTGGCAAAGGCCTAATTAGACCACGATAATGGACTGGCTTTTGATAAGCGGGAGTTACCCCATCAACCATAGGAGAAACCGTCACAAATTCAACCAAGTTACCAGAACCATCATCTGACAGAAGGTGATCATATTTAACTTGACGAACCAAATCATCACAATCAATCACAGTACCCACGTGCCACGAACCCAAAAACCCATCATCAACACTCCTCACCTGCATAAATGATAATCCAGTTACAGGAACATACAAGACATATCGCTGTCCCCCCACACCCCCACTCTCCCTCCATTTTGTTAATGCAAGTCATACACTTTACAACATTCAAAATACCAAAAGAAAATGATGCGATTGAACTAATAACTGGTAGGGAAAAATTAAAGCAGTCCATAGAACTCCCTACTGTTTTCCTCATTGATGCTGAAATGAGGTTTGTATGTACAATGGTCAATGAACCGCAAAAATTGAGCACACCCTTTTACTAGTTCAATCTAATATAATTTCAGGTCATTCACTTCACGAGTAATAAACAAAATCCACATGCAATGGCGATGCAGGTTGCTATCCACAGTGTTATCAATTGTTTGCCTAATTACATATACAAATATACAGCAAGAAAAGATAGGTAACACAATGTGAGTAAATCAACATTAGAAACCTATCTTTCGTAAACTTAATAACACCAGTGAAGCCTAAAGGTCAAGAATTTCGTCAAAAATGTTATAAAAACCCAAAATCCGGAACTAATACAACCTTATGATCCACAAAAACAAAAACAAAAAACATATACTCCCTCTGCCCCATTTTAACATTTAATTTTTTATTCAAACATTTCTGATTATAAAAACTCTGATCAGAAGTATTGTACGTAAATTTAATTTCTAAAAATTGAGAAATCATGTCCAAACTGATAAAAGTTGAAACAAATGAATCAAAAAACAAAAATTAAACAGAGCATTGAGTTTACCTCAACTTTTTGATCAATACCCAGTTTCCGATGAGTTCCTCCATCTACTTTGCGCTTCCTTTTCCTCAAGACTCGTTCTTCATTTTCTGCCGCCATTGAACTATGCTATGCAAAAGCGTTAAGGGAATGAAAGGGATTACACTGAATCAGTATCCCACAACTAGAGAGAAATTTATACATATATACATATATAGCATAATATTAATAACAATTAATTCGATTGCGAAATTGTCGGATTACATTATTTTCTTTTTACCAAGTAGTAACACCTCTTCTTCCAGTTTTCTCTGTCTGTTTGTTTCGGGAATATAACTAATATTATTAGTAAGTTTTTTTTTTCCCTGCAGTTTCGGAAATAAGTTAAAAGTATGTTCAGGAAAGGACCTATAATGAGGGTGCAAAATTTGATATGTTTATCCAGTGGGGACAAAAGAGAATTGACGGTTGTGATTTAATTACTACAAAATTCCGTGCCAACATGGAATTGGAACACGTTCATTTGTACTCAATAGATAAATTATTGTACTACTTTATGGATTTTTACCTTTTCTGTTGTTTTCAAAATTGATCCTACTAGATGTGTCTTTCAAGTATTTTTTTTACGACATTAATAATCTGTTTCGCCAAATTGTAAAAATTAGCTTATTTTAAGTAATATTTTTTTTCAAAAGTACTTTTATCAAAATACTTTTTGGTAAAAAATAATTTGTATTTGGTTAATTAGTTTAAAAGGTACTTTTGAGTAACATTAGTGTTTGACCAGGCTTTAAAAAACTGTTTCAAAGTATATTTTTCTCAAAAGTGGTTCTCAAAAAAGTACTTCTGGATAGAAGCTACTTTTTTCTGGTTCTGCTTCTTCTCAAAAATATTTTTTTTCCTCCCAAAAGCTTGGCCAAACACCTCAATTTTTTACCAAAAGTGCCTTTGATAAAAAAAAACTTTTGACCAAAAAAATTAGCCAAACACGCTATAAATAGGTTTTGGGACAAAGTAGATGTCTAAAATATCATTTATTCTTTTTTCAACTGTTATTTAATTAATATTTACTAGTTACTATTATTTCATGAATACCCATTTATGAGGCTACACTATTATTGTTGTTGTAAATTAAAATAGAAAATAGAGTAATAAATGCATCTTCTTTATCATAATATTAAATATTGTAAAACAAATTCATATTTTGCCAAAACAACTTATAGGTGAGACTAGATAGAACACTTGAACTCTTTAATCAATGTTGAAAATTATAGCATGTATTTTTAGTTATTTTTACTACTCTAAAAGTAACGACATTTAACTATTACTCTCTCTGGTCCACAAAAGAAAGCAGCCTAAAGGGGTTGGAACAACCTAAATTTCTTCCTATCGACCGGGAGGTAAGTGACCGATTTGATATTTTATTTTAGACCAAAATAAGTATCCATTTATATAATCAAGAAAAAATTTAATTTGTTTTTACAAAATTACCCTTATGTATATATCGTTAAAAACATTTCTTACTTTTCACATTAAATATTTAATTAAGGGTAGTTTAGTCATACTAAGTATTTTTGTATAGAATTTAGTATTTTCTTAATGGACGTGCCAAATTGATCACTTATTCTGGACCGGAAGAAGTATAATAATGAGGTAAAATAATAAGTATTCTCTTTATCTTTAACTAAATAATTAAGATTGTTTTTCCTTTATTTATATAATAATTAGAAGGAAAAGGTAATATTTTAATTTGTACTCCCTCCGGTCCAAAATACGTAAATTTTTTTGCCTTTTTTGTGGTCCAAAATAAGTAATTTTATCAGATTTCAAGAATGAATTAATAATTTTTTTCCTACATTGTCCTTGAAGTATATAGTGTTGGAATATGTATTTGCAGTATTTATATGATATAGTAAAGGTTAATATGGTCAATTCCATTACTAATTAATGCTAAAAGGTAATTTTTGTAATCTGTATCCAAAAAATTAGTTATTTTGGAGCGGATGGAGTAGTAGTTGACATTAATTATTATGAATGAATAAAAACAATTAATGACATAATTAAAAGGAAATAAATGGGGATAGGAGAAGTAAATGACCATAAAGTAGAAAGGATTAAATATTTTCCTAAAATAATTAAGGCTTCATTTTCCCTGCCTACCATCCATACCCAATCACATTCCTAACTAATCACGAGAATAATATTCCAACCACACCCAAAAAAAAGAAAAAAAGAAATTCTAATTAGAAAGAGTGAAACAACACCTAATAGAGTAATAAAATATTAACCGTAAATCAATGGCTGTTACATTTAGTATTTTAATTTCAATGTGGAATAGCGACTTTGAAATAATTGAAAATTTAGTGTAAGGAAGTAAAATAGTGATTTTGACGCACAAGAGTTATATACAAAATACAATTAAATATTCTTTATAAATTCAACGTCAAATACAAATGCTACATAGTACTACTTTGTAAAATGGCCACAGGTTTCTTGTGTGTGTCCTACAACCTGAAACACTCCAGCTTTTGCAGCTGCCAACGGTTAGTGCACTATAATATACATAAATAATATGTGAAATTTTATTGCATTAGTTCTATGAGATTTTTTTTTATTATAAATATGTACCTCTCAATATTATATTTTTAGGTCCATAAAAATTTGGGTGTATCCGTAAGATAAAAAATGCAACATATAACTAGTATCAATTGTATGAAACACAATATAAATTTTTTCAAATAATACTTGTTCCGTCTCGTATTATGTTTCGTGTTTTTTCTTTTACATGCCCCTTAAGAAATATTAAATAGAAAATTTTTTGGACTATTTTTGCTGTTATTTATGGCATTACGGGCTGACTACAAGAAAAGTAAAGTTTCGTAGATTCGGTCAAGTCACTTAAAGAATGTCGACGACTATTTTTCACTTAATTAATAAGTGAAGAAAATAGAAAAGTGAGGCTTAGCGAGCTTTACTAGGCCGACTACTACATAAGCCGCCGGCGGAGAAAGCTCAAAGAGTTTCCGTTCATTCATTATTTATATAATTTCTCTTTATTTTTTATTTACTTATAATTAAGGTATTTGTAGAATTCAAAAATAATTTATATTAAGGGTAGAATAGAAAAAAATTATTAATTTACTCTTGAATCTTTAAAATAATTATTCTTAAAAACGATGATAAAATAATATAAAACGGAAAGAATAAATACTACTAGTTGATGTTAATTACGTAGTACGTGCTAAGCTTAGTAGGGGACTGAAACCATGTTAGGTTTGTAGAAACTAGTGTGCCAGACTTCATTGGAAAGTGAAAACTACCTAATTTTTTTAATGCTCGATGGAGGAGATATTTTTATATATAATGTAGAAAAACAAGATGCTATATATTGACTATTACGGCTACTGGTAAGTATAGCGTCTTGTGTTTATACGCTATATATATATATATATATATATATATATATATATATATATATAGTATACTAATAGAAAACGCTATGCTCCGACTATGATCTCACTAATAAGTGAACTGACAAATTTAATAATTTAACTGTATAACGTGCGTTAAAAAGACGTTATATATAGAAAAATTCCAATATCACGGGCTATCCATTTCCAATATAAAGTGGTTAAAAATTTAGGAAATTCGTTAACATAGAATTTTAACTCCCTTCAATATTTTCTTGTTAAATTCTGAAGTATTTTTTTCGTAATGTCTGAAGAGCGTAGAATAAGAGTTTATATTGGGGAGGTGAGGTTGTGACGGAGAATAACTCTGTAAGGTATACTTTATCTACACAGAGTCATGTTAAATTGCCTCTTAGTATGGGGTACAATAAATTGATATCGTTGTTACGTAAAAAAATGAGTAAGAGGAGGCGTTCAATGACACTTAAAGTAATCGGAAGATATCTGTATTCTGTCACCCCACAAGGGACTACTTTTTAGTCGGAGTTAAACATCTACGATGATGAAACTTTGAGGGATTTTCCGAGGACTCCGGATGAATACCAGAAATATCTTATAATAAATATGTTGGATATGTACGTCAAGGTCAAAGACATTCCAAGCAATGAGGTGGTCGGACTGGTTCCGGATAACCCCCAGTCATCAGCTGGCTATTCTGGAGGAGTTTTTGCCGGACAAATTTTGGATGAAAGAGTTTTCCTTGATTTAAACTTATTCCCGCCTGCTATATATAATTCACAAAGGGAGTGGTAAGCTTCAATTTTCCTTTGTGTTACGATGTACATTTTTGTTATATTCAATTTCTATTAACGCTCATATATTTAACAGGGGGTACATGTGAATTTTATAAATTATGAACCCGAGCATAGTTTTGGTGGTCCATCCGGGAGCCATCATGTACATGAAAATGTCCATCATGGAATTTCATCACATTACAACTTTTAAATGAAGTGATACGGCTATATGAGATGTATTTTTTAAATTCAGCATCTTATTAATTTGTTGATTGTGCAGTGAAAACAAGCATTTGAAGCAAATGTACTCACTCAATTGCCCGAAGATGACGTATTAAATTGGGATATGGCAAATGCACAAATTGAGGAAGAGAGAAGTGATTACGACAACAATGCTAATGAATCTGGAGATGAGACACCCTTTGGTCGTGAGGATGGTGATAAGGAGGAAGGACCTGATGCCACAAGAGATTATGCTCCACCCCCCCCCACCCCTAGAAGAAGAGTGAATGAGTCCCTAGTGTCGTTTCATTCAAGGGAGTTCCTTACCTTGATAAATTTCCAAATATGTCGGATGTGAAAGCTCTCATAAGGGATTTTGATGAAATTCGGATAGCAATATGGGATGACTCTAGACCAATGGTGCTGGCAAAGGGCATGCTTTTTTCTGATAAAGCACTCCTAAGTAGGGCTTGTAAAATGCACAACGTAAAAGAGTGTCGTGAGATGATAGTACGAGAATCAAGTCCTGTTGTATACAAGGTTGTTTGTCGCATGTGGTTTTGGCCATGTCATTGGATATTGCGTGCGATGAAGAAGAACACATGTATGTGGAAAGTGGGTAAATACATTCCCATCACACATGCGAAATGGACACATTCAACATGAATCATTTCAACTTGGATATTGACTTGATTTCTCTTGTTCTTATTCATACATCGAAGCTTTCATAACGTATAAAATCAAAGAATGCATTACAACAGTCTACCAGGAATATGGCCATACAATTACTAAAAAAAAGGCATATCTCGGGCGTAAAAGAGCGTTTGAAATAGTGTATGATAACTGTGATAAATCATTTGCAGATCTTCCTAGGTACATGGCTGCATTGCACCATTTTAACCCCGAGACGGTTGTTGAATGGAAGCTTGAGCGTAGTCCAGGTAAACCAGAATATATATTCAATTATGTGTCTGGGCGTTTAAACCAGCAATTGACGGTTTTTCGCATTGTCGGCCCATAATATCCATAGACGACACTCATGTCTATGGAAAGTACGATATCAAGCTGTTGATAGCCATGACAGTAGATGCTAATGGATAGATATTTTCTCTAGATTTTGCTATTTGTGTCAATGAAATCCAAGAGACATGGACGCTATTTTTGAACCACTTGAAAGAGCACGTTGTCAAACAATGTTCCGGTATTTGTCTAATATCCGATCAGCATGGTGGTATCTTAAGTTCTGTGGAGCATTTGCATGCATGGCAAGAACCATATGCCTACCATCACTACTATGTTAGGCACCTTAAAGCCAATTTCTAGAAGGCATATCCCAACACGGATCTCCATGATTTGATGTGGATGGAAGCAACAGACCACCAATAACATAAATTCCGACTGCACATGAAATATATCAGGCAAGAAGACGAGGCAACCTATTATTGGTTAATGCGACATGACCCTGAAAAGTGAACGTTGCATGTGAATGGTGGCAGGAGATGGGGAACTCTAACTACAAATATGTCAGAGTCTTTTAACGGGTTATTGAAGTCTGCAAGAGGATTGCCTGTCACAGCTATAGTGCGGATGTCGTTCAAGCAAATGGCAGAGAAGTTTGTTAAAAGGTCTGCAACTGCAACGTCATTGATGGAAAGGGTTGTCGAATTTATGCCAGGGCCTATGAAGAGATTTGAGAAATACAGACGGCGAGCGTACTAGCATTCATTTTTGTAGTATGATAGCGAAAGAAATATTTTTTAAGTTTGCACCGCTATCCATGAAAATCGAGGTAATAATAACATACTGTAAATAAATCTACAAGGTTATGCTCTTGTGGAAAATGGTCCATCTATCACATGCCTTGCTCACATGCCATCAAGTGCTTTCAACAAGTTGGTTTGGGTCTAACTAACTATGTTGATGAACAATATATAGTTGCGAAGTACCTAAACACATATAGTGGGCAGTTGAAGCCAGTGGGTGCTGTGCATTATTGGCTGCCTGAACCATTTAAAATGGTGTGTAACAAGTCCTATTTGCGTTGAATACATGTGAAGAAGGGAACGCGTATACAGAACCAACTGGATGTAAGTGATACCGTTTATGTATAGATGTGGTATATGCTCACAAACAGGACACGACCGTAGAAAATTTCCTTTGGATAGCAATAATAATGAAGCTCGGGGTGGGTGTTCTTCGAGTGTACCTAACTATCCATGAGTTGATGTTGTAATAATTAGTAATTATGTCTATGTTGCAAGATTTATGAAATAAAATTATGATTGTTAATTATGATTTGTACTTTCCCATTTTACATATTTAAATAACAATTTAATAAAATTATTTGTATATATATAAAGAAAAAATATACAGTTTTGTATGTGTATTTAGCACACAAATGTGACGACCCGACCGATCGTCTCATGCGTTAGTGCTCCATTTTTCCCATTTTATGCTTCTTCATATTTCATTATCAGTATGTGGTGTGTTAGAGTTGATTAGGATTAGTATTTGTGAAAAATGAGACACTTAGTCTCTTTAAGGGAATGCTAGTTTAGAAAAGTTAATCGGAAATTGACTTGTGAGTTAGAGGTCTCGAAATGGATTTTCGATAGTTCGGTTTGCTCCGGGAGGTGATTTGTGACTTGGGAGTGCGGTCGGAATTAAATTTGGAGGTCCGGTGTAGAATTATACTTGAATTGGTGAAGTTGGAATTTTGGCGAATTCTAGTTGATAGGTGAGATTTTGATCTGAGGGTCAGAATAGAATTTCGAGAGTTGCTGTAGCTTCGTTGGGTGATTTTGGATATGTGTGCAAGATTCAGGTCATTCGGACATCGTAGCTTGCACAAAATAGTAATAATGTTGACTTGGATGTGCATGAATTGGATTCAAATTGAGTGAAAAGGTTGATTCGTCTAACGACCAATAATTTCATGATGAGTTATATGAAGGTGGAAAAATCTTCTAGACCAAATTAAGGAGCTAAAATGAGAGTACCAATCATTAGATTATATTTTTCTTGAGGATGTCAATGTTAAGAAGAGTGCTCTAGGTCATGTGAGAGACTAGATAATATTACTTTAGGAGAATTGATTGAGTGTATAAATGGGGATGTAAATAGTAGTAAAATTCATGAGTTTTGGAGCACTAGACCTCATTCAAATTATTTTTTCACATTGTGTTTTGATACTAAGATAAATCGAGCTATCTGAGACTCTGGAAAAGTCAAAGAGTGAGGATGAAAGTGCCTATATTCTTGAATTTGTTGTGTGAAAAAAATAAAAATTACATTCCTCAACCAAAGACCGAGAAATACCGAGTGGAAATTTTATTACTTTGCCTTGTTATCTTTGTAGCCCCTCAAAAGGAGCATAGTGACAGACTAGATACCTTGTTAGGGGTACAATTCATAAGTTCAAAGTGGAAGCAAAAAATGATTTATGTCGTATATTGTCTATGTAGGGTTCATATAATATGCCTATGTCGTATATTTTATACAATAATTTTAAATTTTGTAAAATAGACTAATTTTTTTTATGTTTATTATTTATATTTTCAGCTTAGTTTGTGAAATTGTATTTTATGTACAATTGTAGCAATTATCTCTAATGCTAGGTAGGCCGATAAGAATTTTGTCATTCTAATTGAAGAACAGGGTAGTTTGAATCCCTGTTATAGATGCTAAGCGTCAACATCATAACGACATTATTGTAGAGTACTTACTCCACATGCTCTTAAAATGATTTTTGTGTTTTTAGCTAATATATCATGTTGTGCAGATATAATGTCTCGGCGCCCAAGTAAAAGATCAAACGTTGGCCTATCTGAGATTGCAACTACTAGCCGACGAAGATGAGGATGTGAACTATATTCCCTCAGATAACGGGGAATATTTGCACACCATTGAAAAAGAAGATGCTTAGGCCAATAGCCTCAAGGAGTCTCGTTTCTGATTTATTTTGATCTTTTGCATTAGGGACAATGAATTTTTTTTAAGTGTGGGGTGACTTGCCCCTGTTTTAATGTACTTACTTTTGTATTTTTCATATTTTTGGTTGTGTGATTTTTTAGATTGATAAAGTTGTATTTAATTTGTTTTTTTAGATTATAGTGTTTGTAGATAGTAAGTGGTCTCAATGTCGAGTTTATTCCCGACAACATATTTTCTTGAGGGGAAAAAAATTAGAATTTGAAAAAAAAATTAGAAGATTTTTCCTTTTATTCCAGTTTAATTTAAAATTTTTCCCTTGGTTTTTCTTTGTGCCGCGGTTCATCTCCAAGGGCTTATATGAACCCGGTGTAGTATAATTTTTTTATTTAAATTGAATAAAAAGTTTCTAACTTACAGAGTTAATCTCCTCAAATGCACATGCATTAGAAGTGATATATGCATTATTTGTGATGTTCAACCTCAATTCTTGATTCTAAAGTAAGTGCCTCAAATTGTGTATTTATGACGATGCTTAACTGCTTTGACTAGAGAGTGGAGAAAGATCCAAGCATGGGTGAGTTGTCTGCCAATGTGTGACTAAGGTTGCTGAAATATTCTGTACATAATAGTTGATATCTAGAACTTGCCCTCAAGTGTTTTGCAAAGAGAAATAGTAGCATTATTTAGTTTAGGAGATGATATAGGCATTTCTTTATTGAATCAGTTTTATAAATTTTCCCACCAAGTTGTATATATCTTATCAAACATTTTGAGCCGTTAATCTTATTTCTTTGTCACCTACGTTACAAACCTTACCAATTTATATAAATATATCAGTTGTTTAAACCTCTATCTCTCATAAGCATTTAGTGTTGTTTTCATATTGTTAAAGTTGAGAAGAGATTTGTTGGTTGTTTGAAGAAGAAGAAAAAAAAAGAAGAAAAACAGTATATATATATAGGGGATGGATTTTCATTAGTAACATTCCCTAGCTTATGGTGCTTAAAGAGAATGGGATTTGTTGTTATTACGTAAAATCTCAAAAAGGTTGGAGATGGTTTAACATAGGAGTGATACTGAAATTGTGAAACATATTTTATGTATGGAAGTGCTCAACGAGGTATAGCTGCATTCTATATTTATCACACCCTTCCTTAGCCTGCATTATAACAAATTAAATTTCTATTTGATCCTTGATTGAATAAGCTCAATTAGTAGAGTATTACACTAGGAGCAAGCATATGATATGTCATATGTTTCATATGAATTTCAATTCTGAGAGTGAGTTAATTCTTCCTACTTTGAATTCCTAAATATTCTTGAATATTATTTTGAGAAGAACTAGTCTATATAAATTGTGGGAGGGCACATGACTAGTGAAAGCAAGGAAACGTTTTGACCCACATGTTAGAGTAAGTATGCAAGTTATAAAAATGTGTGGCACTTTGGAGTCATGTCTTGAGGTTGAAATATTACGAATAGGTACTAAGCGTCGGCATGTGTTGTGGGAAGAAATTATTTAATAAAAAGGCTGTCCCTATGTAAAATATATGTTAATTGCTCAAGGACATGCATTGGTTTAAGTGTGGGGTATTGATCATAGGCTAAAAACTCATGTTTTAACTGTTGTAACAACAATGTAATTATTGCATTTTACAAAAGTTTGAGCTTAAATGATAACTTATTGTACTAAGTTCATGCTTTATGCCTTGCAGGAAGAGATTCCGACTTAAGAATTAACTTTCGGATGAATTTGATTAATTTGAGGCTTTGAAGTATGAGTAAAATCTAAATAAATCAAGTGGGGAGTGTGTTTGGGGGTCGCAACGCAAGTCCGGAGAGAAAAACAAACGAAAGAACAAAACAACACAATATTTTGCACTGCCGAGCCGCGTGGGGCACCGCGACAGTGAAAATGTTTGTGTTGTATTGTTCTACTCCGTTAAAATATATTCTGCCACTGTCCAATCCATGTACTGGGCACACGGGGTGTGTAAAAACCGCAAAATTATTCTATTTCGGACTAAAAAGAGCATAACTATCAAAACCCCAACACACACATCATAAAAGGCAGATGCTACCATTATCGAGAGGGAGACATGCTTTTAGAGGGAACGAGAAGAGAGATCTTATTTTAGAGAGAGAGTGAAAGAGGAGGATAAGACTTATTGTGGAGAGGAAAAGAAGAGGAACAACATCTTGGAGCAAGGATAGAAAGAATTTTTCTAAACCTTATCCTAGTATTTACTTATATTATGTTTAAGACTTTTATTACTCATGTGTGTATGAATATGAGTAGCTAAAAACCAAAATATTTTGGGGTCATGGGTATTAGATGATTATATTGTTTGAAGTTAAAATTGATGATCTTGAATTTATTGTTATCGGTTGTTTATTTGATTATGTTGTTAATTATTTTACTGCGTAGCTAATAGTAAAATATTATTTATGAATCTTGAGTTAAACTTGAAAAAAGGAATTCTTGATTACATATAGGATCAAATAGAACATGATCAGAATCCTAGGCATCGGTTAAAAGGTTCGCGATTAAGATAGAAATATACTTAATTACCTTGTTTGGTTGAAAAAATAGGAATTGTGAATGGATTTTGTGTTAATATTAATGACATAGACATATAGGTATTAATTTAACTTTAATAGGCGCATAAGAATTTGACAGATTCTTATAGGTATTATTAATCCTATAACCAATAACCCAGATAAATTTAATAAATTAATCTTAAGTTAAGAACGTGGCATGATCTCTAGCAAGCCCATGATCCTGGAATATCTTTTATATAAATTTGTTCAAAAGAAAATTATATAAGTGTTGTAGTAATTTTGTGTTGTATTATTGTTTAATTAATAAGTAAATTGTAAATCAATTTTTTTATATGTATTTTGTGATAATTTAGCTTGAACGAATAATTGTTTGAACTACATCAGTCGATAAGTTAATCACAATTCCTCATGGGAACAATATTTTATTTATCATTATATTACTTGTCGATCGCATATACTTGCTTCAGTGTTTTGGTCGCAACAACCACAACCACTATGGATCACAGCGGGAGTTCCCATTGCACGAAACATCCTTAAATTTAAAGCAAAAAGGTGGCAAACCTTGTGTGCAGCTGGATAGACCCTAGCAGAAATGAGAACAACCTATCACTTCCCTGAGCAGTTCTGGTAGTATCTATCATGGATGGGTACCCAATCAATATGGGTGCCATTATGTCGGCCAACATGTCAGTGGTTCTCCGAAAAGGCAAGAGCTCATATCCTTATCTCAACTCCCTCACTGAATACTTTAAAGATGCCTAAGTGGAGCCGAGGATATTTGATACACGGGTGTGGGCCAAAAAGTCCTTCTCATGGTACTATCTGCAAGAACCTGAGAAACAAAAATTCAAGTGTAAAGCAACTACCACCGGTATCCAGTCTAATGAGCCAACACTGGTGGTTACAGATTCTGCAGCTGAGCATTTTACCACTGTCATGTCTTCGACTACTACCGGTCCTTCCACTAAGACAACTGACATGCTACCACCTCCAACATCCAGGCCATCTACATCAGTTGCAGTGCCTACCTCTTCAACATATCCACTCACTACACTGCGAGTCTCCCAGATATTGGCGAGTCTCAACAAATGGATGCAGCTAGCCACTTTAAAGCTATCTCACCATACCCAGTTCTGTTACAACACAATCTTCTACCCCAACAGCATCACTGATACCTCCGTCAGTGGAGGAAATATTGTCAAATATCCTGAAAAATTAGAAGACCATCATGGATACTCTGGTGGCTCATAGGAAAGTAATTGAAGAGTTGGGAAAATAGGTGAAGAAGATGCGGAAATCTCCGGCTTCAAAGAATTCGGTTGATAAATTGAGAAAAGAGATGGCCAAGATTGCATCTGTTTGGGATATACCATTTGATCTACTGATGGAGTCAGTACCAGCAGCACCAACAGTACCTGAGGCATCTGAGACAACAGTTGCCCAATCTGAGGAGACGGACCTTTCTACCCACACTGCTGAGTAGATGTTGCAGATATTCTCAAACCCTATTATTCCCTGACCGAAGGATAATGAGATCCCGTTGGCGGACCCCGAGGATGCTGATGACCCCATGCACACTCAAACTACATAGGGAGTTCTCTTAACTCTCTACCTTTCCTTATTCTTATTGTTATTAAGCACTGAGGACAATATTTGTTCTTATTGAGGGTGTGGTCTATGTTGGATGTCTTTGATGACATTTGGGCTGCAATAACTACATTACTCTTTTTCTATTATTTTTATATTCTCCATCATTTTGTATATATTTACCCCTCTTGTATATATTCTATTCCTCTCAATTTGTATATTCATTTGTCTCACTTTCAGTAGTTTATTTCATAGCATATTCATTTTATTCTCTTAATAGTATAGCTTCTTAGTTACTTCAATAGATCCTTTTGGATTTGTTAGCTTCTTTTTACGTTTGACTGAGCAATAAGCCTTTGTTTTTCTATATGCCATGGTTCTTTCCAAAGGTAGGTTTTGTGTGAACCGGGTGGCTCTTTCCAACGAGGGATGGCATGCAACCTTCTTAAGCGGTTGAATATGTTTTTTTATGTTTAGGTAAAAATAGTAGTAATGAATAAAAGGGTCTCAAGCACGCTTCACTTGGTAGCAACACATTTACCTATGGCCTTATGGTTAAAAATAAGTTGTTGGCAGAAAATAGACTTAGTTGTGACCTTTTGACTCTTGTGTTGACTTAAGCAGTCATCAAGTGGTTCAGTTGAGCCATTTGTGATTCTCAATCTTAATTAGGGGTTTTGCGGGCCCTCGAATCCATTCTTTTTAGTAATCCAGCAGCGTGAGAGGTGAGATATTTAGCTGCAAATCTAAGTACCTATTCTAATAGTCTAGAACATACCCGAATATTTTTTAGATGGAAATATAACTTTGGGGATGAGACGAGGATTTTGAAAATGTACAAAGAAGGAGAAAGAAATGAAGAAAAGGAAAGACAAAAAAAATCCTAAAGTGCCAAAAAGAATTTGAATAAAGTAAAGAGTTGAAAGGATTCAAATAAAAACAAAGATGAAAGGCATGGAGTAAATAGAGAAGGAGAAATGAATATCATGACTAAGAAAGAGTGACACTAGGTCTCTCTAGTTCCCCCGGGGAAAATGAAAATGACTCAGCGAGTCAACTAAGTATGAGCCAGAAAAAGAGAAAATGTAGTGCTTAAGGAAAGATGAACCCATTCTATTCCAACAAGTCATACCTTGGTCCAAAAGCCTTCGTTACATCTCGAAAAAGCCCTACATGATTTCAAGTCGAGTGATATTACATTAGTAGTTATTTACATGAGGGGCAAGCATATGGTACTTAGAGTCGTACTTGTGACATTCTTTTGAGAGAGATGAGTGAATTTTTCACTATCCTTGAATTGAGTGTTACATTCTAAAGTGAGGTATGCTAACGGAGAGTAGAAGTGGAGGAGTTGGGATCCACAATGACCTACATGATAAAGCGATCTTTTTTTATGAATAAAGTCAACTCTTGATACTCTAGTGTCACATTAGAAATATTGTACTCAAAAAGTCAAATCATTGTATTGTTGATAGTTATACGTGTTGTGGGTAATTGTTGGTCCTAACATCTGTGTTATTCATTTAACTTAGGCCAACTGAAATAGCTTATTTCTTGTGGAGGTGAGAATTATTTTATCTGATCAAGGATAAGTAGAAGCTTAAGTTTGGGTAAGTTGATAAGTAGGGATTTTGACTACTTATTTGTACTCTTTTACTTACATTTTAGCTCAAAAATTCTTAAAGGTATTCCTGAGAACTAATGAAATGTGCTTTCTTGCAGGGATATTGGAAAATAGGCCAAAGAAATAAAAATCAACTCAAGAAGGAGTAAAATTGGACAAGGACCAAAACAAGACAAAAAGGACCAAAGTGCGGACCGCACAATACTGTGTACGACCCTAAACTCTGAAGAGCCACTAAGAGAATCCCTTCACAAAGCGCTGACCGCATAATTATTGTGCAGCCGCAGAAGACAAGAATCAGAGAGTTGTGTATTGGGGACTTGAAGATGTGCGGACTGCACTATTATTGCATGGCCGCAAAATGCAAAAGTGTGACCGCACCCATAAATGTGTATAGCCTGTAGAAAGTGCCAAGTTCCAACCCAAGATCAAGAGTGCGTCTGCACTCAAAAATGTGCGGTCCATAAAATTAAAGGAGATGCGGTCACACCCCAAATTTATGTGGCCGGGAAGGCCACCCTGTCAAGTTAGCTTCAAAGTGCGTACCGCACATAGAATTGTGCTGTCGCACAACATCCGGAGGAGAAATGTTTTTCGATAATTTTAGTTGGGTATTAGGTTAAGTTTGAACATAAGAAAATAGATAATCATGTTTGCCTTTACTGCTTTAGGTAACTTTGTAATAGTTTATCATTTTAATATTGGATTTTCTTCCGTTTATCTTTTATTTTGAGTTTCTTATTTTATTCTTTAGCTTCTTCAATTTTCTCTATGAGTAGCTAAATTTATAGCTACAGTTGTGACCCAACCCCATTGTGGGTACCTAATGGGTATTTGATTTAGTGCTTGTTTGTAATTTGTGAGTGATATTTTAGCCTAGTTATTGCTTGAATTTAGGAATTAATGGTTGCAAACATTGATTCACTGCTAATTGACTTAGTCTATACTTGAGAAAAAGAGACTAAGTCTAGGAATATTTCGCTAACAAGGAAATGGGGTGAACTCAAAAAATTGATAGCCCCAATTAAAGGGTGGAAACTAGAGATAGTAATACCCGACTTGAGTATTTGTCACTTATTTTGAGAAACACCCATTTGGACTTTAGAAAGTCAAACTTGGGCAAAATCACTCCAACTACCGAGAGGTATTGAGTGGGTGATTGCCTGTGATTGATATATTACGACCCCGACCAATTAAACTTGCCCTAGAACCTGTAAATCATTAGGTAACCACCTAGGCAGAAATCGGGACCTTAGATCTTTTATAAACCTAAAACAACAACACCAAAAATATCGTTCTCTAGCTTTCCATTTGCAAACATTAGCATAATCATTAAAAATAGAATGAAACAACCAAACATGTGGAAGTGCATTTTGGGCGCATCATACACTTAGTCGAGATATATACCTAATCCAATATAAGCTCTCCGTGGAATCGACCTCGACTCACGTTGGGTAATTATAATTGTATCGACTGCTTCACAATCCCAATTAATGGTGTGATTTTGGATATAGCACAATACACCCGCGTTAATAAACTTGTGCACATATACATTATTCCTAACATTTAAACAAGCAAATAGGCAAACAAGTCCTAATCCCTCAAGCCAAGGTTAACCACGACACTTACCTCGCTTCAAAGATCAACTCAAAGCTCAACTACAACTTTGCCTTTCAAATAAGCCTCCGAACCTACAAAATCTAGCAAATATCATACAAACAATTCAAATTAAGACTTAGGAACTACTCACGATTGAAAAAGCCAACAAAATTCAATACCCGAGCCCGCTTGGTCCAAACCTAAAATTCAGCCTAAAATCCAATTACCCATTCACCCCAAGCCTGATTATGTAATTCATTATGAAATCTGACCTTAATTTGAGGTCTAAATTCTAATTTTATAAAAAAAATTAATTCTACCCAAACCCCCAATTTCCACCATGAAAATACTAGATTTTAACTTGAAATCGTATGAAATGTAAAGGAAGATTGAAAGAAAATAGGTTAGAATTACTTACCAATGAGTTGGGAAAGAAGGGCTCTTAGGAAAATTGCCTCAGGGTTTCTAAGTTTGAAAATTTGAAAGAATGAGAGAAATCCCGTATCACCCAACTGCAGATATCGCAATTGCGAACATCGTAATTGCAAGAAAGAGGTCGCAATTGCGAACTCCTCTCAAAATGTGCATTTGTGATAAAATGGTCGCAAATGCGAACCCTGATGCCCTGCAAATGCGAATCCTTCTTTCCAAATGAGAAAATCCTCAAAAGAGTGATGAGTCGCAATTGCGACTCTGTCTTCGCAAAAGTGGAATTGTCAAGTTCGCAATTGCGAACGTTACCTCGCAAATGCAAGCACCCCAGCCATGTCCCAGGCTTGCAAACGCGAATGATTCTTCGCAAATGCAAGACCTGTAGCAGACACCAGAAACTAAATGCATCAGCTATGACTCTATGTCTAATTTCACTCCGTAGCCTATGTGAAACTCACCCGGGACCTCAGGGATCTAAACCAAACTTGCACACAAGTCCAAAAATATCGTACGAACTTCCTCGCACGATCAAATCGCCAAAATAGTACCTAGAACTGTGAATCGGACGCCAAATCAAATCAAAATTTTCAAGAAAACTTTAGAATTGTTAATTTAACAATCGAACGTCCGAATAATGTCATACTAATTCCGTTTCTCACCAAATTGGACAGGTAAGTCATAAATATAGTATTTGACATATTATAACGATCCGACCCGTCGTTACGGGAATACCACCCTATTACTTTGCATTTACATATTTCATGCTTTTATATCAGTGTTTGAGTTTATCGGGTGAATTAAGAGTGATTCGGGTTTAGAATGAAACAAATAGCCTTATTGAAGGAATCTTGAATATGGGAAGTCAGCCTAGAGTTGACTATTGAGTTAGAGTGCTCGGGATCGGATTTTGATGATTCGACTAGTTTCGGGAGATCATTTATGACTTAGAAGAGCAATCGAAATCGAATTCGGAGGTCCGGTGTAGTTTTAGGCTTGAATTGGCTAAGGTTGAATTTTGGCGAAAACCAGACGGTAGGTGAGATTTTGATCCGGAGGTCGGAATGGAATTCCGACAATTTCTGTAGCTTTGTTTATGTGATTTTGGATATGTCTGCAAATTTTCAGGTCATTCGGACGTCGTTTGATCGGGTTTTGGATTGAATGTTAGTTTTGGAAGTTTTGAAGAAACTTAGGTTTGAATCCTCGCGAGAATGGTGATTTTGATGTTTAGGATGGTGATTTTATGATTGGAAAAAGTTCGTATCATGTTTTGAAGTATGTTGGTGGTTTTCGTTGGGGTCCCGGAGGCCTTAGGATGAGTTCGGACCATCAACCAGGCATTTTAACCTTGGCAAAACCTGCAGAACATTGCAGGTTATTGTGGAGGCATTTAAGCCTTCGTGTTCGCGTGACATGGGTTGCGTTCATGAAGGCCAAGGGAGATAAAGCATCACGTTTGCGTGAGGATGGGTCGCGTTCGTGAAGGAAGACCAGGCGGACCTACGCGTTTGCGTGGGTCGGTACTCGTTCACGTAGAAAGGATCAGGCGGCTGGGGAAAATGAGCTTCGCGGACGCGTGACTACACGTCGCGTTCGCGATGAAGTAACAGAGCAGGGCATCACGTTCGCATGAGAGACATCGGGAACGCGTAGAAAAAAAGCGCTGTTAGTGAAAATAAATTGCACAAACAGTGTAGTCGCGGGTTTTCACACCCAAAACACGAATTTTGAACCCTAGAGAGAAGAACTCACGGGAAAACACTGGTATTTCATCGGGTAATCATCGGACATAAATTTCTTGACTCAAAAACGTAACTTTATGGTAGAATTAACATCAATCTTCATGAAATTGGGTAGAAACTGTGAAGAATTGTGGCCTAGGTATTGAAAACGAATTTTTGAGTTTTGAAAGGCCATTCTAAATCCGATTTCGATAAATTTTATATACACGGACTCATGGAGAGACAAGGATCGCATTGGTATAAGTTTCTTAATTTTTCGGATAGCGGGCCCGGGGTCGGATTTTTTCCAACTTAGTGTATTTATGCATTTTTTATGCAAATTGAAATGGGTTATGTTTCTTTGACCCGTAAATGACATAATTATTGTGGTTTGAATAGATTCTACACGCGAGGTATCGAATTCTAAAGGAAAAGGCATTGCGGATGAGTCTACGACCGGCTAGAGGTGAGTAGTTTGTGTATATGGTTGCCTGAGGGTTCGAAACCCCGGCTTAGCACATTGTGACGCTTGTAGGGCGTTGCTCGCACCTCGTGGCAGGTGCGGGATTGGTTGTGATTGGGGATTGAGACTTGGTCCATCCCGGATATGGATAATATGCTATTAGTGATGGAAAATCACTGTGTTTGACATATTTGTGGGCTATAAGCCTTGTTTGGGGCCTAGTGCCGACCTGTAGTATCCCTAGGGGATAGTATATATGTGACAACTATTCTTGCTTAATCACTGATCTCAGTCCTGATTTTGAAATCACAGTTTTGAAATGCCGAGTCACCTGTTTTGCAAAAATTAAATAAAAGTAAGTATTTTCATAAATTATGAACTGGAATCTGGAAATAAGTAAACGGGACTGTTTTGTGACTTATCTGATTATTGTGGACTGAGGATGGATCGGGCTGCACGCCGCAGCGGTTATTATGATATGAGGATCGGGGTGCACGCCGCAGCGGTATTTGCGCTTGGGCTGTAGGAGCCCCTCCGAAGTCTGTACACACCCTCAGTGAGCGCCGTCGATGTTAAATGGATCGGGCTACACGTCGAAGCGGTTATGTGCATTGCATTACATCTTTATCTGTTGGATTATTCTATGGTAGCTGTATTGTACTGTTGATGGTAGTTCGTAGGAGGATCAGACTGTAGTTTAGCTTCATATTGTGGTATTATGTGGATTTCCTACTTTCAGCTGCTTTTATATATTTATTACTCACTGAGTACTTAGTACTCACCCATACTCCCTGCACCTTTTGTGTGCAGACTCAGGTACTCAAGAGCAGTAGACGAGCATTTCCAGCTTTTGCAGAGTCATACCGAGTTGCTGAGGTAGCTGCCGACGTTCGCAAAACCTAGCTTCTCTTCCTCTTTCCAGTTGTTATTTTATATTCAGACTTGAGTATTCCATACAATATTCTCTATTTCTGGTTGGGTTTTGTTAGAGGCTATAGACTTGTAACTCCGGATCTTTGGGAATGTCAGTTATTTTCCCACTTCTCAGTACTTTGTTCATTTTTATTATTATTGGAGTTCTTTGACTCATATATTCTTTTTAGTTGTCCATTTGGGTCTGATATTCATTGTGATAAACAATTGTTGGTCTGGCTGGCCTAGCTTAATCGTTGGGCGCCATCACGACCGGATTTGGGTCGTGACAAGTTGGTATCAGAGCTCTAGGTTATTAGGACTCGTGAGTCATGAGTCGGTTTAGTAGGCTTTCGCGGATCGGTACGTAGACGTCCGTATCTATCCTCGAAAGGCTACAGAACTTTAGGAAAAAACTCACTTTTCTTGGATTCATATCGTGCGGTTTGTGTTATCGTGAAACTAAACTTTTCCATATTCTATTCTCTCGCAGATGGCGAGAACATGTGCTAGCGGACGTGGCGGACGACCACCATTGGCACCCAGAGGCCGTGGTCGTGGTAGAGGTAGGGCAGCAGTACCAGCACCTGCTGACCCACCAGCTGACCAGACTCATGGTCAAATTCCAGCACCGATGGCCCAGGTTTAGGATTAGGTCCCAGCTGCAGACGCTCCGGTAGCTCGGGTTCAGGCACCGGCAATTCCCATTGTGACACCGGGTCTTCAGGAGACTTAGGCTCAGATTCTTTCAGTATGCACTGGCTTGGATCAGGTAGTTGCCGCCTCTACTGCAACGTATTCTTCACAGGTAGGGGTAGGGAATCAGACCCACGTGGCTCGCACCAGCTGCACCCGTTGCACCAGCTCCTGCTCATGTGGTTCCAGTTATGCCCGACGATGAGCAACGTCGTTTGGAGAGGTTTCAGAGGCTACAGCCTCCGGCATTCAGTGGTGCTGAGGGCGAGGACGCCCAGGGATTTCTTGATAAATGGCAGTGTATGCTTCGCACCGCGGGTATTCTGGAGTCCAGCGGTGTTTCTTTCACCACTTTTCGGTTCACATGTGTAACATTTAAGTGGTGGGAGGATTTTGAGAGGCGTAGGCCCGCTGGGGAAGCGCCCCTCACTTGGAAACAGTTCTCCACGGTACTTTTGGAGAAATATGTGCCTCAGTCCTAGAGAGAGGAGCTGCGTCGTCAGTTTGAGTGGCTGAAGCAGGGGGACATGACGGTTACTCAGTATGAGATGAGATTCACACAGCTAGCCCGTCATGCCATGTGGATGGTTCCTACAGACAGAGAGAGGATCAGGAGATTTATAGATGGTCTAATCTTCCCATCCATATATTAATGACCAGAGAGAGAGCTTCGGCAGTTACCTTTAAGGAGGTGGTTGATGCTGCCCATCATATTGAGACAGATCGCCGTAGAGAGAAGGAGGAGAGAGAGGCTAAGAGGCCTCGTAGTACTGGCAGTTACAATGGTGCTCCATCTAGGGGCTAGCCTCAGCATAACAGGGGTCATTCTTTCAGATCTCATCAGTCTGGACGTGCAGAGTCCAGTGGAGTTTCATCGGATCATGGTCATCAGGGTCATCAGGGTTATCAGGGTCAGCAAGGTCGTTAGCCTGCATTGAGTGCTCTTCCAGCTCAGAGCTCTGCTCCTGCTTCCTCAGCACATGATTCATCTGCAGCGAGGGGTCCTCGGCAGCCCCTTCTTCCATCTTCGAGCCGTAGTTTTGAGTGCGGTGACTTGGCCATATCAGGAGAGAGTGTCCTCAGTGGCTTCGTAAGCGGTCTCGGCAGAGGGATCAGCCCTCGTCTTCTACTCCTATTTCTTCAGCGCCAGCACAGTCGGCTAGGACTGTTGGCCAGGTATCCAGAGGTCGCCCTAGGGGCGAGGATCGTACTGGTGGAGGCCAGGCTCGTTTCTATGCTCTTCCGGATAGGAAGGATGCTAGTGCTTCGGATGCGGTCATTTCAGGTATTATCTCAGTCTGCCACAGGGATGCTTCCTGTCTTATTTGATCCCGGATCCACCTATTCCTATGTTTCTACTTATTTTGCACATCATTTGGGTATGACCCGTGGTATTTTACTTTTTCCGTACATGCGTCAACCCCGGTGGGGGATACGGTTGTTGTGGATCAGGTATATCGATCCTGTCTTATTACTATTGGGGATCTGGAGACCCGAGTTAATTTATTGCTATTAGGCATGGTAGATTTCGATGTTATTCTAGGCATGAATTGGTTATCTCCTTACCATGCGATTCTGGACTGTCATGCCAAGACAGTCACACTAGCTATTCCAGGTAATCCGAGGATCGAATGGCTTGGCTTGACTGATTATTTGTCCGACTGGGTGATTTCTTATATAAAGGCCTAACGAATTATTGGGAAGGGTTGTTTATCTTATTTGGCTTTCAATAGAGATATCGAGGCTGAGACACCCAGTCTTGATTCAGTCCCCGTTGTGAGGAAGTCTCCGGATGTGTTTCCAGCAGACCTGCTGGGCATGTCGCCTGACAGGGATATTGATTTTGGTATTGACTTGGTGCCGGGAACTCAGCCCATTTCTATTCCTCCCTATCGCATGGCACCATCAGAGTTAAAAGAATTGAAGGAACAATTTCAAGAACTCTTAGAAAAGGGTTTTATTCGCCCGAGTGTGTCACATTGGGGTGCTCCGGTATTGTTCGTGAAGAATAAAGATGGCACAATGAGAATGTGCATTGATTACAAGTAGCTGAACAAGGTAACAGTGAAGAATAAGTACCCATTACCTCGTATTGAGGACCTATTTGATCAGCTCCAAGGAGCTAGTGTATTTTCTAAGATTGATCTTCGATCAGGCTATCATCAGTTGAAGATCAAGGACTCAGATATTATGAAGACAACGTTCAGAATGCAATATGGGCACTACGAGTTCCTGGTGATGTCTTTCGGGCTGACTAATGCCCCAGATGCATTCATGCACTTGATGAATAGTGTATTTCGGCCGTACCTTGATTCTTTTGTGATTGTGTTTATTGATGACATTCTGGTGTATTCACGCAGCTAGGAGGAGCATGCACAACACTTGAGGGTGGTATTGCAGAGGTTGAGAGAAGAAAAGCTTTATGCAAAATTCACTAAGTGTGAGTTTTGGCTTAATACTGTGACTTTTCTGGAGCATGTAGTATCCAGTGATGGTATTCGGGTTAATCCACAGAAGGTCGAGGCAAAGTAGAATTGGCCTAGACCTTCCTCAGCTACTGAGATTCGGAGTTTTCTCGGCTTGGCAGGCTATTACCATCGATTTGTTCATGGTTTCTCATCTATTGCTTCACCGTTGACTAAGTTGACACAGAAGAATGCTCCATTTGTGTGGTCTAATGAATGTGAGGAGATCTTTCAGAAGCTCAAGGAGGCTTTGACCACAGCTCCAGTACTTGTGTTGCCATCAGCTTCAGGGTCATATACGGTGTATTGTGATGCTTCTAGAGTTGGTCTTGGTTGTGTATTGATGTAGGAGGGTAGAGTTATTGCATATGCTTCTCGTCAGTTGAGCCCCACGAGAAGAACTATCATGTTCATGATTTGGAGTTAGTTGCTATTGTTCATGCCTTGAAAATTTGGAGGCATTACCTGTATGGTGTATCTTGTGATGTATATACAGACCACCGCAACCTTCAGCATTTGTTTAAGAAGAAGGATCTCAATTTGAGGCAGCGGAGATGGCTTGAATTGCTCAAAGACTATGATATCACTATTTTTTACCATCCCGGGAAAGCCAATGTAGTGGCTGATGCATTGAGCCGGAAGGCTATTAGTATGGGCAACTTGGCGTATATTCCAGTTGGGGAGAGACCCATTGCAGTTGATGTTCAGGCCTTAGCTAATCAGATAGTGAGGTTGGATATTTCTGAGCCTAGTCGGGTGATGGCTTGTGTAGTAGCTCGTTCTTCTTTATATGATCGTATCCGAGAGCGCCAGTATGATGATCCACACTTACTTGTCCTTAAGGACAGAGTTCAGTATGATGGTGCTAGAGATGTCACTATTGATAGTGATGGTGTATTGCGGATGCAGGGCCGGATATGCGTGCCCAATGTTGATGGCCTTCGTCAGTTGATATTGGAGGAGGCCCACAGCTCGCGATATTCTATTCATCCAGGAGCCGCAAAGATGTATCAGGATTTGAAGCAGCATTACTGGTGGAGAAAGATGAAGAAAGATATTATGAACCATGTGGCACAGTGTCTAAACTGTCAGCAGGTCAAGTATGAGCATCAGAGACCTGGTGGTGTATTCCAGCGTATTGATATTCCTGAGTGGAAGTGGGAAAGGATTACTATGGGCTTTGTTAGTGGACTCCCTCGGACAGCGAGGAAGTTTGATTCAGTTTGGGTGGTTGTGGATCAGCTCACTTCATCCCAATGTGTACTACATACTTCTCGGAGCGGTTGGCAGATATATTCATCCGTGAGATTGTGAGATTGCATGGAGTTCCCATTTCTATTATATCAGACCGAGGTGCCAAGTTCACTTCTCAGTTCTGGAGGACATTTCAAGGAGAGTTGGGTTCACAGGTAGAGCTGAGCACAGTATTTCATCCACAAACGGATGGGCAGTCTGAGCGTACTATTCAGATATTGCGTGCTTGTGTCATTAACTTCGGTGGTTCATGGGTGGATTACTTGCCTCTTGCGGAGTTTTCTTATAATAATAACAATCAGTCCAGCATTCAGATGGCACTATATGAAGCCTTATATGGGAGGCGGTGTAGGTCTCTAGTCGGTTGGTTTGAGCCCGGCGAGGCTAGGTTGTTGGGGACAGAGTTAGTTCAGGATGCCTTAGACAAGGTGAAGGTGATTTAGGAGAGACTTCGCACAGCTCAGTCGCGTCAGAAGAGTTATGAGAACCGGAAGGTTCGAGATGTGTCATATTCAGTAGGTGAGAAGGTGTTGCTGAAGGTTTCGCCTATGAAGGGCGTTATGAGGTTTGGAAAGAAAGAGAAGTTGAGCCCAAGGTTCATTGGACCTTTTGAGGTGCTTAGAAAGGTTGGGGAGGTGGCCTATATGCTTGCTTTGCCACCCAGTTTGTCGGGAGTTCACCCGGTAATCTATGTATCTATGCTACGGAAGTATGTTAGAGACCCGTCTCATGTGTTAAACTTTAGCACGATACATCTAGATGAGGACTTAACTTATGATGTGGAGCCAATAGCCATTTTGGGTCGACAGGTTCGTAAGTTGAGATCTAAAGACATCGCTTCAGTGAAGGTGCAATGGAGAGGTCTTCCTATGGAGGAAGCAACTTGGGAGACCGAGTAGGAGACGCGGAGTAGATATACACACTTATTTGACACTTCAGGTATGTTTCTTAACCCGCTCGCGGACGAGCGTTTATTTAAGCTGGGGAGAATGTAACGACTCGGCCCGTCGTTACGGCAATTACCACCCCGTTACCTTGCATTTACATATTTTATGCTTTTGTATATCAGTGTTAGAGTTTATCGGGTGAAGTAGGAGTGATTCGGGTTGAGAATGAAACAAATAGCCTTCTTGAAGGAAGCTTGAATATGGGAAGTCAACCTAGAGTTGACTATTGAGCTAGAGTGCTCGGAATCGGATTCTGATGATTCGACTAGTTTCGGGGGATCATTTATGACTTAGGAGAGCAATCAGAATCGAATTCGGAGGTCCGGTGTAGTTTTAGGCTTGAATTGGCTAAGGTTGAATTTTGGCGAAACCGGATGGTAGGTGAGATTTTTATCCGAGGGTTGGAATGGAATTCCGACAATTTCTATAGCTTCGTTATGTGATTTTGGATGTGTCTGCAAATTTTCAGGTCATTCGGACGTCGTTTGATAGAGTTTTGGATTGATCGTTAGTTTTGGAAATTTTGAAGAAACTTAGTTTGAATCCTCGTGAGAATGGGGATTTTGATGTTTAGGATAGTGATTTTATGATTGGAACAAGTCTGTATCATGTTTTGGAGCATGTTGGTGGTTTTCGTTTGGGTCCCGGGGGCCTCGGGATGAATTCGGACCATCAACGAGGCATTTTAAACTTCGCAAAAACTGCAAAAAATTGCAGGTTACTGTGCAAGCATTTAAGGAGTTCTGTTGACCCGAGGGAAGGTGTTAGGCACCCCCAGATCCCGTGGTTCTAGCACGGTCACTTCAACTATTATAAATGGCTAAAAATATCTGATTTTATACATGTTTATAAATTATGTGCTTTGATTAAACTTTGAACCGCCTTAAACTGTTAACTTTACATTTTTGGATTTAAATGCGAATGGTCCATATTTATTTCTATGAAGTAATCTAATCATATGAATAACTTTACAACCATAATAGTATTTTAAACATGTATTGACAACAATTGGGTTTCCATTGTAGCACTACGAGAAAGCTAATATCTTAAATATGCTTAAGCTAACACTTCAAAACAAACTGTTTATCTAATATCGCGAAACAAATTCAGTCCAAAATTAAATAGTCTTAACACAGTTTACACTCCAATATAATCACATGAATTCAACATATGCTATAAAAAATATTAAGCTAATACAAATGGGACTTAATATCAATCTTTTGGGGGTGACTCCCACGATGACATTTCATTTCGAAAACCCGATCTCTCGGAGCAAATGGTTACATCAGTTGTGTTTCGAAGACATACCTGGAATTCAAAATCAAAAATGGAGGAAAGGATCAGTACACAAGCAACAGTGAGCAGTAACAAGACAATAACCAAAGTGGATTCCAGTGATGATCAAGAATTAATTTAGAACTGATAAAATCAGTAGCAAAAACAGCCCAGTTTCAAACAGTATGGACCTCAACCAACAGCCCCAGAATTAAAGAGAACGAATCCAAAAGAATTTGAGGCCAACAGTTTTAGAATACACTCAACCAAACCGAGCAATTTTCAGTATCACCAGCAAAACAACCTTTTAGACTTGAAAATGTAATCAATCAAACAGTAGGTTTGTTTTCAAAAAAAAGAAACAGAGAGTTTTCAGCTATCTTTTCTAAGCTTTCCCTCAACTCTCCTTTTTTTCTTGAATTTAAACTTCAAATCTCTATTTCTATCTTTGTCTCTTGTTTTTCCGGTGCCTCTCTATTCTCAATGTGTGTGTTTAGTGTTCTGCCAGTATGAATCTGTCTGTCAATGTGTTCTTAATGTGTATTGCCAGTGATATTTCTGTGAGTGTGAGTCTACCTATTCCAGTGAGTTCCCTCTCTGTTTTCTTCTATATCTGTCCCCTATTCCAGTGAGCCTCAACCCCTTTTATAGCCTCCAAATGACAGCCTTCAACTCTATTTTTAAGTGTTTTAAATACTATCCAGCCATGTTATTCCCCCTTTTTGCACTTTTCAGCTTGTGTTATTCCCTAGCCCATGTGTGTCCCTTTAGCTTTTAGTCACACCCCATGTGTTTTCTCATTTCCAGCTTGTGTTATTCCCTAGCCCATGTGCACTACACCTTTTCTTTAATTTTCTAAAACCTTAATCAGAATTGCAGCTATATCCAATCCAACATTTCCTAATCTAAGATAAACAAAGTCCAAAACTAATGCCTATCCTGCTGTAAAACAAACTCCACTGATTTTAAACCGTGTGCATTGCACTTTGATCCCTAGCTGTTGGCTTCTAACTTTTAAACTGAAATCTAAAACAGCTATATCCAATCCATTCTAATTCAACAAACAAAATCAAACAAACAGCCTAATTCAAACTCAAGCAGTGAATTCGGATCAGATGAGCCAATGCCAAACTTGTGCCCTAATGTTCTAATCAAACGAACCTACGAATCTAATCGACGACATTCATATAGTCGATTACAACAACTATAATCAATAACACACAATCGATGAACAAGCTTTCAATCTTCAGCACTTAGGCCGAAAAAAATGAAAGAAGCAGGAACATTATTCGACTTCAATAATCGAATCGAATACACACACTTAATAACAAACAACAATCAATCGATCAAACAGAACTAATAATTTTGACCGAATAAAAGGTCTTTGAAGAAGAACAGAAAACAGGGACGGCCAAAAAAACATTGAGAAAAATTCAATCAAGTTAAACTAAACAAATACACAAAACAAATTGAAATAAACAGAAAAAGGAAAATTACCTCAAAGAGAAATCGAAATCGAATGAGTCCCGACCCCAATGAACTTGAGTTTGCATTTTTTGAAGTAAACGGACTTTAATTGAAGTGTCTTTCAAACGAAAAACAATCCAATTAAAGTCCATTGACTTCAATTAACTTTAATTCAGACAAAATCCCTATGTTTTCGAATTCTAGGGTTCTTGAAGGCTCAATTTGGGGCTTGACCAATTCCGGTCGGATTCGAGCCGGACCAATAGTGGTGTGGAGATTAGGAGGGTCATGGGAGTGTTTGGGGTGAGTTTGGACTCGATTGGAGTGGATTCGTACTTTGCTCGAATCTTCGAATGAAGATTCGAAACGGCCCAGGGTGATTCGAGGTTAATGGAGTGTGGCTTTGGAGAGAGGGAGTTAGGGTGGTTCAATGGTGTTAGTTTTGCAGCCATCGACAAGGTTGCCGCCGAGGTTAAGGGCTGTGGTTCACGGCGGCGGCTAGGGATCGTTTGGTTTTTGCTGTTCTCCTGGAGACGAAAGGGGACGGGTCATTTGATTAATGGGGCGGGTGACAAAGGGTTTGGGGGTGCCTTCACATGATCAAAATCAGATGTTTAATCTGAGCCATTAGATTATAACAAATCAATGGCCACAATTAGAGATGGGAGTTGGGCGGGTTAGAAAGACATGGGTTTGGGTTTGTTTGGATTGGGTTTGGTGTAACTTGTTTGGGCCTGGTATTGGCCGAAAATGGATGGCCCAATCCATTTCACCTTATTTCAATTCCTTTTTCTCTTCTCTTTTAATTTTAACAAAAATTCTAATTACACTACTAAAATTTAAACTATACTATTACTAATTATACTAACAATTATCAACCTAAACAAATACTAATTAAAGTAGATCACACAAACTAGACCTTTAAATGCTAAAATGTAAAGCGTGTTATTATTATTATTATTATTATTATTATTTTTTTGATTTATTTATTATATTCTCAAAACAAACTTAATTACTCCTAAAAAAGAAAAAATATAACTCAAATGTAAACGCAACACACACATTAATTTAACCAACAATCTCATAACAACAAATGCAAACGATAATAATTAAAATTAAATAAAATTCACAGAAAATCGCACACAACACAACAAATTGTTTTATTTTGAATTTTTTGGGAGTAATTCACATGTAGAGCAAAAATCACGTGCTCACAATCGTCGGAGGTAAATTTCTTGACTAAAAAATGTAACTTTATGGTAGAATTAACATCAATCTTCATGAAATTGGGTAGAAACTGGGAAGAATTGTGGCCTAGGTATTGAAAACGAATTTTTGAGTTTTGAAAGGCCATTCGAACTCCGATTTCGATAAATTTTATATGCACGGACTCGTGGCGAGACGAGAATCGTGTTGGTATAAGTTTCTGAATTTTTCGGACAGCGGGCCCGGGGTCGGGTGTTTACCAACTTAGTGTACTTATGCGTTTTTCATGCAAATTGAAATTGGTTATATTTTTTTGACCCGTAAATGACATAATTATTGTGGTTTGAATAGATTCTACACGCGAGGCAGTGAATTCTAAAGGAAAAGGCATTGCGGACGAGTCTACGACCGGCTAGAGGTGAGTAGTTTGTGTATATGGTAACCTGAGGGTTCGAAACCCCGGCTTAGCACATTGTGACGCTTGTAGGGCGTGGCTCGCACCCCGTGGCAGGTGCGGGATTGGTTATGATTGGGGATTGAGACTTGGTCCACCCCGAATATGGATAATATGCTATTAGTGATGGAAAAGCACTGTGTTTGACATATTTGTGGGCTGTAAGCCTTGTTTGGGGCCTAGTGCCGACCTGTAGTATCCATAGGAGATAGTATATATCTGATAGCTATACTTGCTTAATCACTGATCTCAGTCCTGGTTTTGAAATCATAGTTTTGAAATGCTAAGTCACCTGTTTTGCAAAAATTAAATAAAAGTTAAAGTATTTTCATAAATTATGAACTGGAATCTGGAAATAAGTAAACTGAGTTGTTTTGTGACTTATCTGATTATTGTGGACTGAGGATGGATCGGGCTGCACGCCGCAATAGTTATTATGATATGAGGATCGGGCTGCACGACACAGCGATATTTGCGCTTGGGCTGTAGGAGCCCCTCCGGAGTCTGTACACACCACCAGTGAGCGCAGTCGACGTTAAATGGATCGGGCTACACGCCGTAGCGGTTATGTGCATTGCATTGCATTTTTATCTGTTGAATTATTCTGTGGTAGCTGTATTGTACTGTTGATGCTAGTTCGTAGGAGGATCGGACGGTAGTTTAGCTTCATATTGTGGTATTCTGTGGATTTCCTACTTTCAGTTGCTTATATATATTTATTACTCACTGAGTACTTAGTACTCACCCCTACTCCGTGCACCTTTTGTGTGCAGACTCAGGTACTCAGGAGCAGTAGACGAGCATTTCCAGCTTTTGCAGAGTCATACCAAGTTGCTGAGGTAGCTGCCGACGTTCGCAGAACCTAGCTTCTCTTCCTCTTTCCAATTGTTATTTTATATTCAGACTTGAGTATTTCCATACAGTATTCTCTATTTCTGGTTGGGTTTTGTTAGAAGCTATAAACTTGTGACTCCAGATCTTTGGGAATGTCAGTTGTTTTAGCACTTCTCAGTACTTTGTTCATTTTTATTATTATTGGAGTTCTTTGACTCATATATTCTTTTGAGTTGTCCATTTAGGACTGATATTCATTGTGAGAAACAATTGTTGGTCTGGCTGGCCTTGCTTAATCGTTGGGTGCCATCACGACCAGATTTGGGTCGTGACACCTACACCAGGTTTCGAAACCAAAATACAAACCCGATATCAATAAAGTCAAATATTTGTCAAACTTTTAGATTCATTAAGCCTTCAAGCTTTAATTTTTCGACAAATACGAAAACTCGAGCTAGGGACCTTAGAATTCGATTTTGGGTATACACCAAGTCCCAAAATTACAATACGGGCCCACTGGGACTGTCAAAATTATGGATCCGGGTCCGTTTGCTCAAAACGTTGACTGAAGTCAACTCAAATGAATTTAAGGTAAAATTTTATATTTTATCAATTTTTATCATAAAAGCCTACAGGAAAAATACCCGGACTATGTACGCAAATCGAAAAAGACTAAAATAAAGTATTTGAAGCTTTGTAACACAGAATTAAATTTTAAAAAACTCTAAATGACCTATCTGAGCACAATAAAACTGGCGATACCTCTTTGAATGCTACCAAATGTATTTCTAACAGATGTTTAGTACTATAAAATCTTTTAAACCGTCAAATATTGGATATGATGGAGATAGGTCCAAATAATACGACATGGATAGTAACTTGAAATTTGAGGTGTAGAGTCATGATTGTTGAATAATTCAAGCTAATAGAATACACTCCAACATGTAGAAATTAAATTCTTGACATATATTTTTGGACTTTTATTAGTCTCTTAACATGTATTTTAGACTTCAGAAGAATTTTGAAAAGAGAAAAATATATTATATACTGATTATACATATTATATAGGAATTATATGTAATCCGTCATTATTTCTAGTTTGAATGGTGAAGCGAGCAACTATTTTGTCAATTTAAAATGTAAAAATTACACGGGACGTCCTATTCTTCTTTAACCTGTAGCCGACTTGTCTTTTTGCTTGCATCCGTACCCACATTTTAAAAAACTTCAGTTTCCCTTTATAACTAAAAAACTTCAGCTTTAGAGCTGAAGTTTCTGGGTTACCAAACAAAAACTTCAGCTCTAAAGCTGAAGTTTTTATTTTATAACTGTAAAACTTCAGCTCTGGAGCTGAAGTTTTTATTTTATAACTTGAAAACTTCACCTCTAGAGCTGAAGTTTTCGGGTTACTAAACAAAAATTTCAGCTCTAAAGCTGAAGTTTTTATTTTATAACTGGTAAACTTTAGCTCTAGAGCTGAAGTTTCCCGGTTACTAAACAAAAATTTATAAAATAATACTTCAGCTCTAGAGCTGAAGTTTTTATTTGAGCAAACTTCATTTGTAGCCATCAAGAAAAAACTAATGATTATAGCTAGCCAAAAAATAAATCATACAATTAACAGCCCAAAACTAATTAAAAAGCTAGCACTCCGGTGCCTTCAAACCCAGATCTCCAGTACTATTTTTCCTCCTCACATTTCTCGCTATCTCTCTTTTCTTCTACATCTTCTCCGGCTTCTCCTCTTCTTCCCTGTCCCGATATTCCTCCCGAAATCGATTACTCCTTTGTGATCAAATCTCCGCGATCCCCGAATCAACTAAAGATGCTAAGAACCTGGATGAATCCGCTGGGAAAAGGGGGTCATTAACTAATACATTTTATCCAGATTGAAGGAAAGATTAAAAAGCATATTTATTAACAAATAAGAAGAAGAAAAAGTGAAAAGTAAAAGGTACTGCCTATATTTATAACCCCATTTGTTTAAACTGAAGATGTATTTACTTCTCACCCCTATGATCTTTAATCATGGTTAACTATCACATCTCACAATAGACTTTACAGGTTAAATTAAATTACTTTAGAGATCTTTATACTCATCTGGCTCTAATATCAAACTAAAAAATTTAAAAGCTGGTTAATCAACAAAGAACAATGAACAAAGGTAAAAAGTTAAGAAGCGCTGCCTACATTGACCCCTTTATTTTCTTATGACTTACTTTGGTTGTTTCATAACACGTATAGAGAGATTTTGAATCTTACCTATAATCGTATATATCATTTATTCATTTTACTACAAATATATATACAAAATGGACTGTCACTATATAAAAATTATACAAAAATATAGTGTCACTGTATAATTTATATACAATAGACTGCCACTATATAAAATATATACAAAAATATACCATCATTATACAAAAAATATACTATATAAACTATCACTTTACAAAATATATACAAAATAGATTGCCAATATACAAAAATATACTAGATAGACTTTCCCTATATAGTTTATATATAAAATAGACTGTCACTATACAATGGATATACACTAATGATACATTGATACACTAAAATATAGAGGATACTCTTTATATACAAAATTTATACAATATGATAGTATATATACAGTTTTTATACATTATAACAATTTATATATAATTTTTATAATATAGACTGAAAAAGACAAGATACACTTATATATAAAATTTATACAATGTATATTTTTATACAATGTGTATATATATATGTTCATATAAGTATCATCCAACTATCCCATTAAATCTAGACCCACCATCGACGCACTGTAATAGTTATTCACTCACAAAATACTATTATGATCAAAGAAGAAGAAGAAGTAGAATATGCTTGACTGGAAAAGCCACAACTTTTGTAGCCACTCTTATATCATGCATCGTAATTGAGTAAATCTTTCTAAGAATTGAATTAAATTATTTTTGATTTTTCTAGGTACTCAAATAAGTTTTTCCAGTGTGAAGTAAAAAATAAAGAGAAAAATATAAATCTGAAATGGGAGATAGAGAAGGGAAGGAAAACAAAAAAAAAATAACAAATGAAAGATAAAAGGAAGACGAAGAAGACAGAGAAAGATGAGGTGAGAAAGGACGAGGATAGGAAGGAAAAATCTGTGCATTGGATAAAACGAAAGAAACATAAAAAGATGTGTATTTGATAGAATGAAAGAAAGATAAAAATGCTAGGATTAAATGTTATCTTGGGAAGACAAAAGCATTAAAAATAGATAATGACTACTAGTTGCAAATAAATTAGACCGAAAGGCAATTTTATGTAAGTGGGTAAAAATATGGGCTATTAAAATTTTGAGGGGCTATAGAGGGTAGTTTTCTCTTTTTATTTTATAACTGACAAACTTTAGCTCTAGACCTGAAGTTGCGAGTTACAAAATAAAAACTTCAGCTCCAAGCTGAAATACAGGTCCGGCTACTAAAATGCTAAAGTTTTGTGTAATTGTTTTTGCTACTTCAACCCCGTGTGCTAAAGTTATGTGAAAAAATGGGTACGCCTGAATTTGATTTTTGCAAAACGGGCACAAAATAAAATGTGGCACAAAAAACAAGTATATATGCAAATGCCCCATTTAAAACTCTCAAATCTCAAAAGAGAACTAGGCCTCACAAAGCAACGGTGTCCTAGGACAAATTCATTTGATTAAAGAGAATTTTTCACAAAAGACATTCATTAAGACCTAATAAGCAATAAATAGAAATTATTTCCTATATTACGTGATATAGATATGTTTTACTTTATTTTATGATGTATATAGTGTATTAAACGAATTGTATTCAATAATACAACATGAAATGACGCCGCACATACAAGGATTCCTGTAAATCATGATCTTTATTTAGGTGTATTAAGCGGGAAAAAAGTAACATTTCAGCGCAAATCATGGGAAGGTGAATCTGTATTTAGGTGTATTAAGCTGTATTAAGCGGTGTCATTTCACAAAAAAATGGGAGTTATACCATAAATTGGTAAGAGAAAAATATTTTGTACCATCTAATAAGGCTTAAATATAGGAAAGTATTAAATGTAAATTTTTTGCTACAAAATTAAAAAGGTTATTATATTATGTAAAATTTTAAAAAGGTATTTATATGTTATAAATAGGGTACTAACCTATTCTATAGGTAGTAAAATTTCCATAACTAAATCCACAACTTTGAAATGCTAGTGGGCTACTATAGCCTTCAACATCAGCTCAAAGTTGGCCTCCGGAACCCAACAACAAGTGTGGTCCAAAGCGAGGAGCTTTAGTTTTCATCTAATTATTATGCTCCTTGTCGCCTTACGGTTCGGCCTTTTTCAGGATCTCGTATATAACGGGAGTTTAATACATCAGGATGTCCTTTATTTTATTCCTGTCGCCAGAAATTAGAAATCTCAAATTTTCATTAGTATTATGTAAATCTTTTACTTTTCTATTATTATTCACCGTTGTTTTTCTTCTGATCAACTAGTAAAAAAGCTTTTTCAGAAACCAGACTGGCCTTCGTGTTTAGCATTACGAAAAAGACCAATATTCAAATATGAGGGCCATTATTCTAAGTACATCATTTGTTCGTTTATCCGAGGGACCATCAGAGAGCTCAGTTCTCAATATATGAATTTTGCGGATTTGAGTTCTAGATTTATTGATTATTAAGTTCGAAATCCGATCCATTACTTGTACTTCTTTTAAAGTCAAGGAATTTTTAAATATATATACCAAATACACTAATATATGACATAATATGTTTAACTTTTCATATTATTACATATATACAACAACAACAACAACCCAGTATAATCCCACAAGTGGGGTCTGGGGAGGGTAATATGTACGTAGGCCTTACCCCTACCCGGGGGGCAGAGAGGCTGTTTCCAGGAGACCCTCGGCTCAAGACATCAACAAAAAAAACGATGCATTAGTACTATCAATAAACTCATACTAAAAATAACATAAAATAACAACATAACACAAAATAATAAAGTAGCAGCACCATAAGAAATATAGGAAATACGAAATAGGAAATAGATGAAAGGTATACTAATATCCAATAAATAGCTCCATGTACTGATCAATAACCTCCTATGATTACCTCCTAACTAGCTAATATCACTCTAGTGCGCTGTGGAATTATCCACAACTTCCCCCTAACCTACAACTTTAATGTTCGACTTCCACAATCCCCTATCAAGGGCCATGTCCTCAGTAATCCTAAGACGCGCTAAGTCCCGCCTTATCACCTCTCCCCAATACTTCTTAGGTCTTCCTCTACCTCTTCTCATGCCTACCACAGCCAGTCGCTCACACCTTCTCACCGGTGCATCGGTGCTCCTCCTCCGAATGTGCCCGAACCATCTGAGTCTTGCTTCTCGCATCTTGTCCTCTATGGGGGCCACACCCACCTTCTCTCTAATATATTCATTTCTAATCTTATCCATCCTCGTATGCCCGCACATCCACCTCAACATCCTCATCTCTGCTACTTTCATCTTCTGGGTGTGTGAGTTCTTAACCGACCAACACTCGGTCCCATACAGCATTGCAGGCCTAACCACTGCTTTATAAAACTTACCTTTTAGTAAAGGTGGAATTTTCTTGTCACACAGGACTCCCGTCGCTAACCTCCACTCCATCCAACCCACCCCTATACGGTGTGTGACATCCTCGTCGATCTCCTCGATCCCCTGAATAACTGACCCTAGGTACTTGAAACTACTCTTCTTAGGGATGATTTGAGAGTCAAGTCTCACTTCCACTCCCGTTTTCGTCGGCCCCGCCCCAAACTTGCACTCGAGGTATTCCGTCTTTGTCCTGCTCAACCTGAATCCTTTAGACTCAAGGGCATGCCTCCAAACCTCTAGCCTTTCGTTTACCCCGCGTCGTGTTTCGTCAATTAGGACTATATCGTCAGCAAATAGCATGCACCATGGCACCTCCCCTTGGATATGATGCGTTATGGCATCCATCACCAGGGCAAATAGGAAAGGGCTTAGCGCCGACCTTTGGTGCAACCCCGTAACAACTGGAAAATCCTCGAAATCGCCTCCTATTGTCCTAACCCGAGTCTTAGCTCCTTCATACATGTCTCTAATCACCCTAATGTAGGCTGCCGGAACCCCTTTAACCTCTAAGCAGCTCCATAAGACCTCCCTAGGAACCCTGTCATACGCTTTCTCTAGATCAATAAACACCATGTGAAGATCCTTCTTCTTATCCCTATACTGTTCTGCCATCCTCCTAATAAGATGGATATCTTATATGGTAGATCGCCCCGGCATAAATCCGAACTGGTTGTCCGAGATAGACACCAACCTTCGCACTCTCATCTCTACCACTCTCTCCCAGATTTTCATGGTATGACTTAGTAATTTGATGCCTCTACAGTTGTTACAGCTCTGGATATCGCCTTTGTTCTTATACAACGGAACCATTGTACTCCGCCTCCACTCTTCAGGCATCCTATTAGTCTTGAATATCACATTAAACAACCCAGTAAGCCATTCCAATCCTGTTCTACCCACACACCTCCAAAGTTCAACCGGAATTTCGTCTGGCCCGGTAGCTCTACCCCCCCTCATCTTACGCATTGCCTCGGTGACCTCATCAACTTCAATATCCCTACAATAACTTAATTCATGGGGAATGTCGGTGTTCCTCAATCCACCTAGTACAATACCTTGATCCCCTTCTTCATTTAGGAGTTTATGAAAGTAGGTCTGCCATCTCCTCTTAATCTGTTCATCCCCCATCAGAACTTTGCCGTCCTCATCTTTTATGCACCTCACCTGGTCCAGATCCCGAGCCGCCCTCTCTCTTAGCTTAGCGTGGCGGAATTACTTCTTCTCCCCGCCTTTGCTACCTAGTTCCTCATACAAACGGGCAAAAGCTGCCGTCTTAGCCTCCGTTACTGCCATTTTCGCCTCCTTTCTAGCTACCTTATATCTCTCCATGTTCGCCCTCTTCTCCTCCTCGCCAGTGCTCCCTACTAATCGCATGTAAGCTGCCTTCTTCGCTTCCACTTTACCTAGGACAGTAGTATTCCACCACCAGTCTCCTTTATGGCCACCGGTGTGGCCAGAGGATAACCCCAACACATCTCCCGCCGCCTTCCTTATACAATCAGCTGTCGTCGACCACATAGTGTTTGCTTCCCCACTACTACTTCCCTAGGCTCCCATTTCTGATAACTTTCTTTCCAACTCCTGAGCTTTATCCGCAGTCAAGGCGCCCCACTTAATCCTCTGGCGGCCTCGTATTGATCTTTTCTTCCTCCTTATCATAACGTCAAAGTCCATCACCAAAAGCCTATGTTGTGTTGCAAGGGTCTCACCTGGGATAACTTTGCAGTCCACGCACCACCTTCTATCGCCTCTTCTGAGGAGAAGATAGTCAATCTGAGTCTTCGCCACCGAACTTTGGTAAGTAACCAAATGCTCCTCCCGCTTCGGAAAACTTGAGTTCGCAATCGCTAAATCGAATGCCTTGGCAAAGTCCAACAACGAAGTGCCCCTCCATTTCGCTCCCCGAAACCAAAGCCGCCATGAACCTCCGAATAACCACCTGTAGACGACCCAATATGACCATTAAAATCTCCTCCTATGAATAACGTCTCGGAAGGCGGGATACTACGAACAATGTCGTCCAACCCCTCCCAAAAACGCCTTTTAATATCCTCATCCAAGCCTACTTGCGGCGCGTATGCACTAACAACATTTAAGGTACACTCGCCCACCACCAATTTAATAGTCATTAGTCTATCGTTCACCCGCCTGACCTCTACCACTGACTCTCTAAGATGGCTATCTACCAAGATCCCCACTCCATTTTTACCCCTCATGACTCCAGAGTACCACAACTTATACCCATCCGCGTTTACCGCCCTCGTTCCGACCCACCTAGTCTCCTGGACACACGCTATATTAATCTTCCTCTTTTGAAGGATCTTCGCCAACTCAATAGACTTACTCGTTAACGAACCTATGTTCCATGTCCCGATTCTCAACCTATATGCTCCTTTGCCCCTTCTACCTCCCCTGCCTCCCGTCCCACTCCCTGAGACCGTCCCCACACTCTGCCCCACACGCGGACATGCCCTTAATCTACCATTCCAGACTGCAGCCACTACTCCTACGGCAAATTCAAAGAATACTCGCTAGTGCTCAACGGACAACGAGTGAAACTACAGGGAAAACGTAGCTACAAGTACACTAGGTGAATGATAGAGCAATTGGGAGCTAAAGTAACAACAATTAGCTAACACCGAAGGGGAAACAGTAGAACGGGAGGTACCAAGTCCCGAGTACCAAACCTGTGCTGAATTGTTGCACTTGATGTAGTTGTATGCTTAACCGGCGCTACCCACCGCTCGTCTCGGTTGCTCTTCTTTGCTGGTGCTCGTCGGCCCACTTGTCTCCGACAACTTCTAAAATTTCCCTGAAAAACACAGCAAATATCCCGATCCAAAAACAAAAAGGGCTGTCACCGCTACCACTGGTGTAGCCAAGACAGTAATAGTACTATACTTTATAAACACGAAAAGTGTTCAAATGAGCACTGAAAAACGGATCGAATAGTAAAAGAAACGTTGATAACAGAAGCACGAGGAAACAATTAGAAAATAGTAATGAAAACTACGAATTTCTAAGGATGCAAAATAATAATAATAATAATACTTAATAACAAGAAAAGTAAAGGCACAGAAATTAACATGAAGCACACGTTCAATTATTACACTAAGCAGAGCCAAAGAGGGCCGGTCGCTATTATTACATATATGTTATTTTAATTACATATATGTACCAAAATTAATGACACTATTAATGGGTCATTTTTGTTGGACACAATTATAATCTAACCCACCTTACACAAATAAAATACTAATATCTTTTACATTTTTTTACTAAATACCCATTCTCCACGTTCTACCCTCTCTTTTCCTCCCTCATTTCTTTCTCACTTTCTCTGTCTACGTATTATTCTTTCTCACACTCTCTCCTTCTTTCTCTATGTTGCTTCTTGAAATGAGGCATTTATGGCTTTCAACCGAGAAATCGATCCTTATTCACTGCAAAATGAAAAGATTGTTGTCTGATACACCAGACTGCAAATGCGTGGAAGCCATACCTCTAGCTGGAAAGAATATCATCGAGTGGATGGCGGAGTTGGATTCCATTGCAAGGGAAGTTGAGGTAGAGCTACTTCCAAGAGATATAGGAAGTTGAGGCAGAGCTAGTTCCAACCGCTAGCCTTGATCAATATCGAGGTGGAGAACTCAAAACGAGCAGCATATCTACTCTTCTAAACTTCTCCAGGCTCTCCGTCAAGTATGCTGGAGTGATGATAGTTCGTAACCAGCTAGTTTTTACAGTTTTACAAATGTGATTATTTTGTAGTCATTCTGTAGTTCTTACTATTTCTTTGTTAAGAATTATGTAGGTATTGTATAGATTAATGCTTATGTAGACTAGTTGTTTTAATTTGGTGTATAAATTGTAGTTGCAATTATCTACAACTTATATATATAGTTATTTTGTAGTCATGTCGATTAGTTATCTTTATTTTTGTAGATTAATTGTAGTTGCTATTTTCTACATTTTTACAAATGTTGTTATTTTGTAGTGATTCTGTAATTCTTTTTTTTTTGAAGAATTATGTAGGTATTATGTACATTAAGGCTGTAAAAATCTATATTTTAATTTTGTTGTTAAATTGTAGTTTAGTAGTCTTAATTTTGTAGATTAATTATAGTTGATATTATCTACAGTTTATATTTGTAGTTATTTCGTTGTCAGGTTAATTATGTGTATAAAGTCATGTAGATTAGTTGTGTTAATTATATATATAAATTGTAGTTGCTATTATCTACAACTTATAGATGTAGTTATTTTGTAGTCATGTCGATTAGTTGTCTTAATTTTGTAGATTAATTGTAGTCCCGATTTTTTTACATTTTTACAAATATTGTTATTCTGTATTCATTCTGTAGTTCTTACTATTTTGTTTTTTGAAGAATTATGTAGATATTATGTAGATTAATGCTTATTTTTTATGCTAATGTGAAATAATTTTCGTTTTGTGCATAATGGGAATTATTTTCATAGAAATATATTATCCACATGTTATCTACCTACCATCTACAATTTATTATCAAAATACAATAATTAATAATAATTAAACTACAATAGACAATACAAGTCGAGACAATTATAGTTAATGTAGCTTAAGAAAATCATTCTTCCGTTTTAGAAATTGGTGTTGGGCACTAGAATAATTCACTCCCAATTTTTTGTTTATTGAATTGTAGAAGATAAACTTTTACTTTTTCCCTTTTCACTTTAATATCCATAATTAAAGTAGACAAATTGCCATAACTTTAGTCAACCTACTGCAATTTGTTTACACTTTAAAAAACACAAAAGTTATTAATATCCACATTTTTAGGTGGTCAATATCTGATGGGGCCAAAATATAAGAACTTATGAAAACTTTCTATTGACATTTGATAAAAATTCGATAGTTGCTACATAATATGTACTCCATCCATTTCAATTTTGACTGGGCACGGAGTTTAAGAAAAGAGAGAAGACTTTTGATCTTGTGGTGTAAAATGATGCATCTTTATTTTGTGTGGCTATAAATCATTGCATAAAGGTAAATTGTTTCCAAATAAGGAAAGATGTCATTCTTTTTGGCACGGACTAAAAAGGAAACATGTTCACATAAATTGAAACGGAGGGAGTAATATAGTTTTGAAATTAGTATATATATGAAAATCAATGTCACCCCATAACATTAGCAGTACATTAGCTCTGCCCCTTTTTACATGAAATTGGTATAATATAACACGAGTGACAAACAAATAAACACGGAATATATTTGTCACGCCCCAAGTCGAGGGTCATGACTGGCGCCTGACCGGGTAGCCCCAGTCAAGCGGACCTGGGAGCCTTTCATTCCCACGTGTTAGCCCTGTGTTGATTGTTTCTCATTAACCAAATATCTTACTAACCATGAATGATTTCACAATAAATAAATAAAACCGTACGAGTGATTCATCAACAAGTTTGCAGTTTTTACAACGGCCGATATAACATAATATATACATAAGACTGGAGTCCCATATTTTACATGTCTACAGAGCCTCTAGGATACAAAAGGGGGGAAATGCAATACTTGCCGGTAACAAGGCCCCGGCTATACCTTACAAAAACCAAAATGAAATCTAAACAAAAGTGGCATGAACCACACAGGGCCCCAAGGAAGAAAGGGGCTCACCAAAACGGGCAGTGGAAGGTGAAGAATACTACTGCCGATGCGCTGAAGTGCCTGCTACTGAACCACCTACAATCATAACATGAATGTAGCGTCCCCGACAAAAGGGACGTCAGTACACTTGAATTGTACTGGTATGTATGGACAAACTTTGTCCCAAGTAAACTCAAGCCGTTAAATAAGGATCATGATAACAAGACAGACAATAGATTACATCAAGAAATCAATTAAGCTAACTATCCATGTTTCCCACCTTTTACTCATTTCAAATAAGCCTCAGCACAAGCACGTTCAAGGTCAACAATTAGAACAACAACCAATCAACCACATAAATTGCAAGTAGTCAAACATAGGGGCAATCGGTGCCCCCAGGTTGCAAACTCTCCTGCTGTCTCCTTTCACAATTTCACATCATTGATTTTTTTTTATATCAATTTTCAATAGCGATTTCGATCGCTTTCCATCCTTATTACCTCGTCCACCCTTATTACCTCGGCCATCCTTATCACCTCAACCCACACCTTATTACCTCATGTTGCAGCGCGCAACCCGATCCCACCTTACAGTTTAAAACACAACAAGTACAAATAGCAGATAAGGCACTTCACACAATTTCAACAAGTTCAAATAAGCAACTTACAAGTTGGGTCATGTTGACAATTTCTTCTCAAACCAATATTACAAGCAAGTTACAATGTTTCCAAAATCAAGAGTATTCATACCATATTGTTCAATGACTTACCAATCCTCAAGTGTTTCGTTTCTTTTCCACAAAGTACCATATATGCCATCATAGCCATTATTCACAGTTCTTTACCAAATTCCACTTCTCATTTATCTTTCGACTCATATCCCATATTACATCACTCACAATTCAACAACATCTTTGAATATCCAACAACAACATCAAGAATTTCACACAATTTGTCAATTTAACACGAACCAAACAAACTTCACACATATAGGCGATTTCACAAGAATCAAAATTAGCCATACATACCTGGTACCGAGTTTTATTCCTTTAACTTCCTACTTTATGCTTACCCAAGATATCCTACTCTTGCCAACCTTGTTCTTGAAGACTCTTTGCTAACCTTGTTCTTGAAGACTCTTACTTCTACTCACTTCTTTTTACTAGAAATCAAGTTCAATAATCATGCATGAGTGTAAAAATTCTATTTTCAAAAGCTATTATATGCAAACCTCTCTTTACCCAATTTAAAACTGAAAATTAGGGAAAAACAGTTTGGGTTTTTACCTTGTAAAGATTGGGGAAGTTGAATCTTGGCCCTAGAATCCTTTGGACTAGATGTTTGGAACAATCTTTGAAGATGAAAGACTTTTCTCTCTAAAACCCCTCTCTTCTCTCTCTAATTTTGGTAAGATGATATGATAAAATGAAGGGGAAAGGTGTTATATTAAAGAAGAGGTCGGGTCAAAATTTTACAAAAATTTAGGCCGGGTCAATTCTGCGGTCGCATCTGCGATCGCAGAACCCACATGCGGTCCGCATAGTGACCGCGGAATTGCCCCAAAATTTACAGAAGTTATGATAAGGAATGCTACCAAAATGAGGTCCGCATTCTTGATCTGCGGTCGCAAAGTACACCGCAGATTCATTATGTGATCGCATATCGACCGCATTTTCAACATGATTTTGGGAAACCTTCTGGTACGCTCTGCGGCAAGAATGCGGTCCGCATAGCAGATCTGCGGTCGCATTCTTGACCGCAAAATTGACACTTTTCTGAAAAAATTGATTCTCTACATTTTTGAAACTTAAATCACTACCAAGGGTCCTAACCCATTATTCGAACCATGACACTATAGCTACTAGGTTTCATGCACAAAAATTTTATGGGGCCTTACAATATTTGTAATGTAACTTTCTTTCAAGCTAAGTTATATTGTCATAGGAGATCATTTTCCTGAGAAACTATATACAACATTAACCATTTCAATCTGTTTTATGGTTTATTCCAGTACATAGTATTTAAATTAGACTTCTATTCTTATAGCACCTAGGTCCTACTGTTAGGTTTTTCCATACTTTATTATCATATTTGATTTTCCTATTTGTTGAAAGAAATGTATATGTATATATATACCTTAATCCGTCGTGGATGTATGTCAGTTGACCGACCACGTTATATGTTTGTGTCTCTTTTGGTATATTTCTCCTTGTTTCATGATTTATTGTCGTTCAAGGTTTGCATTGCCAGCTTCCGCATGACACCTGATATTTTCGGTCCTAACAAGTGGTATCAGAGCGAGGTTTGAGACGGGTTGATCTTGGCGAATTAAGTTCTAGTCGCAACCTATTTGACGGTAATCATGATTTTTGTATGATAAATTTGACCGGTATGCTACGTACTTTGAGACAGACTTTATGGTGGAGATTTGGAGATGCGACTTGTTGAAGGCTATGTGAAGAAGGTGGATCAAGTTTATTTTGTAAGAAATTCACGCCAAGGGGGAGAATTGTTACGTGTTGCCATAATTTTCTTACCATATTTTATTTTACTATTTGTTGAAAGAAATGACAACGTGTTTACCTTGATTGGATTTTCCTTCTTGTAGAAGGAAATAACAAATCTTCCATATTTGGCTAGTCACTTTTCTTATAGGAAAATGTTTGGAGTTCTATAAATTAAAGATTTGTATTTCTCATTCAGTAGCAACCACAAAGTAGGCATTTGAGATTAGATATGTTTAGGGAGAGAACTTTTCGGGACAAGTGTTAGTGTATCACTTGTGTTTGCCTCTTCGTGAGGTTGTTCTCTCGATATATTTTGTACTTTCTTTTTATATAGTGCATTGCTCATCTCCACGATGGACGTAGTTAGTTGACCGAACCACGTTAAATATTTGTGTCTCTTTTGGTATATTTCTCTTTTGTTATCGGATTTATTGTCCTTCAAGATTTACTTTGCTAGCTTCTACATGACACCTGATTTTTTTCGGTCTTAACAAGTGGTATCATAGCCAGCTTCGAACGAGGTTCAAAATAGATTCATCTTGGTGGGTTTGGTTCTAACCGTAACATATTTGATGATAATCGTAATTTTGTGTTAGAAATTTGACCGATGTGCTATGCACGTTGAGACAACCTTTGTGATGTAGATTTGGAGATGCGGCCTATTGTAAGCTATGTGAAAAAGGTGGATCAAGTTCATTTTGTCAGAAAATTCAGGCGGGGGGGGGGGGGGATTGTTAGGTGTTTATCATAATTTTCTTACCATATCCGATTTCCCTATTTGTTGAAGGAAAGGGCAACATGTTTACCTTAATTGGGTTTTCCTTCTCGTAGAAGGAAACTACAAATCTCTCATATCTAGCTAGTCTTTTTTCTTGTAGGAGAAGGTTGAAGATCTGTCCTTCTCATTGAGTAGCATCCACAATATAGTCATATGAGGTTGAGAGTCGTGTTTAGGGGGAGAGCTTTACGGGACAAGAGTGTAGTGTCACTTGTGTTTGACTCTTCGTGAAGTCGTTCTCTCGATTTTTGTACTTTCTTTTTATTATAGTGGAATGCTCATCTTCACCGTGGATGTAGGTCAGTTGATCGAACCACGTTATATGTTTGTGTCTCTTTTAGTATATTTCTCTTTGTTGTATGATTTATCGTCGTTCAAGGTTTAATTGACCAGCTTCCGCACGACACCTAAATTTTTCGATCCTAATACCTGGAACGAAAATGAAATTAAAGAGAGTAATCTACAATTACCATTTCTTCACAATAGGAAAGGACGTTGGAAAATTCATAACCAATAAAAAAACCTGAATATTACTAGTTTATACAAGTTACAGCAAGAGCGGGAACTAATATATTTGTGCACCATTTTCTCCCATTAAAACTAAGATACACAGTTAAGATTGAGTAGTAAACTTGAATTTCTGGAGACCAGTCTTGATACCTACTGTCTTCAAATCATGTTGAACTTGTGCTCGAAAATCGGCGTAGGTAAAGGGCTTGTAGTTTGTGCTTTGAATGATAGCATCTTCGGCAGGGAATACAAAATAACCTATTGATATTCTCTCTTTGTGTTTGTTCACCTTCACTCTATGCTTCACGCTCATATACTTGTCATCACTCATTGCCTGTAATAAAATTTAATATATTTACACAATCACATTGTTTATAAAATAATTACAAATAAATCTTTATCATAAACATTAATTTAATCTCATAAAAACGAAAACAACATTAATAATGTAATTTCTTTTATGTTGTTAGGGTAATCAATAAATTATAGTTCAATAAGAGACAAATCTAAAATTTGGAGTTAATGAATTCTTACAACGATCTCGAGTTAAATATGCAATACTAAGTGAGTTCCCGACCAAATATTTATAGATATTTAATGAATTTATTAATACAAATATAGAATTTAATTTGAATACTAAGTGAGTTCCCGACCAAATATTTATAGATATATTTAATGAATTTATTAATACAAATATAGAATTTAATTTGAACAAAAGTTTACGGGAACCCATAACCTGGAAGCTTGATCCGCCCCTAAGTTTCATCATCTAATTTGCTACTCCTTCCGGTCTAAAATAAGTGATTTTTTTGGTCATTTTTTTGTGGTCCAAAATAAGTAATTTTTTCAGATTTCAAAAATAAATAAATTATTTGTTTCCAATATTATCCTTGGAGTAAATAGTATTGGAATATGTGTTAGAAATATTTAATTTATGTGAGATAAGATTAAAATGATCAATTTTATTATTAATTAATGCTAAAAAATAATTTTTTTTAATTTATATAAAAAAATTAAAAAAATCACTTATTTTGAACAATTGTTAAGTTGACCGCTAAAAGTGCGCAATCCAATGTTCTATCTAGAACTAGCTAGGTAAGTAAGTTCTATCCAAAGTTTACGCGCAATCCAATGTTCTATCTAGAACTAGCTAAAAGTGTGCAATCCAATCCAGTTTTTTTTGCAACTCTCCTACCCCTCCCCCTCCCACCTCCCCCACCCCTCCCCTTCCCGAAGTCTCTAAAAATTGACACAATCTAAAGGAACTAATGTGATACTTTACTTTTTAACGCAAAAATCGCGTATTTTCGAATCGGTAAATTTATAATTTCTAAACCCGTAAACTTCCGAATTCATAATTTTGGAACTTGTAAAATATTGAGCCTTTAAATGATAAATAATAAAATTAAAAACTGAAAAATATATTTTAAAATTTTTTCGGGGGGGGGGGGGGGGGGGGGGGGGGGGGGGGGGGGGTGGGGCTGGGGGGCAGTAAATCGAAAAAAAAAATAAAACTTTAAATTACAAAAAAAAGTAATTTTTTTTGTGGGGGGGAGGGGTAGGGGGTGGGGGTGGGTGGTGCAGAAAAATAAGAAAACAGAAATTTAAAATTATAGAAAAAAAAATTAAGGTAAAAGAAATTTTTTTGCGGGGTGGGGTGGAGGGGTAGTAGGGTGGATGATAACGGAAAAACTGAATTTTTCTTAAAAAAACTGTTTTTTGGAGAGGGGTGGGGTGGGTTGGTGAGGGTGAGAATGATTGAGAATGAGCTTTGGAAAATGTTTTCCCTTCTTTTGATAAGAAAACATTTTCCTTCAATTGGAGGAAAATGAATTGATAAGGAAAGTGTTTTCCAAAACATTTAAGCCAACCAAATATGAAAAAATTGACTTCATACCAAACACACCCTATGATTAAAAAATATTACTAGATATAGGTTAAAAAACACTATAAGTTAAAATGTCAGCCCACTCATTTGTACTATAATGATGGAAAGATTAATTAATGTTGTCATGGTTGGTAAAACTCGCTTTCCCAAAATTTAAGGAATATATTGTATATATAAATTAAAATGTCAGCACATCAAATTGAACGATGATGATGAAAAGCTTGACGAGATCATGGTTGATAATACTAGAACTCCTATTCTCACTTCTTTATATTGTTCCTGAATATTTTATGATAAAATATTTTTTTTATTTGTTTAAAAAAAATCTTTTTTTATATTTGGTAATAATTTAGCTTAAATTTATCATTTCATCCTAAATGAGAAGATGTATAACCATACAAATACTCTAGGAAAATTACCAACTATGTCCATTTATAGATATCTCATTATAAAAATTGACTAATTGATAAAATATTACTAATATTAGCCAAATTAACCAATTAACTATTTGTAACAAAAAAATAAAAATCAATTTTTTTGCTTTGTTTTGAAGGGGTGTTATTATATTGGGCACAACTTAAGGAGCTTGAATCTCAGTTTGGGATGATTTGATGAAGTTTTGAGGTGGTTTGAATTAAAAATTCGGTAAAAAATGAACATGAAGAAAATGATATATGTATCACACTGTGTATCACTTATGTATCACATATGTATTATATTTTTATATATGGTGTATCACATGTATATCTATGTATACCTGTGTGTGAGAGTGATGTTTGATACATGAATAGTTTTTTGAACGCGATTTAATTACAAATTTTGATATAAAAACCATTCCAAATCACCTTCAAACTTCCTCAAAATTTTATATTGACTTATCTATATATTTATATGGAATTTCAACTATACCTATTAAAAAAGTTCCTTTTTGTTTAGATTTTTTTGAATATTGTATATATTTTTTGCATTTCATCACCTTATTTGCTACCTCATACATAAAATTTTATTTCCGTCTTGTATCTACTTTTGTTAATCACGCTTAAATATGGAAGGTGATTTTTCCATGTGATTCTTTGAGAGAAAGAACCCTATTATTTGGTTTTTAATTTTTGTTGGTTAATTTTGGTGAATCTATGATTAATGACTAGAGGTTGGTAAGTTAAAATTTATTGTGACATTTATGTAAGTTTCCCAATACTCTACGCTCCTTTTTGACTTGTTTATAACCACAGTCTTCATTTTTTCTTAAATTATCTGACCTATCAAACATGTTCACATAAATTGAAATGGAAGGAGTAGAAAAAAAGGATAAAATGCAATGGATAAAGTAACAATCAAGAGATGTGGTACGATCGATAGGATTCATTTACTTTTAAGTAGAGGTTTAGGGTTCGAGCTTCGTATATAAATAAAAAAGATCCGATTATAGGAAGTGTTTCCTCTTTAATGAGCTTTACGCGATGCAAATCTGAATTAACTGATGTCTGCAATGCGGATACCAAATACCAAATAACCCTAAAAAAATAGAAAGAATGAACAAATTACCTGCAACATGTCACCAATATTGACAATTAGTGTATTGGGAAGAGGATTGACGTCAAGCCATTGATGATCTTTGCTGTAAACTTGAAGGCCTCCAACTTCATCTTGGTGAATAATGGAGAGAACTGAGCTATCTGTGTGCACGTCAATCCCCCACGCTCCTTCTGGCTCGTGGCAACGAGGGTAACGATACACCCTCAGTAAACCAGTGGCTACTGAGAGATGAGACTGAGTCTGTATTGGTCCTAGGTTCAGGTCTGATGCCAAAATCTTGAATATTGACGTAGCCAGTCTACCATGATGTTTTCCATATTCTTCCAGCAAGCATCTATTTACCATCCAAAATATGTAAGAAATAGTTATAAGCAGTACTCGAATTTGAATTTCCACAAAGAATGTACGCAGAAAAGTCAAAAGAATTCAATGAATAGCGTGTGCATGCTATCGTGTATATATATATATATATATATATATATATATATATATATATATATATATATATATAAAACGTAATTTTCAAAGGGAAGGAGTGTCAACCTTCAACAAGGGTGGCTACGCGGTTGATTTGAATTTCTATATATTAATATATGTATTCGGAGCAAACCGCCGTAAAGGTATAGCGCCCTGGACATTATATATAAAATGATCACCATTTTTTTTTACATATTTCGATTCTTTGAGTACATAAAAAATACATTTTGATTCCGGAGTCGGAGTAATAGACCCGCCAACCAAAAGGATATCAATAATTGAAGAGAAAAATCACGAAAAGTTGTTGATTGATTTTGGGCTTTGTAAAATCACTAGACAAGATCATTCTGATAAGACTGACATCAATTGCTTCGTACACGGTCCTAGGTTGCCGAATTGATGTTGGAAACAGTAATTATTTTTGCGTGGATGTTCTACTTTAATTGGCTAGCAGTAAATACAGTGACAATATTGTTGTTCGGGAAAATAAAGACTAGGGAATCAAACCAGAAAAATCATGTGTTTATTGTTAATTAAAAGCAAAGAGAAGAGAAAAAGGAATCGAGGAAATCCAGAGAAATTTTACGTTTATTGTTAGTAAATAGTCTTAGTAATTTAATATCATGAAAGCAGAGAACCAGATCGGATCAGAGAGAAAAGGTTGGGTTTGTACTAAAATAAACTAGATAATCTTATTGGTTATTTTGATCCGCTGAAGAAGATAAAGACGAAATAAGCATCCATTATTGATACTGTACACTTCACTTTATTTGAAATACTTTTTTCCTTTAATTTATTTTAAAAATAATATATATTACTACTATTTTATATTCAGAAGTCTTTTTTAAGAGATTATATGTCGAAACTGTTTTTCTTTCTAAATTCTACTATATTAGATCAAAACGTTAAAAATTAAATGAAAGGGAGGGAACGTCACATTTCAGGCTCATTTATGGTGTTAGTTATGGAGAAAACGTCAGATTTCAGACTCGGCGAAGAAAAAGATAAAATGGGCATGAACATGACTAGATGACATTGGTAAGTATTAATTAATTAATTAATTAACTTTTGTCCAGTATCCATCGTTAGAAATTTTGGTTGCTTTCACGGTTGTCGTTATCTCTGTCTTTTCCTCTAGTCGAAAATGGACGGTAACTGTAACTAAAGCTTGTTGGCTAAGCTTCTAAAATCAGTATTTTAAAAAAAAAAAAAATTAAAAAAGTATTTTTGTTGACAAGCATTTTGTATTTTATTAATTAATTTAAAAAATATTTTTGACCAGTAAGTATTGTTTGATAAAACTTTTAAAAATTACTTCTAAGTATATTTGTGCTTCTCAGAAAAGAACTTTTGGAGATAAACTATTTTTTTTACTTCTAAAAATTACTTCAGCTTCTCCTAAAAAACACTTTTATTCTTATAAAAAAACACTTTTAACCATAAATGAAGAGTAGTTATTCCCATTACAGGTACAATTATTTGACACGTGACAGTGAAAAGACAGGGAAAAAACATCAATACTAGGAGTGTGTTTGGTACGCTAGGAAAATATTTTCAGTGAAAACTTATTAATCTACTCCGACCTATACTTTTGAGCTTTGGTCTTCAGACAAAAGAGGAAGACTCTGGAAGTATTTATAACACATACTTATAGGGTACTCATTAAGCACTTTTTATACACATTGATGGGAGTAAAGCCTTTTAACGTTACTAGTGAATTTTAAGCAGGTTAATTATTTTTCCATATTTTTAGATTAACTAAATTTCAATTGATAAGGACAATTAATATTTTCTGTCTCACACAACCTTTTTTTTTTATCTCACATAGTTATGAAATTATATTTTATACATTTGAGTCCACAAAATTATGGGATTCGTACAGTTGTAAGACAAAAAACAGATCTCACACAATTAGTATCAGTTATATAAGATACAAAATAAAAAATTTCAAAAATATAGAGAAAACTTCCAAGCATACACATAAAGAAGAAGAAGAAGAACCTGAAAGTCTCGAGCAATAAATCTTGATAATGAAGATGTGATAATTGAGATAAAGAAACATTAAATCCTTCCATCCATTGTAGGGTCTGTTGATTATTTGTTTTTTGTGTTATAGCAGATCCAGAAGGAGTTAAAGCAGGAGTACCCCAAAAGTAGGATATAGGAGTATTATTATTGCTACCCGAGAAGAAGGCTTTTTTAGTTTCATATGGCAGAGAGAAGAGCTTTTTAGCATGTTCTTCAATTTGTTTCAATAGAGTAATTGGAATACCATGATTCACCAAACGAAATAATCCCCAATTTCTACACGCTTCGCTCATACAGCTTGTTCTGCATTGTAAATCAATCACAGGGATATTAGCAGCCTCCACTGCTAACTTTGACAGTGTCTCTGGTTTATCTCTGTCCAAACTTGGGTTATTTGTTGGGCGAAACAATGGAGGGTAAGATTCATAGTTAGATTCGGACATGATGTTTCTTTAATTCAACTAACCCCTGATTTTTTAGCTTACTAGCGTAGCATGAAATAGGTACTATTTTATAGGAGGATCGGATACGTTGGGAAATGGTGAAATTCTTACGTCGTTTGTGTTTATCAGTAGCATACACATCCTTTTGTAAGCATTCCGATATATACAAAATTCTTCTTATGTATGTAGACATATAAATCATTTCTTTTGGACAAAATAATAGGCTCCTATAAAATACGATAGGCTAAAACTGTTTAAAATAGGCTGAATTCTAAATATGATCACTATGGAATACTAGAGGTCAAGCCTTGCACTATTATCTTGGAATGTATTAATATGATATTATTGCAATACAAATTTCGGCGTATGCCACTAGCATTTATGGCACCGCAAAAATATCGAAGATAGAACCATATGATTAGAAAATCATTAGTGTATGGCCAAACTCCGATCAGGAAAATTTAGTACGAAGAGAAACAATAGTAGGGGGACGGGGGGACCGTAATTCACCATGGGCGGCTCGGCTAAGTAAGACTCGGGTAAACCTCCGAAGAGTCCATCCTAGACGAGGTCGAGGACAAACAAAACAGGCCATGCTCAAGAGTCGATTGGTCCGAAGTCATGTTCCTGAAGCGATGCTAACAAGCCGAGCAACCGAGGTCAGAGTCGAGCACTTAGATTGGCCAGAAACGACTAGTTTTAGCAATAGAATATGCGAATGGAATATTCTATAGGATATTCTTTGTATTTTATACTTTCATTAGGTAAGAAATATATCTCATACAAATAGGAATAGAGAGAGAAAAAAGAGGGAGGATGATTTCATTTTGATAAGTTTTCTCTAGAGAAGTTGACTCTCATATAACTACAAACGTTATTTATAAAGAATATTCAATTTGCTGTGTTGGTCCAAGCTTTTCCATACTAGATCCGATAAAGTATTTGATATTTACATGTTTGGCCATTCTACATCACCGTCAAAAAGAGAATAATCCACCTTGTTACATATTTAGGCGAATTATTCCCTTTATTTACAAACATTGCCATTCATTTAATTCATTGTTTGTCTACACTTCTTCATTTATTAATAAGAATATCATTAACCACTCTTTCTCTTCAAATAGCTTCGAATACGGTCTCTAGGTAGTCATTTCTTACCAATCTTGGATTTAGAACTTAATTTAACAAGAATTTATCCATCATCATTCGTTTAATTAATTTAACAAAAAGAATCAAGACTTTTTGGTCAAATAGTTTGGCGCCCTCTCTGAGAAATTTTCTAGTTAAAATTTTAGTCTCTTCTAGATCTGAGAAGAAAAATGCATAAAATATTTCAAAATCTGGTGTTTCCCTTGTTGGCACTAATCTGTCATGATAGGTAACGGAGAAGAAAAGAGGAAAGCAGTAGACGACACTACTGCCAACCTCCTCCGCACTATTAACGAATTGAAAAATGAGGACATGACACTACACGTATCTCCTCGGTGCAGCAGTTCACCCCACCCCCTAGAAGCATCAGGACTTCACAAGGCAAGGGGGCCTTCACGTCCACAACGGAGGAGGCACCGCTTACACTGAAGAGATTGCTCGAATCATGGCTGACAAGTACGCTCACCAACATTCTCGAAATGACATCTCAAAGGCCGAATAAAGGAGGTGAAGACGTTCGCAGTGCACCAACTTTCAATACAACATATCCCTACCCTAACAGGTATTACTGACAATGTTAATGGTGCTGGCAGTGATACCCTCACATCCATATTGAGAAAAATGGAAGAGATGGAGAACGAAAATGAGATGCTCCTTGAACAGACGAAAGAACATCAAGAAAGGGTAGACAAAATACCAGGTACCCCAAAACTTATACCAAAAAGGGATGTTGGCCGGTTCATAGAGCAACCATACAGCAATGAGCCAACGCCACATGCCATTCACAAAACCTTCAAGACTTCGTTGTACCTAAAAATATATGACGGTATGACGCACCCTAAGGACCACATAACCCATTGCGTCACAACAGTAAAGAGCAACGACCTTGCTAAAGAACAAGTCGTCTCTATTACTAAAGACGTTTGGTGAAACCCTCACCGGGGAACCCTAACTTGGTATTCATAGCTGCCTGCACGTTCGATCAAAATGTTTGAGAAAACGGCTATAAGTTCATAACCGCACATGCTGGAGCGAAAAAGGCTGAGGCAAGACTGAATGACATATTCGCTATCAAACAGTCACCCGAAGAGGGACTTAGGGACTTCCCCGCCCGATTAAACCGAGTAAGGATGACATTGCCAAATGTATTAGAAGGAATGGCAGAGGCGGCCTTTGAAAACGTGTTAAACAGAAATGGCTCGTGGCCGACCAGAAAGCTACTAAGCTACCTTATAAAATATCCCCCCACAACTTGGGATGAAATACACAATGCCTACTACACCGAAGTTCGAGTCGATGAAGACGACCCGAATAGACCAAACAAACAGTTAACTTTGGTACAAGACAAATCTAGAAAGGAATTAAAGGGCGATTATAGAAGAGACCAAAAAGGGCTTTGGTCCGGTCGAGAAAAGCACTAACCTTACAGTTGAGGTGTTCTCCTACTGCCTCGATGCTATGATGAATGACCACCCTAGCGGTGAACATGGACTCTTCGAACCGAGAAAGGTATGACCCCTTTCTTATCTACTCACAATTTTTGTATTTCCTCCTCAGAAATAGTTTACGTATTGGAGAAGCTCGCCCCAAAAGTAAAATGGCCGCAGAATCCAACCCCAGCACTAGAAAGTCAAACGCCCTCTACAAATTCCATCAGGAGAGGGGTCATAAAATCGAAGAGTGCATCCCCTTAAGTCAAGAGGTCATCAACCTGCTCCATCAAGGAAACCTAAAAGAACTAATGAGCGACTGAGAAAGGGCTAACCTAGACCGCGGGTGGGAACAACACCCGGGTCTGCCCAAACCGCCCTCCCTAACTCGAACCATTTTATTGATTACTAGAGGAAATGATAACGGTCCATCAACAACGTAAAGTTCACCATCACCCATAAACTCAAATGGTCGATCAATCATGAACGGTATAATGAACTTGAAGAAACTATCACCTTCAATAAGTCAGATACCCACGGTTTGGTTTTCCCTCATTATGATGCTCTTGTTATTACTTTACGTATCTTAGACACTGATGTGAAACGTATCATGATCGATGACAAAAGTGGTGCATGCATCATCAATTCGTGATTCTTACTCAGATAGGCCTCGAAGATAGGATAGTACCATATTGCATAACTCTAACGGAGTTCAATAATGCAGTTAAGCGAACCTTGAGAGAAATCACATTGCCCATACTGGCCGGCAGTGTTATGTTGGAAACCACATTCCATCTCATGGATCAAGACACAGCGTACAACACCATCATAGGTCAACCCTAAATTCACGCCATGAGGGCCTCCCCTCAAGATTGTACCAAGTTGTTCCTATTCCATGGGGAATATTCAGCATCCGAGGAGACTAACACACCGCCAAGGAGTGCTATTGCATCACTCAAGACTGCATGCATACACAATAGTTAAAAGGTAAAACTATAGAATCACAACAATCAGCAGAGTCGAGGTCAAGCGAGAACGAGCAAGACATAATCAAAGATCCCAAAGTTTTGGAAGCTCCAGGATCTACCATAGAGTATCTCGACCCCCTCTATCTCGACATCGATGACCACATCAAAAAGGCATATATTGGTCACAAACTGCAAAATCCAGGTAGTATCCGACATTTTTTGGCTAACAATAAATATTTGTTCGCTTTTTCCCATGCAGATATGCCAGGTATCCCAAAAGAGACAGCAACTCATAAGTTGAACGTCGACCCACTCTACCCCCGAGTAAAGCCAATAAGACAAAATTTCAACTTGGCAAAATACGACATTATTTGTGAAGAGGTCGAGAAATTGCTAATGAACGGTTCTATCCGAGAATACAAATACCCTCAATGGGTCGCCAATATAGTCATGGTAAAAAAAAAGGTAAGTGGATAATGTGCGTGGACTTCATGGATCTAAATAAAGCTTGCCCGAAAGACTCATTTCGCTACCCCATATCGACCAACTCAACGACGCTACAGCCGGGCATTAACTATTGAGTTTCTTGGACGCATACTCGAGCTATACCCAAATCCTCATGGAGGAGTAGAACTAGGAAAATACCACTTTTATCGCCCATCAGGGGAAGTATTGCTATAAGATCATGCCTTTCGGGTTGAAATACGCAACGTCGACGTACTAGAGGTTGGTGACAAAAATGTTTAAAGACCAACTCTGCAAAACAATGGAAGTTTATATCGATGATATATTAGTCATGTCGAATAGAAAGAGGACCACATTGACCACCTAAGAGAAGCCTTCGACATACTTAGGCAGTAAGAAATATGCCTTTGGAGTGACCTTGGGAAAATTCCTTGGTTTTTTAGTTTTGCAATAAATGATAGAAGTTAATCCCGACAGAATCAAATCTGTCGAAGGGATACGGGAGAACCTGAACAGTAAGAAACAAGTACAAAGGCTAACCGGCCGTGTAGCCGTCCTATCAAGATTAATATCTCTATACTCCGATAGGTTCCACAAATTTTTTAGCGTGCTCAAAAAAGATAACGAACTCTAGTGGAACTCGAAGTGCGTCAAAGCCTATCAGGTCAAGCTTCATCCCATCTCAATGGTAACGAACTTTCCCAGAGAAGTATCCTGCACAAGCCTGATCTATCAGGTCGATTGGCCAAATGGGCTATAGAACTCCGCGAGTATGACATAACCTATCAGCCATAAACGACGATAAAGTCACAAGTGCTCGCCGACTTTGTTGCCGACTTCATCTTAAAAATAATACCCGAAGTTGAAAAGGAAGCCACCCACATTCGTACCAAACTACACTACCTATGGATACTATACACAGATGGTGCATCAAATGCCATGGGATCGTGACTGGGACCCGTACTTGAGGTCCCAACTGGAGAAGTAATTCACCAATCTATTCATGTGCCCAAACATGACTAATAGTGAGGCCGAGTACGAGGTCGTAATCGCATGTTTATAAATAGCACTCAAGTACGGAGTGGGATGGGTCGTCGTATGGTGCAAATCTTAGATCGTCGTCAATCAGGTCACAAAGTCTTTCCAAATAAAAGAACAGAAGTTGCAAAAATATCAGGTCAAGATCTTTAAGCTATTACCCTGATTCGACGAGCCAACTCGACCAGATCCCATGAGCCCGGAATGTTGAAGTAGACAGCCTCGCTTAGTTGGCCACGACCATTAAAAACATACCTAAGAAAGGAAACGGGATTACCCTTCTCCACTCCTATCGACCAAATCGAGGTACAAACTATAAAGTAAACTTGGGATTGACGCAATTACATTATCTCGTATTTATAGGATGAGATACTCTCACCAGATAAGAAAGAAGCCAAGAAGTTGCGAACGCAGGCGGACAGATACAACATCATTAACAACGAAACGAGGCGCGTCCTCAAGGAAGCACAGAAAGGCCACTGCGGAGCTCATACTGACAATCGAGCTCTAGTCAGATACCTCATACGATCAGGCTACTATCAGCATAGGATGAATATAGAGGCCACTAACTTAGTCAAAAGGTGCGAGCAATGCCAAAAATATGTCGCCATGATTCACCAGGCGGGCGAGCACCTTCACTTAGTCACTTCGCCTAGCCATTCATCAAGTGGGGAATGGATATCATAGGACCCCTCCCAGCAGGATGAAGTAACATATAATTCCTTTTGGTTTTAACTGATTATTTTTCTAAATGAGTGGAAGCAGGAGCCTTCTCCTAAATGCATGAGAAAGGAGTAATCATATTCATATGGAGAAACATCATACGCCACTTCGGCATCCTCAAAGAAATAAGCTACGGCAATGAGCCATAGTTCTTCTTGGAAACGACCACCGAGTTCTTTGAAAAATGGCATATCAAAAGGATACTCTCCATTCCCATCAGTCTGTGGGCAACGGCCAGGCCGATTCCTCCAATAAATCAATATTTAGCATCCTAGAAGAAACTCGAGGACGCCAAGGGACTGTGGCCGGAGTTGCTGCCCAACGTGCTATGGGAATACCGCACCACGCTGAAAACAAGAACATGAGAAACGTCATACTCATTAGTCTTTGGGACTAATAGAGTAATACTAGTCGAGGTTGGTGATCCAAGCCTAAGATATTCAAATGAAAGCGGGCCAAACAACGATGAAAGCAGGAGACAAGACCTTGATGAGGCCGAAGAGCGAAGAGACATGGCTTACGTAAAAATGATAGCACAAAAACAATAGGCATAGCAGTTCTACTACAAAAAATCCAAATTCAGACCACTCAAAGCCGGAGACTACGTACTCAATGACAAAACCCTAGAAAACATAGACCCACGAGAAGGAAAAGTAGGAACCAATTGGGGCAGCCTATACAAAATCACTGCAGCAGCAAACAAAAGGTCATTCCAGGTGGAAACAATGGAGGGAAAATGGCTACCAAACAATTAAAACGCCGCTCACCTCAAGTACTTCAACTTCTAAAAGAAGACGCCCCCAATTCTTACTCTTGTTCCCTTACCTGGGTTTTTTCCAATTGAGCTTTCTCGGGAAGGTTAACGAGGTGATGAAGAGGGCATCTTAGAGTTCAAAACCTGATTTTCATTGCTCGACCTATTGATTGCTTCTTCACGCCGACCAATGAAGGGACTAGATAGAGTGGGACTCTTCAATGTGTGCATGAACAGAACAAAAACATGTAAATGCAAAGTTTTTTATAAAAATGACTTTCTCATTTCACCAAGCTTATATGTTTATATATTACTCGAGTCTCAACTAGCATTTCACCTTGTTCAAATCAATACAAATTAACATTCGACCTTGCTCGAATTGACTCACATTTGACCTCTTCGAATTAACAAGAGTTATTATTCAACTCGCTCGAATTGATTAACAATCAAACTCATTCGAATTAACAAGAGTTAGCATTTGACCTCGCTCGAATCGACTCACATTTGACCTCGTTCGAATCAATGAGAACTAGCATTTGGCTTCGCTCGAATCGACTCACATTCTACCTCTATTCAAATTAGCAAAAGTCAGCATATGACGTTATTCAAATCTACTCATATTCAGAATTAGCATTAGACCTCCCTCGAATCAACTCATATTCAACCTTGTTTGAATTATAGAGTTCGACATCGTCCGAATTAGTATAGAGTCATATTCAACTACATTTGTATTTAACTTACGCTCAAACCAACCTGAATTCAACTTATAATTTCATCTGGAGTTAAGTATGAGGACATGGGACTTCACCCAAATTCAATGAAAGATACACTCGACCATGTTCAAGATAGCGCATGTCAACACAATTCCTTTGAAGAAACACATTTGAAGAAAAATATGAAGGCCCAATAATATACAACAAAGGGTTGTGATCATTTTATTCCAAAAATATAGATATATCTTACAAAGGGCTAGAACGATCCCCCCCCCCCGTACATATAAACAACTGAAGAAAAACAAAAAAATAACTAAGTACAAAACACTACTCTGTGTCGTCCTCGCCTTCATTGCCCGGTCCAGAATCACTTTCTCCACCATTAGCCATGCCATCAGGATGCTTCTTGCCATACCAAGGGTAATATGCAAGCTCATACGAGTCCTCTGCATCCTCACTGGTCCGTAGAGTAGTTGTTTCATAGCCACAAGCAAGCCTAGCTTCGCGCGCCTTAACACGAGCCTCTTCGAAGTCGACCTCAAGAACCTTCCTCGCCATCATCAAATTCTCGTAAACATCCAGTTGAGCCTCAGCATGAATCCACATCTCGCATAGATGTCATTGAACATCAGTGAAATCAGAAGCACGAGAGGAAGACGGTTGGGCCAACAACTTCGCCTTCTCGACCTCAAGAATGGTGACCTGTTCCTTCAAGGCAGAAACTTCTCTCTCAAGAACACTGATCCGTTCGGAATCTCATGGCCCAATTATTATTACAGCACCACAAAGAATATAATTTATGTCTTCAAATCGCAATAAACTGTATCTTCTCCAATGTATTCACAAACAGAACAAAAATATGTAAACTTCAAGGAATGGAAAGTTGTTTATACAAATGAGGTTTTCATTTACCAAGCTTATACATTTATACATTATGCCAGTCTAGACTAGCATTCGACCTCGTTTGAATTAACAAGACTTAGCATTCGACCTCACTCGAATCAACTCACATTTGACCTCATTCGAATTAACATTCGACCCCGGTCGAATCGGCTCACATTTGATCTCATTCAAATTAACAAGAGTTAGCATTTGACCTCGTTCGAATCGACTCACATTCGATCTTGTCACGACCCAAATCCAGTCGTGATGGCGCCCAACAATCAAGCTAGGCCAGCCAAACAAACGATTTAATTATAACACAATACCGGTCCCCAAATGGACAGCCCAAAAAGAATAAATGAGTTTAAGAACTCCAATAATATTAATACTGAACGAAAGTACTGACACTCCCAAAGATCCGGAGTCACAAGTCTAGAGCCTCTAGCAAAACCAACAGGAAATAGAGAGTACGATATAGAAGTACTCAAGTCCGAATACAAAATATAAACGAACAACTGGAATGAGAGGAGAAGCTAGGCTCTGCGAACGTAGGCAGCTACCTCAGCAACTCGATGTGACAATGTAAACGCCGGAGATGTCCGTCTACTGCTCCTGTGTACCTGAGTCTGCACACAAAAGGTGCAGGGAGTAGGGGTGAGTACTAAGTACTCAGTGAGTAACAAATATATATATATGTAGCTGACAGTAAGAAATCCACAAAATACCACAAAATGAAGCTACACTACAGTCCGAATCTTCTACGAACTAGCAACAACAATACAATACAACTACCACAGAGTAATCCAACAAATACAAATGCAATGCAATGCACATAACCGCTACGGCGTGTAGCCCGATCCAATTTAACGTCGACGGCGCTCACTGGGGGTGTGTACAGACTCCGGAGGGGCTCCTACAGCCCAAGCGCAATACTGCTGCGGCGTGCAGCCCGACCCTCATATCAACTACCGCGGCGTGCAGCCCGATCCCACACTCAGTCCACAATAAGCAATTAAGTCACAAAACAATTCATTTTCCTTAATTCTAGTTCTCAATTCATAATTTATGAAAATACTTTAACTTTATTAAATTTGTAAAAGCCGGTGACTTAGCATTTCAAAAGGTGATTTCAATTTCCAGGACTGAGATCAGTGATTTAAGCAATTATAGCTATCACATAAATATTGTCCTCTAAGGACGCTACAGATCGGCACAAGGCCCCAAACAAGGCTTACAGCCCACAAATATAGCAAATACGGTGTATTTCCAACACTAACAACATGTTATTCACTTTCCGGGATGGACCAAGTCTCAATCCCCAATCACAATCAATCCCGCACCTGCCACGGTGTGCGAGCCACGCCCTATTAGCGTCACAATGTGCTAAGCCGGGTTTTCGAACCCTCAAGCTACAATATACACAAACTACTCACCTCTAGCCGGTCGTAGAATCGTCCGCGATGCCTTTTCCTTTGAATTTCGTTGCCTCGTGTGTAGAATCTAGTCAAATAACAATAATTATATCAAATACGGGTCAAAGAATCATAACCCACTTCAATTTATATGAAATTCGCAAAATTACACTAAGTTGGTAAAACCCGACTTTCGGTACGATTCTCGAAAAATTACGAAAGTCTCATATTCGGAACCCTCATCTCAATACGAGTCTAAGCATATCAATTTTACCAAATTCGGACTCCATTTGCTCATTCAAAACCTTGATTTTCTAAAGTTCAAGCCTAGGGTTAAATCTTCCATGAATCACCCCAAATTCTTCCATTTTCATGATATAATTGCATAATAATACCAATACTAATCATAGTTTAAGTCCATAGTTGCTTACCCGATGATTTCCCTTGAGTTTCTCTTAAAAATCGCCCAAATCGCCTCTTAAGCCGAGACCCAATTGTGTGAAATGTTCTGAAATTTTTCTAACTTCTGATACACTTAACTTACAGCGATTTTCGCTTCTGCGGAAGAATTTCCGCTCCTACGCGTCCGCTTCTGCGGAGATTCGATCGCTCCTGCGGATATTTCCGCTTCTGCGACTAGGCGTCCGCCTCTGCGGACTCGCCTAAGCGGCTCCCTTCCGCTTCTGCGATGGCCGCTTCTCTGCGGCTCCCAGTCCGCTTCCGCGCTTCCGCTTCAGCGGCTCCCCTTCCGCTTCTGCGGTCGCCGCTTCTGCGGCTCCTTTCCGCTTCAGCGCACCCGCTCCTGCGCCCATAATTCCGCAGGAGCGGAAACAACAGAGGCAGTGCACAAATTTTCTGCAATTTTCCATATTTCTCCCGATTAACCATCCGAAAACACCCCGAGGCCCCCGGACCTCATTCAAACACACCAACACATCCTAATTCCTTATTCGAACTTGTTCCAATCATAAAAACACCATCCTAAACATCAAAATCACCAATTATCCACGGATTCAAGCCTAAGTTTCTTCAAAACTTTCAAAACTAACATTCAATCCAAAACCCGATCAAACGATGTCCGAATGACCTGAAAATTTGCAGGACATATCCAAAATCACATAACGAAGCTACAGAAATTGTCGGAATTCCATTCCGACCCCGGATCAAAATATCACCTACCATCCGGTTTTCGCCAAAATTCAACATTCGCCAATTCAAGCTTAAAACTACACCGGACCTCCGAATTCAATTCCGATTGTTCTCCTAAGTCATAAATGATCCCCCGGAACTAGTCGAATCATTAGAATCCGATTCCGAGCACTCTAACTCAATAGTCAACTCTTGGTTGACTTTTCATATTCAAGCTTTCCTCAAACATGCTATTTGTTTCATTTTCAATCCAAATCACCTCTAACTCACCCGATATACTCTAATATTGTTTTAAAAGCATAACATATGAAAATGTAAGGTAACGGGGTGGTAATTCCCGTAACGACGGGCCGGGTCGTTACATTCTCCCCAACTTAAACAAACGCTCGTCCGCGAGCGGGTTAAGAAACATACCTGGAGTATTAAACAAGTGTGGATATCTGCTTTGCATCTCTCCTGCTCGGTTTCCCAAGTTGCTTCCTCCACGGGACGACCTCTCCACTGCACTTTCACTGAAGCTATATCCTTAGATCTCAGCTTACGAACCTGTCGACCCAAAATAGCTACCGGTTCCACATCATAAGTCAAATCCTCATCTAGCTGTATCGTGCTGAAGTCCAACACATGAGACGGGTCTCCGACATACTTCCGGAGCATAGATACATGGAACACCGGGTGAACTCCCGACAAACCGGGTGGCAAAGCAAGCATATAAGCCACCTCCCCAACTTTCCTAAGCACCTCAAAAGGTCCAATAAACCTCGGGCTCAACTTTCCTTTCTTTCCAAACCTCATAACACCTTTCATAGGCGAAACCTTTAGCAAAACCTTCTCACCTACTGAATAAGACACATCTCGGACCTTCCGGTCTGCATAACTCTTCTGACGCGACTGAGCTGTGCGAAGTCTCTCCTGAATCACCTTCACCTTGCCTAAGGCATCTTGGACTAACTCTGTCCCCAACAACCTAGCCTCGCCGGGCTCGAACCAACCAACTGGAGATCTACACCGCCTCCCATATAAAGCTTCATACGGTGCCATCTGAATGCTGGACCGATAGCTATTATTGTAAGCAAACTCCGCCAAAGGCAAATAATCAGCCCATGAACCACCAAAATCAATGACACAAGCACGCAACATGTCCTCCAATATCCGAATAGTACGCTCAGACTGCCCATCCGTCTGTGGATGAAATGCTGTGCTCAACTCTACCCTGTGAACCCAACTCTCGCTGAAATGTCCTCCAGAATTGAGATGTGAACTGGGTACCTCTGTCCGATATAATGGAAATAGGAACTCCATGCAATCTCACTATCTCACGGATGAATATCTCTGCCAACCGCTCTGAGGTATAGGTAGTACACACTGGGATGAAGTGAGCTGACTTGGTCAACCTATCCACCACCACCCAAACTGAATCAAACTTCCTCGCTGTCCGAGGTAGTCCACTAACAAAGTCCATAGTTATTCTTTCCCATTTCCACTCCGGAATATCAATTCGCTGGAATACACCACCAGGTCTCTGATGCTCATACTTGACCTGCTGACAGTTTAGACACCGAGCCACATGGCTCACAATATCTTTCTTCATCTTTCTCCACCAGTAATGCTGCTTCAAATCCTGATACATCTTCGCGGCTCCTGGATGAATAGAATACCGCGAGCTATGGGCTTCTTCCAATATCAACTCACGAAGGCCTTCAACATTGGGCACGCATAACCGGCCCTGCATCCGCAATACGCCCTCACTATCAATAGTGACATCTCTAGCATCATCATGCTGAACTCTGTCCTTAAGGACAAGTAAGTGTGGATCATCATACCTGGCGCTCTCGAATACGATCATATAAAGAAGAACGAGCTACTACATAAGCCATCACCCGACTGGGCTCAGAAATATCCAGCCTTACCATCTGATTAGCTAACGCCTGAACATCAACTGCTAGGGGTCTCTCCCCAACTGGAATATACGCCAAACCGCCCATACTAATAGCCTTCCGGCTCAATGCATCAGCCACTACATTGGCTTTCCCATGATGATACAAGATAGTAACATCATAGTCTTTAAGCAATTCAAGCCATCTCCGCTGCCTCAAATTTAGATCTTTTTGCTTAAACAAATGCTGAAGGCTGCGGTGGTCTGTATATACATCACAAGATACACCATATAGATAATGCCTCCAAATCTTCAAGGCATGAACAATAGCAGATAACTCCAAATCATGAACAGGGTAGTTCTTCTCGTGGGGCTTTAGGCTGACGAGAAGCATATGCAATAACTCTACCCTCCTGCATCAACACACAACCGAGTCCAACTCCGGAAGCATCACAATACACCGTATATGACCCTGAGGCCGATGGTAACACAAGTACTGGAGCTGTGGTCAAAGCCTCCTTGAGCTTCTGAAAGCTCTCTTCACATTCATCAGACCACACAAATGGAGCATTCTTCTGTGTCAACTTAGTCAACGGTGAAGCAATAGATGAGAAATCCTGAACAAACCGACGGTAATAACCTGCCAAACCGAGAAAACTACGAATCTCTGTAGCTGAGGAAGGTCTGGGCCAATTCTGCACTGCCTCGACCTTCTGAGGATCAACCCTAATACCATCACTGGACACTATATGTCCCAGAAAACCCACAGTATCAAGCCAGAACTCACACTTAGAGAATTTTGCATAAAGCTTCTCTTCCCTCAACCTCTGCAATGCCACTCTCAAATGCTGTGCATGCTCCTCCTGGCTGCGCGAATATACAAGGATATCATCAATAAATACAATCACAAAAGAATCAAGGTACGGCCGAAATACACTATTCATCAAGTGCATGAATGCAGCTGGGGCATTAGTCAACCCGAAAGACATCACCAGGAACTCGTAGTGCCCATATCGCGTCCCGAACGCTGTCTTCATAATATCTGAGTCCCTGATCTTCAACTGATGATAGCCCGATCGAAGATCAATCTTAGAAAATACACTAGCTCCCCGTAGCTGATCAAATAGGTCCTCGATACGAGGTAATGGGTACTTATTCTTCACTGTTACCTTGTTCAGCTGCCTGTAATCAATGCACATTCTCATTGTGCCATCTTTCTTCTTTACGAACAACACCGGTGCACCCCAAGGTGACACACTCGGACGAATGAAACCCTTATCTAAGAGTTCCTGAAGCTGTTCTTTCAATTCTTTTAACTCTGCTGGTGCCATGCGATAAGGAGGAATAGAAATGGGCTGAGTGCCCGGCACCAAGTCAATACCAAAATCAATATCTCTGTCAGGCGGCATGCCCGGTAGGTCTACTGGAAATACATCCGGAAACTCCCTCACAATGGGGACCGAATCAAGACTGGGTGTCTCGGCCTCAGCATTTCTAATGAATGCCAAATAAGATAAACAACCCTTGCCAATCATTCGTTGAGCCTTTATATAAGAAATCACCCCGTCGGACACATAATCAGTCAAGCCACGCCACTCGATCCTCGGATTACCTGGAATAGCTAGTGTGACTGTCTTGGCATGACAGTCCAGAATCGCATGGTAAGGAGATAGCCAATCCATGCCTAGAATTACATCGAAATCTACCATGCCCAGTAGTAATAGATCAACTCGGGTCTCCGGACCCCCAATAGTAATAATACAGGATCGATATACCTGATCCACAACAACAGTATCCCCCACCGGGGTAGACACATGTACGGGCAAAGCAAGAATACCACGGGTCATACCCAAATGATGTGCAAAATAAGTAGAGACATAAGAATAGGTGGATCCGGGATCAAATAAGACGGAAGCATCCCTGTGGCAGACTGAGATAATACCTGAAATGACCGCATCTGAAGCACTAGCATCCTTCCTGTCCGGAAGAGCATAGAAACGAGCCTGGCCTCCACCAGTACGATCCTCACCCCTAGGGCGACCTCTGGATACCTGGCCACCAGTCCTAGCCGACTGTGCTGGCGCTGAAGAAACAGGAGTAGAAGACGAAGGCTGATCCCTCCGCTGAGACCGCTTACGAAGCCACTGAGGACACTCTCTCCTGATATGGCCCAAATCACCGCACTCAAAACAACGGCCTGAAGATGGAAGAAGGGGCTGCTGAGGACCCCTCGCTACCGATGAACCCTGTGCTGAGGAAGCAGGAGCACAGCTCTGAGCTGGAAGAGCACTCAGTGCAGGCTGACTCTGCTGACGGCTCTGCTGACCCTGATAACCCTGCTGGCCTTGACGACCACGATCAGATGAAACCCCACTGGACTCTGTACGTCCAGACTGATGAGATCTGAAGGAGCGACCTCTGCTATGCTGAAATTGGCCCCTAGATGGAGCACCACTGTAACTGCCAGTACCACGAGGTCTTAGCCTCTCTCTCCTCTCGCTCTCTGCGGCGATCTGTCTCAATGTGACGGGCCGCATCAACCACCTCCTCAAAGGTAACCGTAGAAACTCTCTCCCGGGTCATCAATATGCGGATGGGATAAATAAGACCATCAATAAATCTCCGGATCCTCTCCCTCTCGGTAGGAACCATCCACATGGCATGACGGGCCAACTGTGTGAATCTCATCTCATACTGATTAACCGTCATATCTCCCTGCTTCAACCACTCGAACTGACGTCGCAGCTCCTCTCTCTGAGACCGAGGCACATACTTCTCCAAAAATACCGTGGAGAACTGCTGCCAAGTGAGGGGCACTGCCCCAGCGGGCCTACGCCTCTCAAAATCCTCCCACCACCAGAATGCTGCACATGTGAACCGAAAAGTGGTGAATGAAAAACATTGGCATGACAAGAAGCCAACCAATCCATACCCATTATAATATGAAATTCTACCATATCCAACTCGATTAGGTCCGATGTGGTAGATTGACTATGAACTACTATTATAAAACCCATATATACTCGCTTAGCTTTCACTAAGTACCCAACAGGTGTAGACACCTCAAAAGGTTTAACCAATTTAGGTTTTTTCCAAACTAAGCAGCAACTAACAGAGTAACGTATGATAAGGTAGAACCTGGGTCACTTAGTGTATATACATCATATGAGGAGATTGATAATATACTTGTAACAACATATGGTGCTGACTCCTAGTCATGTCGTCCTGCCAACGCATAAATACAGTTTTGAGGACTACTCGAGCAAGATGCTCCGCCTCTACCTCTACCACAACTCATTATTGCTTGTAGACCTTGCCCATGAGGCATACTGATGATGACGAAAAACGCGAGAGAATAGAATATGGAAAGATTTAATTTCATGATAACACAAATCGCACGATATGAATTCAAGAAAATGAGGTTTTTCCTAAAGTTTCCGTAGCCCTTCGAAGATAGATACGGACGTCTACGTACCGATCTGCGAAAGCCTACTAAACCGGCTCATGACTCGCGAGTCCTAATAACCTAGAGCTCTGATACCAACTTGTCACGACCCAAATCCAGTCGTGATGGCGCCCAACAATCAAGCTAGGCCAGCCAAACAAACGATTTAATTATAACACAATACCAGTCCCCAAATGGACAGACCAAAAAGAATATATGAGTTTAAGAACTCCAATAATATTAATACTGAACGAAAGTACTGACACTCCCAAAGATCCGGAGTCACAAGTCTAGAGCCTCTAGCAAAACCAACAGGAAATAGAGAGTACGATATAGAAGTACTCAAGTCCGAATACAAAATATACAATGAACAACTGGAATGAGAGGAGAAGCTAGGCTCGGCGAACGTAGGCAGCTACCTCAGCAACTCGATGTGACTATGTAAACGCTGGAGATGTCCGTCTACTGCTCCTGTGTACCTGAGTCTGCACACAAAAGGTGCAGGAGTAGGGGTGAGTACTAAGTACTCAGTGAGTAACAAATATATATATGTAGCTGACAGTAAGAAATCCACAGATTACCACAATATGAAGCTACACTACAGTCCGAATCTCCTACGAACTAGCAACAACAATCCAATACAGCTACCACAGAGTAATTCAACAAATACAAATGCAATGCAATGCACATAACCGCTACGGCGTGTAGCCCGATCCAGTTTAACGTCGACGGCGCTCACTGGGGGTGTGTACAGACTCCGGAGGGGCTCCTACAGCCCAAGCGCAATACTACTGCGGCGTGCAGCCCGATCCTCGCATCAACCACTGCGGCGTGCAGCCCGATCCCATACTCAGTCCACAATAAGCAATTAAGTCACAAAACAATTCATTTTCCTTATTTCCACTTCTCAATTCATAATTTATGAAAAATACTTTAACTTTATTAATTTTGCAAAAGCCGGTGACTTAGCATTTCAAAAGTGTGATTACAATTTCCAGGACTGAGATCAGTGATTTAAGCAATTATAGCTATCACATAAATATTGTCCTCTAAGGACGCTACAGATCGGCACAAGGCCCCAAACAAGGCTTACAACCCACAAATATAGCAAATACAGTGTATTTCCAACACTAACAACATGTTATTCACTTTCCGGGATGGACCAAGTCTCAATCCCCAATCACAATCAATCCCGCACCTGCCACGGTGTGCGAGCCACGCCCTATTAGCGTCACAATGTGCTAAGCCGGGGTTTCGAACCCTCGGGCTACAATATACACAAACTACTCACCTCTAGCCGGTCGTAGAATCGTCCGCGATGCCTTTTCCTTTGAATTTCGTTGCCTCGTGTGTATAATCTAGTCAAATAACAATAATTATATCAAATACGGGTCAAAGAATCATAACCCACTTCAATTTATATGAAATTCGCAAAATTACACTAAGTTGGTAAAACCCGACTTTCGGTACGATTCTCGAAAAATTACGAAAGTCTCATATTCGGAACCCTCATCTCAATACGAGTCTAAGCATATCAATTTTACCAAATTCGGACTCCATTTGCTCATTCAAAACCTTGATTTTCTAAAGTTCAAGCCTAGGGTTAAATCTTCCATGAATCACCCCAAATTCTTCCATTTTCATGATATAATTGCATAATAATACCAATACTAATCATAGTTTAAGTCCATAGTTGCTTACCCGATGATTTCCCTTGAGTTTCTCTTCAAAATCGCCTAAATCGCCTCTAAAGCCGAGACCCAAATGTGTGAAATATTCTGAAATTTTTCTAACTTCTGATACACTTAACTTACAGCGATTTCCGCTTCTGCGGAAGAATTTCCGCTCCTACGCGTCCGCTTCTGCGGAGATTGGACCGCTCCTGCGGATAGTTCCGCTTCTGCGGCTAGACGTCCGCTTCTGCGGACTCGCCCAAGCGGCTCCCCTTCCGCTTCTGCGAAGGCCGCTTCTGCGGCTCCCCGTCCGCTTCCGCGCTTCCGCTTCAGCGGCTCCCTTTCCGCTTCTGCGGTCGCCGCTTCTGCGGCTCCTTTCCGCTTCAGCGCACCCGCTCCTGCGCCCATAATTCCGCAGGAGCGGAAACAACAGAGGCAGTGCACAAATTTTCTGCAATTTTCCATATTTCTCCCGATTAACCATCCGAAAACACCCCGAGGCCCCCGGACCTCATTCAAACACACCAACACATCCTAATTCCTTATTCGAACTTGTTCCAATCATAAAAACACCATCCTAAACATCAAAATCACCAATTATCCACGGATTCAAGCCTAAGTTTCTTCAAAACTTTCAAAACTAACATTCAATCCAAAACCCGATCAAACGATGTCCGAATGACCTGAAAATTTGCAGACATATCCAAAATCACATAACGAAGCTACAGAAATTGTCGGAATTCCATTCCGACCCCCGGATCAAAATATCACCTACCATCCGGTTTTCGCCAAAATTCAACATTCGCCAATTCAAGCTTAAAACTACACCGGACCTCCGAATTCAATTCCGATTGTTCTCCTAAGTCATAAATGATCCCCCGGAACTAGTCGAATCATTAGAATCCGATTCCGAGCACTCTAACTCAATAGTCAACTCTTGGTTGACTTTTCATATTCAAGCTTTCCTCAAACATGCTATTTGTTTCATTTTCAATCCAAATCACCTCTAACTCACCCGATATACTCTAATATTGTTTTAAAAGCATAACATATGAAAATGTAAGGTAACGGGGTGGTAATTCCCGTAACGACGGGCCGGGTCGTTACAGATCTCATTCGAATCAACAAGAGTTAACATCCCGTTTTTCTCGAATCGACTCACATTCGGCCTCGTTCGAACTAGAAAAAGTCAGCATTTGGCCTCATTCCAATTGACTCACATTCAGAGTTTACATTCGACTTCGCTCAAATCAACTGATATTTGACCTTGTTTGAATTAGAGTCCAACCTCGTCCAAATTAGTATAGAATCATATTCGACCGCATTCAGATTTAACATACACTCAAACCAACCATAATTCAATTTATAATTTTGTTTGGAGTTAAGTATGACGAAATGGGACTTCACCCAATTTCAATCAAAGATACACTCAATCATGTTTGAGATAGCGCATACCAACATGATTCCATTGAAGAAAAAACATTCGGAGAAAAATAAGAAGGCCCAATAACATACAAAAAAGAGTTTTGATCATTGCATTCCAAAAAAAGAGACACATCTTACAAAGGGCCAGAAAGATGACCCCACACACATAACCAAAAAGAAGAAAAACACAAAAACTAAGTACAAAACACTACTCTGTGTTGTCTCGTCTTAATCGCATGGTCCAGTATCATCTCCTCCACCATCATCCTCGTCGTGAGGATACTCCTTATCATACCAAGAGTTTGATGCAAGCCCGTCCCACTCCTCTCCATCCTTATCAGTCCCTGGAGTAGCTGGGTCATAGCCACAAACAAGACTAGCTTCATGCACCTTGACATGAGCCTCTACAAAGTCAACCTTATGAACCTTCCCCACCATCATCAAATTCCTATAAACATCTAGCTGAGCCTCGACATGAATCCATATCTTGTACAGATGCCATGGAAAATCAGGGAAATCAGACGTACGAGAGAAAGATAGTTTGTCCAATAGCTTCGCCTTCTCGACCTCAAGAATTGTGACATGTTCCTTCAAGGCATAAAATTCTCTTTCAATACCACTGATCCATTTAGTAGACCTTGCCTTCTTAAACGCGGTTGTTTTAGCATCACTAGCCCATTCGAATTGAAAGACAGAAATAACATCCTCTTACTCGACCATCTAAACCGACGTTGCCGTTTTAGCCTCTTCGGATCTCTCCATCTCCACATCCTTTCCAACCAACTCGTTGCGCAAGCCATTGGCCCAAGCCATGTTCTGATCGCACTCGGCCCATAAAGATTCCACCTGAGCTTGGAGGTTGATGCACTAAGACAAAACCCCCTAGTTCACTTTAATATCATCCTACTTAATCCTAAGCTCACCATCGAGCTCACTGCGTCGAACAATGGTTCTTATGAGCTCGTCATCTTTCTGTTTCAACTCCTCCCTAAGAGATTGGAGATCCCTTGTGGCTTGGATCCGAGTACGTATCACACGATACCTGTCACGAATTCGGCGGTACTTTGTAACCACCTTCATGAATAACACCTTTTTCTTATCCACTCGGCGGGCACTCTCAATATCTAAGAAGAGTGTCTAAAAATAAAGATACCAAGTAAGAAAAGAAGAGGAGGGATAGTAGGAGCAGAATAATAATAATAATAATAATAATAATAATAATAATAATAATAATAATAATAATAATAATAATAATAATAATAATAATAATAATAATATGAACGTGAGATACAATAAAGTGAAGAGAAAACAAAAGAAGCAACTCACCTATAAAGCCAACCTGGATACACTAAATAATAGGTCGCCTTCTTTGAACGACTCAAGAGGCAGAGACCAGACATTCCGTGTTGTTCATTAAGTTGCAGTCGAAAGGAATAAATATCAAACAAGAAGTCTTATAAGCCCTTACCTCAACCCAGGTAAGCCCCTCATCGAACATCCTCTCTTCCTCGGGGTCGACGTGTGAATCACAATCAAAATCGTCGACAGCCACGCCCCTCTCTGCATCTTCATTATACGAAGGAATCTCAACTGACACTGAGCTTGAAAGTTCACTCCCCTACACAAATGCGGGAACTACTGGCAAGGAAACAATCTTAGTACCGGTAGCTGGGATCCCGGTATCAATGGTTATGCTAGTGCCATGCACAAGCACATCGAGCTTATGGTCACCACCTCCTATTCCTTCGCCCATCTCCACACCACCTCCAGTCCCAATTTATCATCACTTTAATGGATTACTTTCTTTCTCGTCCGTCTACGGCTCATCCACCAAATGGAATAAGGATGGGTCTGTAGCCCTCGCCAATGAAGTAGACGCCATATGGACAGATCTATGCGAAAACGGAATCTTGGATGAGGTGGCAGGCCGTGCAGACTCGCCCATGGTCATAGCAATTAAGCTTGACCAAAACACTCGATTGGCGAAATGCAGGGATGGGAGACTTCATTTTCTTTGGTGTTTTCTGACCTGGCTATAAGGGAAATAGCGTAAGCAACAAGAAAGGGTGACATTGAGGCTTAAGTAATGGAGGAATGGAATGACTCACCAGTTGACGAAGGTGCACGCCCAAATTTCTTGTTAAAAGACAATCATTCACGGATCCCACCGTTGTGGGGAATAATTTGAGCCACCTAATCTCAGATGTCAATAATTAAATCAGGAGGACCCTCTCGGTTACACCATAAAGAGCGATTAGGTAATCTAAGAGAAAAAGCAAATGACCAATTAAACTAAATACTTACAAACAAAGTATCACTCCTCGGGAAACCCGGTAGGTTTTGCCACCACGTGCTGGATCTTGCATAGAAATAATTAACCTATAACATATGATTAGCATTATCATCTATCTTTACCACCAGCCCCTTGGTTCCCCGGTGGCGGAGATGTATTATCGAGCCCTAGTGAAAGCTTGGAGCAAAAAGATGCAGCAAATGGTGGATGAAAAGTTCGCGGTCGGCCACCTCGACGTACTTTATCAACATGAGAAAAAGCTTGAAAACATAAAGAGAAAGCTAGTTAGGCATACGTTGTAGTAAGAGTAACTCCTCTGCCAATGGGGGAAGATGAAGAGAATAACCTGTCTAAAATGGGTACGCATAAAATTAGCAATACCTCGGGATGGTGAACGTGGACCACATTATCCTCAACGAGAACCAAATCGACATGAGCATGGATGTCGTACTTGGCCTTGAGCTTAGAAAGGCGTGACTTTCCCATTTTGGACTTCGCTGCTGCTTAGGATCGTCAATAGGGGACTTCGACAAGTCAAATCTAGCCTTATCACTACGAGGAACTATCTCCTCCATTGTAGGGAAACTATCATCTTCAGGGGTTGGGTATTCCCCTCAGCAATAACTGTCTCGGCGACTGACAACAAGTTTGAGCTAAAAACTTCGTCGGAGTTAGGAGATGCACTAGCCCTTTGTGTATTTATGTGTGAACGAAGATCTTGAAAACATAAGCGATAACAGCAATGCAAGAAGTTGCAGAAAGCAAATATGGATGCAAGAAAAGGAGATGAACTGCTTTTGAAAGTTTGAAAAAACAAAGTTCAGAATAAGGAGGTCTTTCCCCTTTTTATAAGAAAGTATTGGCGCAAATGTTGAGAAACGTAACTGCCAAATGTGTGAGAACAGAAGCAACAGATACGTAAGAAACTAGGTAGCACCTCGAGAAAATAGGCAATCATGACGCATGAAAAGGTGACATCACTTTGAGCCCTCACCATTAGGCACAATATTCAAAGTGCCTCACCCTACCACGGCTAAGATAATCGTTAATATGCATTTGGTTCAAATTTTGCAAAGCTAGGGCAGGTAAAGTCCGCTTCTCGAGGTTGACCTAAAGACGACCTCGGCAAGCAGAGGGACTAACTATGTGGGGGAAACTATAATTCGTCATGGGCGGCTCGGCTAAGTATGACTCACGCAAATCTTCGAAGAGTCGTCTTGGACGAGGTTAAAGACAAACAAAACAGGCCAATGCTCAAGAGTCGATGTTGATGCCCAATATTTTCCTATAATATGTATGAAAGGCATACATACCTTCAAAACTATGCATTAACATCGATTGATTTTTTTTTTTCATAAATGTTACATTTTTAAATTAATTTATCCTAGTATTTTATTTATATAAATAATTACAAAATTACATCATAAATGACATTACAGCATCTCATGACTTAATATTGCTATTTATAGTCATATTCAAAAAATGGCAATATTACCCCTTTTAATTATAATTGCAATGATTTTGCAATTATGGCCCACGTACACATCACTGCATGATTTTACTAGAAATTTGTCCCTTATATTTTAAACTATTGAATAATTATTTTAAAGCACCTTTGTGCATGAAAATTATTTTTTCTCATTGTTAATTATTTTTATAAAATATTTTTTAATCAATTATTTGGGTATTTAACAAATAGCCTTTTAATTTCTCTGATTTTCGGACCTAATCCACTATGACTATGCCTAAATCCAACCCGGCCTAACCCTAGAGACCTCCACCCAGCCCCAAATCCCTCTAATGCCGGCCGTTTATCACAGAGATCGACGACCATCATTCCTCTTCCTTTTTATTCCAAATGACCCCTAACCCTAAAACATTCTCCACATGGCCGCCCTCGAATCCTCTCCTCTTCGTTCTCTCTGAGACCTAAACCCTAATCATTAGGCTCTGTCACCAGATTAGCGCTCTGTACTATGATGTTTCTTTTCCATCTCAGGCCAATGTTGGCCTCATACTTGCTATGGTTAATCAGTTTCCTAGATCCTTGAGAAAATCTCAAAGGATCTAGGTAGTCTGGTTTGCACCTTTGATTTCTTTGCCTGATTCAGGCCGTTTGCTCGACCACGAGTAAGAAATCTTTCTTATTTTGCTACGAATCCATAATTTTCTAATCCTACGTTGTCGTCTCTGTTGCACTTTCTAAAAACCCTAACTTTTGGTCTCTGATCTTCTCAGATTTGTACAAATTTCAGATGAATCAAACACATTTCACATGTTTTCCTTGTAAGTTTTCTGGTTTTGACCTAATTTCTCATTTTTTCCGAAACTAGGGTCTATTATATCATTTTCTCAAGGTCTTTTTGATTTTAAATATTTAATTGATCATCCTTTAGTGTTCTAGATTGATTTACGCAAGGTTGCTTAAACCCTAGTCGATTTATGTGAAACTCTAGTTTTCTAGCTTTTTACTTTGATTATGAGTTTTCAATGTTACTGGTTGTATTGATTCACTGTGTATCTTTGACCTACAGAATGTTCCTTCGTCAAATGCATTGCTTTGTGATTTTTTCCCTAACTAATCTCCATTAGGGGTTTTGAATTAATTTTCCGGTTAACTTCTCTGTGTTTATAAAGTTTTACTTAGCCTACTTTATTTATGAGAATCGATATATTCTTTCCAGAGTCGTTGTTAATCTGGTTGATTGATTTTTTCTGTTAAGAATATGTGCTCCTAAGTCTTGCCTGTTTCTATTATTGCGACCCTAATTAGTTGTTCTTGCTTTATTTGATTGTTGTACATTTACTGATTCTTTTATATGATTCTTCCCTTAATTAATCCCCTGATTATTTTATTATAAATTTCTTTATTTGGTTTGATTTGAACTCATTTCCTTAATTTGACCTCTAATTCTTTACTCCTTTATGTAACCAGATTTGAACCTCTTGTCTAAATTAGTTCCTATCACTAGGCTAATTGCCCTTAATTATGGGGAATACTGTGCTGAACCTCTTTGTGTGATTAATTTTGTGATCCCATAATTGCTGACTAGTGATTACTTTACTATATTTTCTCTACTCTTTAACTACTATATAAATGTGACGACCCAAAGGGTCATCACTTGTTTTATTAATCATTCCGAGCTTTTGAGGTCTTGAAAACCTCAATTATAGTTGCCTCGATTTGCGTGCACAGTCCGGGCACAAAGCTGGAAAATAGTTATGTTGAAATATGTGAAATATGTGAAAAAGTTGAAGAATTTTGATATTAATATTGATATGGTTGACTTTGGTCAACATTTTTGGGAAACGGACCCGAAAAATCCGTAGAAAAATATGAAACTTGGGCATATGCCCGGAATTGAAATCCGAGGTCTAGAACCCCGGTAAAAGAATTTTTCTGTTAAATTGTTTTCAGAAAATGTTTAAGGAAAATGAAACTGATTTTTGATTAAAAAGTACTGGTATCGGGCTCGTATTTTGGTTCCGACGCCCGGTACAGGTCATATATATTGGTTAAGCGCTTCCTGTAAAGTTTGGTTGAAAACGGACGTCTTTTGACGCATTTCGGCCTTAAATTGGAAAGTTTGGAAATTATGAAATTTGAAAGAATTCTTGAGTTTTAAGGCTCAATCCATTGGTTTTGATGTTATTTTAGCGATTTGATCGCGCGAGCAAGTTCGTATGATATTTTTGAGTTAATGTGCATATTTGGTTTGGAGCCGGGGAGCTCGGGTAAAGATTTGATAGGCCGTTGGATGAAATTCTGAGTTTTTGCACTGCTGGTTTTTCACCCCGCTGTTGTCTTTGCAATTGCGAAGTATTTCTCGCAATTGCGAAGCTGGCAGGTCAAGGCAGGGTTCGCAAATGCGAACCCTTGGTCGCAAATGCGAACCCTTGGTCGCAAATGCGAAGGTGCCCAGGACCGTTTGGGTTCGCAAATGCGAACCAAACCTCGCAATTGTGAGGCCTCCAGTGAAAAGGGCTGCTTCGCAATTGCGAAGCATTCTTCGCAAATACGAAGGTCCCTCAGCCCAACCTTGTTCGCAAATGCGAACAAACATTCGCAAATGCGAAAGTCCCTGGAAGCAGCCTAGTTCGCAATTGCGAACATATGTTCGCAATTGCGAAGCCCCCAGATTTGCCTTGGCTTCGCAAATGCGAACAAAAGTTCGCAAATGCGAACTTCCCAGCCTTAGCTTATTTTTCAAACTCCAGAAATTGGTCGGGGTTCGCAATTGCGAACCCATGTTCGCAAATGCGAACACGAGACCTGTAAAACACGATTTTCGGTTCATTTCTTCACTTTTTACAAAACAAAAACACCCATTTGCGATTCTTCACGGATTCCTTCTTCATCAAAACAATTGTAAGTCACTTTTTACTTAATTCTTTCAATTCCTAACATCATTAAACATGTTTTTCAATAGAAATCAAAGGTTTTCATGGTAGAATTTCTTGTTTTTGTTAAAATATAGCGTTTTTCGTAAATTGGGAAATTGGACCTCGAATTGAGGTCCGATTTTAAAACAAATCATATACATGAACTCGTGGGGGGATGGGTAACCGAATTTTGGTCCTAACCCCGAGTTCCGACCATGTGAGCCCGGGGTCGAAAATTACTATTCCGGGCAGAATATTGTAAAAGATGTAATTGGTCTTAGGAATTAGTTTGTTGAGTAGTATTGATGATATTAAATCAATTGTGTATAGATACGATTGGATTGGAGTCAAATTCGAAAGGAAAAGGCATTGCTACGGATTGAATCATTCGTAAACTTTCGAGGTAAGTGTTTGTTCTATCCTAGCTTGTAGGAATAGGAATTCAGTTATGAATAAATTGTTGATTAAGAGTTATTGGTGTTATACCGGTAATGAAGATAAATTGTGGAAATTATTATCAATTATTGGTTTAAAACCGGTATTTATAAATATTGTTGATATAGAGATTATTGGCTAAATGCCGGTAATATATATATATATATATATATATATATATATATATATATATATATATATATATATATATATATATATATATATATATATATATATATATATATATATATATATATATATATATATATATATATATATATATATATATATATATATATATATATCGTGTGGCGCGCCGACCACTTATATATTTATGAATTTGGATCGTGTGGTGCGCCGACCACTTATATATTTATGAATTGGGATCGTGTGGCGCGCCGACCACTTATATATTTATGAATTGGGATCGTGTGGCGCACCGACCACTTATATATTTATGAATTGGGATCGTATGGCACGCCGACCACAAAGTGACTTAAATCTTGGCATTGGCCATAGTTGCCGGTAGACTATTGATATATTTGGGAGCGGGTGGTACGCCTACCACAAGATGTAATTACTGTGATAGTTGGGAGCGGGTGGTACGCCTACCACGAGATATGAAATGAGAAAGGAATTGAGACATGAAAGTAAGATTTATTCTGTTGATTATATTATTCTGGATATCACGAGTTATTGACTATTATTTCAGAGCAAAGTCTTTCCTTATAAATATTTTGTATATATATATATATGTATTGTAACTGTACATGTTTAAGTGGGTGACTGGCCTTAGCCTTGTCACTAGTTCGCTGGGATAGGCCAGGCACTTACCAGCACATAGGGTCGGTTGTGCTGATACTACACTCGCTCTTTTTGCGCAGATACAGGTTACGGACAGCAGTAGCGGCGGTAGCGACTTGTGGATTTTTCGACTATTGAGACTACGAGGTAGCCTTGCAGGCGTCCGCAGGACCCGTTGTCTCTTCTATCTATGCTTTTCATTCTGTTATCTCATGTAATCGAGATAAACAGCTTGTATTTTCTTTCAGACAATTATGTGTATTATTCTTAGAAGTTCGTGAGTATTGTGACACCGGTCTTGGGTAGTGTATCATGTTTGGGTTTTCTTTATCATATTTGACTAAGTCTTCCGCTAATTTTGATTATTCCCTGCTGTAATTTATATGTTTTAATAATAAGTCTTAATAAGAATTTAGTAATTAATGGAGGTGTAATTAATATTTGGCTTGCCTAGCTTCCCTTTAGTAGGCGCCATCATGACCCTCGATGGTAGGAAATCCGGGTCGTGACAAGTTGGTATCAGAGCACTAGGTTGCATAGGTCTCACAACTCACGAACAACCTTAGTAGAGTCTGAAGGATCGGTACGGAGACGTCTGTATTTATCCTCCAGAGGCTACGGAGTTAGGAAAATATTCCCTTTATTCTTTCCAGTCGTGCGATTTGATCTTTTAAATGTTAATTGAACTTCTACTCTGTTCTTCCGCAGATGGTAAGGACACGTGCATCCTCATCTACCGACCAGCAGCCCGAGGTCCCAGCAGTGGCAGCTCCTGCTAGGGGTAGAGGCCAAGGTCGAGGTCGTCCTAGAGGACAAGGTAGGGGCAGAGCTCAGCCCCGAGCAGCAGCACGAGTGGCAGAACCTCAGGTTCACATCGAGGAGGAAGTTCCAGCCCCAGCAGCTCCAGTAGGCCCAGCTCAGGTCCCAGGAGGAGTTTTGTTTTCACCGGATCTTCAGGATGCTTTGGTCCGGATAGCAGGTTTTATGGACAATATCACCAGAGCAGGTTTATTACCAGTAGCACCAGCCACTTCTCAGGCTGGAGGAGGTAATCAAACTCCTACTACGCGCACTCCGAAGCCAGTAATTCCCCAGGCTCAGGTTCCTGTGATTCAGCCAGTTGAGACAGCTCAGCCTATTATTGTGATTCCGTCTAATGATGGTGCAGTTATGTCCGCTGACGCGTTATGGAGATTGGACAGATTTACTAAGCTATTCACTACCACATTCGGTGGCACTCCTTCAGAGGATCCACAAGATTTCCTATATAGCTGCCACGAGGTTCTCCGTACTATGGGTATCGTGGAGACTAATGGTGTGGACATTGCTACTTTTCGATTATCTGGTTCCGCCAAGACTTGGTGGAGAGATTATTGTCTATCCAGGCCAGCGGGATCGTCATCTTTGACTTGGGGGCAATTTGCAGAATTGTTCTTGGAAAAGTTCCTTCCGACAACTCAGCGGGAGGCTCTGCGCAGACAATTTGAGCGTCTTCATCAGGGTTCTATGTCTGTCACACAGTACGAGACTAGGTTCGTGGACCTGGCTCGTCATGCTATTATCATACTTCCCACAGATCGGGAAAGGGTGAGGAGGTTTATTGATGGCTTGAATCAGCCAATTCGGCTACAGATGGCTATGGGGGCAGGAACTGAAATCACTTTTTAGGAGGCGGCTAATGCAGCCCGCCGGATCGAGATGGCTCTATCACAGGGAGCGAGACATGGATCAGATAAGAGATCTCGTAATTCGGGTAGATTCAGTGGTACCTCGTCTGGAGATAGAGATTTTTATGATAGAGGCCATCCTCCCAGGCCTTATCAGTCAGCTCTTCAGGTTTCTCATGATGCTTCAGGTGATCGTAATTCTCAGCCACGCTACTCTGATCAGCAGCCTATCAGTGCACCACCACTTCACTATTTTCAGCAGCCGAGGACTTGTTTTACGTGCGGTGATCTTAGGCACATTGCAAAGTATTGTCCTCGAGCTTCTGATAGATCTCACCAGCAGGGTACTCACGCCATGATTCAGGCCCCAGTTCCCTCACATCCTGCCCAGCCAGCTAGAGGTGGAGGTAGAGGACACAAAGGTGGAGGTAGAGGTCATAGAGGTGGAGCTCAGACCGATAGAGGTAGAGACCAGCCAGCAGCTGATCGTCCTAGAGATACTGCTCAAGGTGGTGGGGCACAGCCTCGATGTTATGCACTTCCCGCCAGACCAGAGGCTGAGTCTTCTGATGCCGTCATTACGGGTATTATTTTGGTTTGTGATAGAAAGGCATCAACATTATTTGACCCTGGGTCTACATATTCGTACGTGTCTTCCTATTTTGCACCATACTTGATTCAACCCAGTGATCCACTGAGTGTTCCTGTTCATGTGTCTACACCAGTAGGCGATTCTATTGTGGTTGATCGAATTCATCGGTCATGTATTATAGTAATTGAGGGTCTCGAGACCCGTGCTGATTTATTACTCCTAAATATGGTGGACTTTGATATTATACTAGGCATGGACTGGCTATCTCCGTATCATGCTATTTTAGATTGCCATGCCAAGACTGTGACTTTAGCCCTGCCGAATTCGCCTCGTATAGAGTGGAAAGGAATTTCAGGTCATACTAGCCGTAATGTTATTTCTTATGTTAAAGCTCGGCGTATGGTTGGAAAGGGATGCTTGGCTTATTTGGCCTATGTCCGTGATTCTAGTGCTGAGGTTCCTTCTATTGACTCTGTGCCGGTGGTTCGCGAATTTCCTGAAGTATTTCCTTCAGACTTGCCAGGTATGCCGCCCGATAGGGACATTGATTTTTGCATTGATTTGGCTCCAGGCACTCAGCCCATTTCCATTCCCCCATACCGTATGGCTCCGCCGGAGTTAAAAGAATTGAAGGAACAATTGCAGGATTTACTTGAAAAGGGTTTCATTAGGCCCAGTGTTTCGCCGTGGGGTGCACCTGTATTATTTGTAAAGAAGAAAGATGGTTCGATGAGAATGTGCATTGACTATCGACAGTTATACAAGGTGACTATAAAAAATAAATATCCACTTCCACGAATTGATGATTTATTTGACCAGCTTCAGGGTGCCAAGGTATTTTCAAAGATAGATTTGAGATCTGGCTATCATCAGCTGAAGATTAGGGCATCTGATGTCCCTAAGACAGCGTTCCGCACTCGGTATGGACATTATAAATTTCTGGTCATGTCTTTTGGGTTGACAAATGCTCCAGCAGCTTTTATGGAATTAATGAATCGGGTGTTCCGGCCTTATTTAGACTTGTTTGTAATAGTCTTCATTGATGACATATTAATATATTCCCGCAGTCAGGAGGAGCATGCGCAACATCTCAGAGTGGCCTTGCAGACTCTGAGAGATAGCCAACTATATGCAAAATTTTCAAAGTGTGAATTTTGGCTAAGCTCAGTTGCATTCCTGGGTCATATTGTGACGGCAGCAGGTATTCAGGTTGATCCAAAGAAAATTGAGGCAGTCAAGAGCTGGCCTAGACCGACATCAGCCACAGATATTCGGAGTTTCTTGGGGTTAGCGGGTTATTATCGCCGATTCGTAGAAGGATTTTCGTCTATTGCAACCCCACTGACCAGATTGACCCAGAAGGGTGTTCAATTTGAATGGTCCGACGAATCTGAGGCGAGCTTTCAAAAGCTCAAGACGACCTTGACCACAACACCGTTATTGGTTTTACCCACAGGTACGGGACCTTATACTGTTTATTGTGATGATTCCCGTATTGGGCTTGGTGCAGTGTTAATGCAGGATGGCAAGGTTATTGCCTATGCTTCGAGGCAGTTGAAGATTCATGAGAAGAACTATCTAGTGCATGATCTAGAATTGGCGGCGATTATTCACGCATTGAAGATCCGGAGGCATTATTTATATGGTGTAGCATGTGAAGTATACACCGATCATAAGAGTCTTCAGTATTTGTTTAAGCAGAAAGAGTTGAATATGAGGTAGAGAAGGTGGCTAGAGTTGCTAAAAAACTATGATGTTACTATTTTATATCACCCAGGTAAGGCCAATGTGGTGGCCGATGCATTGAGTAGAAAGTCTGCCAGCATGGGTAGTCTTGCATATATTCCGGTCAGTCAGAGACCATTAGCTATAGATGTCCAGGCATTAGCCAACCGGTTCGTGAGATTAGACATTTCTGAGCCTAGCAGGGTGTTAGCCTGCACGGTCGCTCGTTCTTCTTTATTAGAGCGTATCCGTGAGAGGCAATTTGATGATCCTCATTTGTGTGAGTTGAGAGATACAATACAGCGGGGAGGTGCCACACAGGTAAATCTAGATGGTGATGGGGTATTGAAGTTGCAGGGTCGAGTTTGTGTGCCCAATGTCGAAGGGATTCGAGAGTTGATCTTAGCAGAGGCCCACAGTTCGCGGTATTCTATTCACCCAGGGCGCCGCGAAGATGTACCAGGACTTACGGCAGCACTATTGGTGGCGCAGAATGAAGAAAGATATCGTTGCGTATGTCGCTCGGTGTCTAAATTGTCGGCAGGTGAAATATGAGCACCAGAGACCTGGTGGTGTATTCCAGAGGATTGAAATTCCCGAGTGGAAATGGGAGCGGATCACTATGGACTTCGTTACCGGACTTCCTTTGACTCGGAGGAAATTTGATGCTATTTGGGTCATTGTTGATAGGCTGACCAAGTCAGCACACTTTATTCCAGTATCTGTCTCCTACTCGTCGGAGAGGTTAGCGGAGGTTTACATTAGGGAGATTGTTCGTCTCCGTGGAGTGCCAGTATCTATTATCTCTGATCGGGGTACGCAGTTTACCTCGCGGTTCTGGAGAGCGGTCCAGCAGGAGTTAGGCACCCAGGTTCAGTTGAGTACAGCATTTCATCCTCGGACGGATGGCCAGTCCGAGAGGACTATTCAGATTCTTGAGGACATGCTTCGAGCCTGTGTTATTGATTTCGGAGGTTCGTGGGACCGGTTTCTGCCATTAGCAGAGTTCGCCTACAATAACAGTTACCAATCTAGCATCCAGATGGCTCCGTATGAGGCGTTATATGGTAGGCGATGTCGATCACCAGTTGGATAGTTTGAACCGGGAGAGGCTCGGTTGTTGGGTACAGATTTAGTTCAGGAGGCCTTGGATAAGGTCAAGATTATTCAGGAGAGATTGCGTTCAGCTCAGTCCATGCAGAAGACTTATGCGGATCGTAAGGTTCGAGATGTAGATTTCATGGTTGGTGAACGAGTATTGCTCCGAGTGTCGCCTATGAAGGGCGTGATGAGGTTCGGGAAGAAGGGCAAGCTCGGCCCTAGGTATATTGGTCCATTTGAAATTCTAGACAGAGTGGGAGGGGTGGCTTACAGATTAGCTTTGCCACCTAGCTTATCAGCCGTGCATCAAGGTTTTCATGTATCTATGCTTCGGAGATACCACGGCGATCCCACACATGTGTTAGACTTCAGTACTGTCCAATTGGACAATGATCTATCTTACGAGGAGGAGCCGGTAGCCATTCTAGACCGGCAGGTTCGACAGTTGAGGTCGAAGAGTTATCCTTCCGTGCGTGTTCAGTGGAGAGGTCAGCCTCCTGAGGCATCGACCTGGGAGTCCGAGTCTGATATGCGGAGCCGTTACCCACACTTGTTTCCTGACTCGGTACTTCTTTCTTTTGTCCGTTCGAGGACGAACGGTTGTTTTAGAGGTGGAGATTGTGACGACCCAAAGGGTCATCACTTGTTTTATTAATCATTCCGAGCTTTTGAGGTCTTGAAAACCTCAATTATAGTTGCCTCGATTTGTGTGCATAGTCCGGGCACAAAGCTGGAAAATAGTTATGTTGAAATATGTGAAATATGTGAAAAAGTTGAAGAATTTTGATATTAATATTGATATGGTTGACTTTGGTCAACATTTTTGGTAAACGGACCCGGATCCATGATTTGACTGTCTCAGAAAATCCGTAGAAAAATATGGAACTTGGGCATATGCCCGGAATTGAAATCCGAGGTCTAGAACCCCGGTAAAAGAATTTTTCTCTTAAATTGTTTTCTGAAAATGTTTAAGGAAAATGAAACTGATTTTTGATTAGAAAGTACTGGTATCGGGCTCTTATTTTGGTTCCGACGCCCGATACAGGTCATATATATTGGTTAAGCGCTTCCTGTAAAGTTTGGTTGAAAACGGACGCCGTTTGACGCATTTCGGCCTTAAATTGGAAAGTTTGGAAATTATGAAATTTGAAAGAATTCTTGAGTTTTAAGGCTCAATCCATTGGTTTTGATGTTATTTTAGCGATTTGATCGTGCGAGCAAGTTCGTATGATGTTTTTGAGTTAATGTGCATATTTGGTTTGGAGCCGGGGAGCTCGGGTAAAGATTTGATAGGCCGTTGGATGAAATTCTGAGTTTTTGCACTGCTGGTTTTTCACCCAGCTGTTGTCTTTGCAATTGCGAAGTATTTCTCGCAATTGCGAAGCTGGCAGGTCAAGGCAGGGTTCGCATTGGTCGCAAATGCGAAGGTGCCCAGGAACGTTTGGGTTCGCAAATGCGAACCAAACCTCGCAATTGCGACGCCTCCAGTGAAAAGGCCTGCTTCGCAATTGCAAAGCATTCTTCGCAAATGCGAAGCATTCTTCGCAAATGCGAAGGTCCCTCAGCCTAGCCTTGTTCGCAAATGCGAACAAACATTCGCAAATGCGAAAGTCCCTGGAAGCAGCCTAGTTCGCAATGGCGAACATATGTTCGCAATTGCGAAGCCCCCAGATTTGCCTTGGCTTCGCAAATGCGAACAAAAGTTCGCAAATGCGAACTTCCCAGCCTTAGCTTATTTTTCAAACTCCAGAAATTGGTCGGGGTTCGCAAATGCGAACACAGAGACCTGTAAAACACGATTTTCAGTACATTTCTTCACTTTTTACAAAACAAAAACACCCATTTGCGATTCTTCACGGATTCCTTCTTCATCAAAACAATTGTAAGTCACTTTTTACTTAATTCTTTCAATTCCTAACATTATTAAACATGTTTTAAATAGAAATCAAAGGTTTTCATGGTAGAATTTCTTGTTTTTGTTAAAATATAGGGTTTTTCGTAAATTGGGAAATTGGACCTCGAATTGAGGTCCGATTTTGAAACAAATCATATACATGAACTCGTGGGGGGATGGGTAACCGAATTTTGGTCCTAACCCCGAGTTCCGACCATGTGGGCCCGGGGTCGAAAATTACTGTTCCGGGCAGAATGTTGTAAAAGATGTAATTGGTCTTAGGAATTAGTTTGTTGAGTAGTATTGATGATATTAAATCAATTGTGTATAGATACGATTGGATTGGAGTCAAATTTGAAAGGAAAAGGCATTGCTACAGATTGAATCATTCGTAAACTTTCGAGGTAAGTGTTTGTTCTATCCTAGCTTGTAGGAATTGGAATTCAGTTATGAATAAATTGTTGATTAAGAGTTATTGGTGTTATACCGGTAATGAAGATAAATTGTGGAAATTATTATCAATTATTGGTTTAAAACCGGTATTTATAAATATTGTTGATATAGAGATTATTGGCTAAATGCCGGTAATATATATATATATATATATTTATGAATTGGGATCGTGTGGCGCGCCGACCACTTATATATTTATGAATTGGGATCGTGTGGCACGCCGACCACTTATATATTTATGAATTGGGATCGTGTGGCGCGCCGACCACTTATATATTTATGAATTGGGATCGTGTGGCACGCCGACCACTTATATATTTATGAATTGGGATCGTGTGGCGCGCCGACCACTTATATATTTATGAATTGGGATCGTGTTTCACGCCGACCACAAAGTGACTTAAATCTTGGCATTCGCCATAGTTGCCGGTAGCCTATTGATATATTTGGGAGCGGGTGGTACGCCTACCACAAGATGTAATTACTGTGATAGTTGGGAGCGGGTGGTACGCCTACCACGAGATATGAAATGAGAAAGGAATTGAGACATGAAAGTAAGATTTATTCGGTGGATTATATTATTCTGGATATCACGAGTTATTGACTATTATTTCAGAGCAAAATCTTTCCTTATAAATATTTTGTATATATATATATATGTATTGTAACTGTACAGGTTTAAGTGGGTGACTGGCCTTAGCCTTGTCACTAGTTCGTTGGGATAGGCCAGGCACTTACCAGCACATGGGGTCGGTTGTGCTGATACTACACTCTGCGCTCTTTTTGCGCAGATACAGGTTACGGACAGCAGCAGCGGTAGTAGCGACTTGTGGATTTTCCGACTACTGAGACTATGAGGTAGCCTTGCAGGCGTCCGCAGGACCCGTTGTCTCTTCTATATATGCTTTTCATTCTGTTATCTCCTGTAATCGATGTCACACCTCCCTTTTTACTACCCCACAACACTTAAAGCGTATAAATACACTTGTAGGGTATACCCCGACGCTCAATTACCCAAGACGGATAAAATAACGTAAGGGAAGGAGTTTTTCCAATTTAAGGACAATCGGTTCGGGATTTTATTAGAGATTAATCAGAGTCGCCACTTGGGAATGACAATGGTGTCCCAAGTCACCGGTTGATCCCGAATCCGAGGAATTTTGACTCTTTAAAATGTCTGCGAAGCAGAGATCCGGATAAGGAACTCTGTTAACCCGGGAGAAGGTGTTAGGCACTCCCGGATTTCGTGGTTTTAGCACGGTCGCTCCACTGTCGTTCTTAACTTTTGTTTGACTCAATTATAAATTTTAACAACATAATGTGCTTTTACGTTAAATATCATTTTTAGGAATTTGCGGTATTGCGAAAACACGCCTCGAGTCATACCGCAACCAGTACGCCTATGACTTTTGGTGTATTTCAGCTTTACCGAGATTTGGATTTGAGTCGCACCAAGTGCACACTCGTTCATAGGAAGGTATATTAAAATCGTGCCCTAAAGTAACGTCTATCGGCTTTTAAATCTTTTGGGAGAAGCTATGGAATTGACTATTAGCTTTCCCGGGTCTATTTGTATTATATCATTACTAAGTGGGGGCCCCGGTGTTATTCGGGCGAGGCTCGTCCCAATTTTCATTAAAGGGTTGAATACTTGTATTTAACTATGTTTTCTACACTTGTTCTTTCCTTAATCGTATTACTAGCATTATAATAGTCCAGGCCCGTGTGATTTCTTGTTTAATTGGGCCTGGTCTTCTTTTCATTTATATATTTGAACTGTTCGGGTACTCGAAACCCAGGCTTTTCGACTTCTTCTTGCTGGCTTTGTTAACTTCACGTTGTAGTTCAAAGATAGCTTGCATATTTGAGCCAAAAAACCGATAAATGTAATATGAAATAACAATAAGTGCAAAGAACCAGAAGACACGAATCAATAGGATCGAATTTAGATTGCTTTTATTCATTGAAAGAGTAGAGCCACTGTACAGGAAATTCTATGATTACAACTAATTAGGAGGAGAACTAAATTAACCAGCCACTTTTATCCTCATTTCTATTGATCTAATTACTAGTTATGTTACCAGATTATTACACTAAATGACTAAGGGGTTTGTTTTAGATCTTGACACTGGATCACTTCCATTTTTAGTACTGAAGTCCTAATTGCCGTTGTTCAATTATTAATACTGATATGAGCCAGAATTATTTGAAGCTCCTAAAACCAATTTTACACTAAGGTTACTTCAATGGTAATTTCCTATTCTATCTCAGGGATATTGACAAGATGAGCTAATTTCGCCAGCATACTAATTAACTCCTATACGAGCTTCTGTTATTAGAGACTTATGTGATAGTTATCTAACTTCATTTTTAAGATTTTTACCTAATTAACTAGGTGAGGTACTAATTACTACTACTACTATACTACCACTACTACTAGCTATTACATTTTTTGTTTCTGTTTTTCAACCACTATCTACTGCTACAACAATCAAATTACAAGTTTAAACTAACAATTTTAAACTACAAACTATATATAACAACATAAACTCAATCCGGATCTTCATTTTTATTTCATCAATACGTCAATACAGCATCATTCATAAGAGAAGTGTACCTGGATGAACAAGGAAAATCCGATGAGTTCTAAGGGGAAAGAAGCAAGCAATCAGCAAGAGTTCAGCAACAATGCAACACTAGAGCAACAATGAACCAAATAACACAGTGACAGCAACTATGAAGCCAGCAAAGCCACCAGAAAATCCAGACCAGACTCGAGCAAAATAACTCAGCAAATCAATAGAAATCAGCAAGCTCTAACTCGAAATTCCCAGAAGAATTATTACTAAATTGTTATGTTTTTCTCTGAACTTTCTTCTCAACAGCCAGCCTAAGAATGAATTTCAGATTGCTAAGAATTGGAACCCAGATATATTTCCTATATTACTCAGATTGGAACCCCCTTTTCAGCTCTTTTGAAGGTGTATTTATTGTTAACCTAAGGCTGAAACTTGGGGAGAAAGTTATGGGATTTTATCCCACTTCTCCCCTCCTAAATTATCAAATCTACACTTAAGTCCCTATTTTCAGTTATCAAAACCCTTCCAGCATGTGCTGGAAGGTTCCTAAGATTCTTTTTTTATGGCCTTTTACTAGTATGACCTTAGGGGTTTGAGATTTTTATAGATTTCCCATTTTAGGAGACCATTATACCCCTAAATCTCTGCAAAATTGCAGAAATCAGGAGCATAAATGTCTCCATTATCCTTTTAAGTTCTAACTATTTACTATTTTACCTTTTTAATACCCAATTATGCCCCTAAGGGCACTGCTGATTTACTAGCCTACCTAGGGCAGATTTTCAACTTGTTTTGCACCTATTTAACTAATGGCCAGCCCTGGCATTAGTATTTAAGGGCTGGCCAGATTTATTTTAAGAAACTATTTCAGTATTAGCCACTTTTAATCTAATTCCAGTCAATGAAGACCAAATTATTTCAATTTAAACTAATTGCAGGCATAGCCTGCATTATTATTATGTTTAAACTATTTAAAACTTAGCCAGTCTCAAGTTGAGACTTGGCTTGGGCTATTAAAGCCATATACTGAACAGCTGGGCCCAAGACCTTTACAGGTTTGGCCACTTTGCTGTTCAGGGCTCAATATAGAGCCTGGGCCAGTCTGCATTTGCAGACACAACCATTTTGCACAACCAGCCACTGTTTAACAGTGAGCTGTGTGTTAGGGCTTATAGAATTGGTCAACCCTTTGCAAGGTTGACCATTCTTAGGCCAATTATTTAACTTATAACCTATTTATTCAATTCCGGTGTTTTATCCTATTTAAAAACTAACCACTTATGAAACCTAGCACTACAGCTATAACCAATCCTCCTAAAGTTCAATCAATTAATCAAATACTCATGCTTAACAAGAACTGGCAGAACTTAACCATCTTTCAACATTAGTTGCACATTGGAACACATATGATCAGATCAACATGCATTAATTTAACTTAAACTCAGAGGAAACAATTGATATAGTTGAATTTCAGTCAATTAATTCACATCATCAGACCACATGCAACACAGTATGAATTCATGTCAACTTCAGATTTGATTACTACCAGTTCAAGTCACTTTAAGAACTACCGGGATTCATGATATAAGTACAGTGAAGGCCATAACAGTCAGCAAGGTATAACCTAAGGCTTATCTAAATTTAACAGGGCATGGCAATCAGAATTCATTTTAGAATACTACTCCTAGCTTGATGTATGCATGTTAAGAGTGGGGATGAAGAATAGGAAAGACATGAAGAAGCAAAGAATAACATTCCTAAATCTAGCACAAGTGCATGACAAATGAGATGAAGATGATGAAAAGAAGAACATGGAGAAACAGTGAAAAAAGAAACCTAAATCTATCATGAAGAGAAACAGGCCTAGATTGGCAAATAAGAGCATATGAGAGGTGATATGACATGAAACCAGACTTGCACTAAAATGAACTCAAATAAGACCACCAAACTGTGAGCAAAGAAGTGAACCCCAGATTAAACACAGGATAGCTTGATAAGAGATGAATAAACATTGCCAAGCTTTACTAAGACTAAACATGTGAAGATACAGAAAGAGAAACAATTGAGATATTGCAAGCCAACAAAAAGTAATCTAATACAAATCTGAGTGACAATGAAAGACAAACAATTAAACATAGTATCAGGATCAAACATGCAAGATGACAGAAGAGCTATTGAAAACTAACAAGATAAAAAACCCTAACAGAATAGAAGAGAGAACATGAATATCAAGATCTAATTTTGAACTTCGAGAGACAAACCAAACACATCATAACCCTAAAACATGTATTAGACTAAACAAAGCATGATTAAACACGGAAGAAACAGAACATGATTTAAAATAAACAAATAGGAGAACATACATATGAAGATGAATGAGATGAAAATCAACATTAGTATTAAACTAAACCTAAAACAGTCAGAACAGGGTAATAACAAAGGAGGTGAGTAAGATGATTATAGAACCCTAATACTAAACAGGTTAAAACATACGAAATCAGAGAACACGAACAAAGAAAGCATGAAATACAAACAAATATATGTCTAAGAAAGAAGCATGCAGAGCGAACAAATAAAAGGCAAAAGTTAAGAAAACAAGGATAGGCACTTAGATAACTCTAATTCATGCGACCAACTAAACTAGACCTAACAGAACAAATTGAAAGCATGAAGCAAGCAAAAAATAACAAAAAGAAAAGATAAGCTAAACACAGAGAGGGATAGGGACTTAGCTTGCGGGGCCGGTCCCCCGAGCTTCCTATTCTTTTTTTTTTTTTTTTATTCTCTCAGACTCTCCCAGACTCCTTTTATTCTCTTTTCTTGTTTTCTTTTCCTTTCATTCTTTTCAGAACTCTCCTTTTCTTCAATTTTCTTTTCTGACTTTTCTTCTTAAGGCTCAAAGGCGAAGCCTTTTTTATTCTGGGTTGCAGGAGGTGTTCAAGGGTGAGGAAAAGGTGAGGTCTTGATTGGGGTTGAACTTGGGGTCGCCGGAGTTAGGGTTCCGACGACCCTTTTTGGGATATTCGAAACGTTCTGGGTAGATTCGAGGGGAGCCAGTGGGGTAGGGTAATAGATCAAGTGGAGAGGAAGAGATTGGCATTAGTTTTAGGTGGATCTTCATACTTTGGTGGTCACCGGTGTAACTCCGGTGACCGGGATTTATGAAGAACAGGTGTTTTTCTGGGTTCTTGGGTGTGCTATGAGTGAAGAGGAACATAGAAGAAGAGGGGAGGGATGAAGAGAAGCCGGCGACCACCGTAGGAGTGGTGGCCGCCATGGCCGCTGAGGATGAAGATTATGAAGAAGATGAGAGATACAGGGGCGGCTAAGTCTCTAGGGTTTTGAATTGGCTAAATGAGACGGCCGTCTTCGGACATAAGCCTTATATAGGCCATATGTCCAAGGTAATCTCAACCGTTCATTGAAGGGAGATCGACGGCTCTGGTGCGCGTTACTTAAACGACACCGTTTTGAACCTTATGAAGCCAAGGTCTCTGATCGTTGGATTAATCCAAATCGACGGCTGGGATCAAGCATCACAATTAATCGACCACTAATTATTGGGGTCGTTGGATCTATTAAGATGTACGGTCGTGATCAACACAACTAAAAGGCCAGGCGGGCCAAATTACTGGGCTTAGCATATTGGGCCTCTCAATTAGCCCCAATTCATTATACCTATATATATATACTTATTTATTTTTTGTATTTTCTGGTTTTAATGATTTTTATGTATTTTCTTTTATACTTTTTTTTCTTTTTCTTTTATGAAAAAATATAAATCCTAATTTACTAATTACTCTAATTTTCTAGTATTTTTTGCAATTTTTCTGCTATTTTTCTTTATTTTCTCCTATTTAAACTATTTTGCTAATTTCCTAATTAACTAAACTAACAAATTAATTACTACTATTTTTTGATTTTTTCTAATTTTTTACTTATTCAAACACACAAAAATATAATTAATTTCAAACAAAGCAAGTAATTGCACTCAAAAACATTTTATTTTAATTTTGGAATTTAAAGGCTTAGTGCAAAAATCATGTGCTCACAGCTGCCCCTCTTTGCTCGGGAACACGAAGAGTTTCAGTGCAAAGATAAGTGAGCAGTAATGAGAGATTTTTGCACATCGGCACATTCCGTGAAAGCATTTTTGAAAACCTTTTGACCGCACCCTGCTTTAGAGGTTGCCTACATATCCTGGGCTAAACAGGGAATCAGGTCAGTGTAGTTCGGGAAGGTCTGGCAGTTTTAAAAACTACCAGACTCACTGTTGCATTGACACTGTTGAGACCTGCTGACTTACTCCTTATTACACCGGGGGGGGAAATGTAAAATGAAGAAGCTATTCTAAGCTAAGATCCTATGATTACAATTGTTCCTAATCTAGCTCTTGCTCTTCTTCCCTTTCCGGTGATGCAAAATCTTCCTCTTTTTGTTGATTTTCTTTGATGCTGACTCTCTTTTTGTTGTTTTTCTTGTTGACTTTTTTTTTTTTTTGTTGATTTTCTTGATCTCGAAATGAACCTGCTTAAAACAAAACAAAACAAAAAACTACCTCTCTTTTTTTTTCTTTTTCTGCCCCAGTGTGGGCTTTTTAACTGTATAAACCATGATGTGCAAAAAATATTCCCGTGTTTGAAGGTGGGCGCCTAACGGAAATTAAACGTGCAATGCTATGCAGAAAAGTATTCCCGTATTCGAAGGTGGGCGCCTAACAGAAATTAAACGTGCAATGCGATGCAGAAAAGTATTCCCGCATTTGAAGGTGGGCGCCTAACATAATTTAAACGTGCAATGCGATGCAGAAAATATTCCCGTATTTGAAGGTGGGCGCCTAACGGAATTTAAACGTGCAATGCGAATGCAGAAAATATTCCCGTATTTGAAGGTGGGCGCCTAACGGAATTTAAACGTGCAATGCGAATGCAGAAAATATTCCCGTATTTGAAGGTGGGCGCCTAACGGAATTTAAACGTGCAATGCGAATGCAGAAAATATTCCCGTATTTGAAGGTGGGCGCCTAACGGAATTTAAACATGCAATGCGAATCGAGAAAATATTCCCGTATTTGAAGGTGGGCGCCTAACGGAATTTAAACGTGCAATGCGAATGCGAGAAAATATTCCCGTATTTGAAGGTGGGCGCCTAACGGAATTTAAACATGCAATGCGAATCGAGAAAATATTCCCGTATTTGAAGGTGGGCGCCTAACGGAATTTAAACATGCAATGCGAATCGAGAAAATATTCCCGTATTTGAAGGTGGGCGCCTAACGAATTTAAACGTGCGATGCGAATGCGGAAAATATTCCCGTATTTGAAGGTGGGCGCCTAACGGAATTTAAACGTGCAATGCGAATGCGAGAAAATATTCCCGTATTTGAAGGTGGGCGCCTAAGCGAATGCAGAAAATATTCCCGTATTTGAAGGTGGGCACCTAACAGTAATTAAACATGCAATGCGAATGCAGAAAATATTCCCTCGGCCTGAGGACTGGGGAGTGGATTTTAAAAGATGTTACCTTCCTCTTTTTGGTATTTTCTTTTTACCAACTTATCTCTTGCCCGTGAATTTCTCCACTTATTCGGCGGACTTTCTCTTTTTGGTATTTTAAATTTTCCACATTGGTCACATTCACTTTAAAGTGATTAGTGACAGTTTGTTCCTGCATGAAACAAAATTTATTAGATATAAACTGCTGGCAACTGGCATCTGCCGTCCCCACTTCTTATTGCTTCCTTTGTTTTTGCTTTCTCATGACTTTCCACTTCTTGTCCCTTGCAGACTCTTTTTGTATTTTTCTCATTTTTCTATTTTTGTTTTGTTTTCTTTTTCTTTGGCCATTTTTGCCAAGCTTCTTTATTCCTTTTCCCCAATCTTCTATCCTTTCTGATCCAGTGTTGTTTCAACTTCCGTTATCAGGAGCCGGTAGTTAGCTCTCAAAAAGGGTAAACAATGAAATGCAGAAAAAATGAAAGAGAGGTAAGGGTATTTTGGAGAGATGACAGAACTTATCTGGGTATTTGCTGGCTGATTCCGCTGACCATGCCATGTATTTAAACTCTGACCCAGTTCATTCCAATCATTATTCTGACGCTGAATTGCCTTTGACCCAAACCGATACTCTTTTTTGTTGCCTTTTCTCTTTTGATAGTCCTCACAATCGCCTTATGGTGCCTCGAAAGGTTTTCACCAATAAGACTCTCTCATTTATTCTCTCAACCTCACAATCATCTCACGGTGCCGATTAAGGTTTTCACTGATGAGACTCTCTCATTTTATTTCTCTCAACCTCACAATCGCCTCACAGTGCCGGCTAAGGTTTTCACTGATGAGACTCTCTCATTTTTTTTTTTTCATTTTTCCTTTTGTATTTTGTTTTCTGTTTTCTGTTCCACGGGTATTGTCCGATACTTCGCTCATCCTTCGTTGTATTTGTTATCATTTCAAAATTGATCAGAAGGTCTTTCTTTGGACTGTAACGTGGCTTTTGGATGGGATAAGAAAGAAAGATATAAAGGCTCAAAATTTCAACGAGGGTTAAAAATATTTACAACTCTCGGAATTATTAAACATAACTTCTGCCCCAGTTTCAATATGTGGGGAATTTTTGGATTTTTCTTTATTGTGACTGAACCTCGGAGAGGCTGCCTACGTACCCTTTCGGGATCAAGTCAGACGTAGTTCATCCAACTTTATAAGTTAGATGGATTGCTTTTGACTTTTTCCCGATTTTTGTCTTTTTCTCTTTTTTTTCATTTTTTCATTCTTTCATTTTTTTTCATTTCATTTTTTTCATTTTTTTTTTATTTTTCCATCATTTCATTTTTCATTCTGGCAATTTCGATCTTATTGTACTAGAGCGATTCCGAGAGAGGGATATGAAAGAATTCATTCATTACGGCTCAAAGGGGTTATCAATGGATGAAGTGTTTGGATAGAGAATAAAATGCCTTCGTCATTTCAATTCCAAAATCACAACAAAATACAAAACATACAATTGAAAAGGAATCATACATAGTATCTTTTGACCGCATCTGAATTGATAGCAGTCTCTACGCACTTTCCTTCAACATCCTGTTAAATATAATGCTCCATTGGACAATACCCGTGATACCACGAACGGTCCCTGCCAATTCGGCGCAAACTTGCCTTATGCCTCTGCCCAATGGGGTAAGATACGCCTCAATACCAGTTGTCCGACTTCAAACGTTCGAGGTCGTACCTTCTTATTATATGCTCTGGCCATTCTTCGCTGATACAACTGCCCATGGCAAACTGCGGCCATCCTCTTCTCATCAATCAAATTCAACTGTTCTAACCGGGCTTTTACCCATTCATCGTCATCTATCTCTGATTCGGCTATAATTCGCAATGACGGTATTTCTATTTCTGCGGGTATAACAGCCTCCGTTCCGTACACCAGGGTATAAGGTGTGGTTCCGATAGAAGTACGTACCGTCGTGCGGTAACCCATGAGAGCAAAGGGTAACTTTTCATGCCATTGCCTGGATCCCTCCACCATTTTTCGGAGAATCTTCTTGATGTTCTTATTTGCCGCCTCTACTGCACCATTCGCCTTTGGCCTGTAAGGTGTGGAATTGCGGTGCGTGATCTTAAACCTTTCACAAACTTCCGCCATGAGGTGACTGTTTAAATTGGCTCCATTGTCTGTGATAATCACCCTGGGGATTCCAAATCGGCATATGATATTCTCGTGCACAAAATCCACCACCGCTTTCTTCGTCACTGCCTTGAATGTCTTAGCTTCGACCCACTTGGTGAAATAATTAATTGCAACTAGGATGAACCTGTGTCCATTAGAAGCGGCTGGATCTATTGGGCCGATGACATCCATGCCCCAAGCAACAAAGGGCCAAGGTGCTGACATTGTGTGCAACTCATAAGGCGGGGAATGGATCAGATCCCCATGTACCTGGCATTGATGGCATTTCTTTACATACCTGATACAATCACGCTCCATCGTGAGCCGGTAGTACCCAGCTCTCAAGATTTTCTTTGCTAAAACATATCCGCTCATGTGGGGTCCGCATACTCCAGCATGTACTTCAATCATGATTTCATTTGCTTGTTGTGCATCTACACACCGCAATAAACCGAGATCTGGTGTTCTTTTGTATACCACTCCTCCACTGAAGAAAAATCCATTGGCTAGACGCCTGATGGCTCTCTTCTGGTCTCCGGTGGCCTGCTCCGGGTATTTGCCAACTTTCAAGTATTCTCTAATATCATGATACCACGGCTCTCCATCCGACTCTTCTTCCACAGCGAAGCAATAAGCATTCTGATCTCGGACTTGGATCTGGAGTGGATCTATATATGTCTTGTCCGGATGATGCAACATAGAGGACAACGTGGCCAAAGCATCTGCAATCTCATTGTGCATTCTCGGGATATGCTTGAACTCTATAGACTGGAATCTTTGAGACAACTCGTGCAGACAATACCGATATGGTATCAATTTCAAATCTCGTGTCTCCCATTCCCCTTGAATTTGGTGTATCAAGAGATCCGAGTCACCCATGACCAAAATCTCTTGAATACCCATGTCAATCGCCATCCTTAATCCCAAGATGCACGCCTCATATTCGGCCATATTGTTGGTACAGAAAAATCGAAGCTGAGCTGTAACGGGATAGTGTTGACCCGTACTTGAAATGAGTACCGCTCCGATACCAACGCCCCTGCTGTTGACGGCTCCGTCAAAGTACATTTTCCATCCCGGTCTCTCATCTTGCTCCGTCTCCTCGACAAGCATTGCCTCTTCATCCGGGAAGTATGTTTTCAGTGGTTCATATTCATCATCCACCGGATTCTCGGCCAAATGGTCCGCAATAGCTTGTGCCTTCATTGCCGTACGAGTTACATAGACAATGTCAAATTCTGTGAGCAGAATCTGCCATTTGGCCAGTCTTCCCGTAGGCATGGGCTTCTGAAAGATATACTTGAGAGGATCCAATCGTGATATCAAGTACGTAGTGTATGCCGACAAATAATGCTTTAGCTTCCTGAGCCACCCAAATCAATGCACAACAAGTTCTCTCCAGTTGGGTATACTTCACCTCGTAGGATGTAAACTTTTTGTTGAGGTAGTAGATGGCTTGTTCTTTCTTGCCTGTCTCATCATGTTGACCCAGTACACAACCGAAAGAGTTATCCAGCACTGTCAGATACAAAATCAGAGGTCGCCCTGGTTCTGGAGGAACTAACACCGGAGGGTTGGCCAAATATTCCTTGATCTTGTCAAAGGCTTCCTGACACTCGTCGGTCCATTTCACTGCAGCATCTTTCTTCAATAGCTTGAAAATCGGCTCGCATGTTGATGTCAATTGAGCAATGAACCGACTAATGTAATTCAACCTTCCTAATAAGCTCATGACCTCCTTCTTGTTCTTCGGCGGAGGTAGACTTTGAATAGCCTTGATCTTTGATGGATCCTCCAGTTCAATACCTCGCCGGCTCACAATAAACCCCAGTAGTTTCCCTGAAGGTACTCCAAAAGCACACTTCGCCGGATTAAGTTTTAGATTGTACCTCCGGAGTCTTTGGAAAAACTTCCTCAAATCTTTCACATGATCAGGTTGTTTTCTGGACTTTATGATGACATCGTCCACATATACTTCAATTTCTCGATGCATCATGTCGTGAAACATTGTGGTCATTGCCCTCATGTAAGTTGCCCCGGCATTCTTCAATCCAAACGGCATTACTCTGTAACAGTACGTTCCCCAAGGTGTAATGAAGGCAGTTTTCTCAGCGTCCTCTTCGCTCATCAGGATCTGGTGATAACCGGCATAACGGTCCACAAACGAACCGATTTCATGCTTGGCGCAATTGTCGATCAATATGTGGATGTTTGGCAATGGGAAGTCATCCTTCGGACTGGCTTTGTTGAGGTCTCTATAGTCTACACACACTCTGGTTTTGCCATCTTTCTTCGGGACAGGCACAACTTTTGCCAACCAGGTGGGGTATTTGGTAACTCTTATGACCTTTGCCTCAAACTGCTTATTCACCTCTTCTTTTATCTTCACGCTAATGTCCGTTTTGAATTTCCTCAGCTTTTGTTTTACTGGCCGGCATTCCGAGTAGAGAGGCAACTTGTGTACCACTAGATCTGTGCTAAGCCCGGGCATGTCATCATAGGACCAGGCAAAGATGTCCTTAAATTCATGTAACAACCTTATCAATTCATCCCTGAGGGGTGCCTCCAAATGTACACTAATCTTTGTTTCTCGGACATCATCTTCGCTCCCCAAATTTACAGATTCCGTATCACTCGGATTCGGTTTGGGTTTTTCCTCGTATTGTTTCATGTCCTTACTTATTTCCTCCAGGGCTTCCTCATCCTCACATTCTATTTCGCTATCTTCCTCGATTTCTCGTATAGTAACGTGATTGTCAGAACTGGGTCTAGAATCCTTCACGCATGACATGGCATTGGAATCAACACATGCAAAACTGTACAAAAGGAAAAAATAAAGAAAAATAAGGCAAAAGTGAAGAAAAAGGAAAACTGCATTTCATTAATAAAAGAGTGAACTATTGTTCGGGATACATGGTGATTTTCTTTTTCATGAGGGGGAATGGGAAAACTTATAATAATAACAACTTTCGGGAAAGCAATGATGAAATTTTGAGCTAACTACCAAGACTCCTTCCTGATAGGGAAAGGAGTAGCTTCCCAATTGTTCAATGTGATTCCCGGTCCCACAAATTGCACGTCCATTCTGCTCGTGCCTTCCCCTGCTTCAATCGTATTCACCTCCCAAAACATTTTCTTGAAACCAAGCATTTCTTCATCAAGTTGGGTCTCAATGCACTTTGATGCAGCAGATGGTTGATATTTTGTACCAGGCCTGGTGAAGATGTCGGCTAATTTGGGTATGGGTTTGGGCAAGGTCCAGTTTTTCTTGGCTTTAGAGGCTCTTTGGATATCGACAAAGGTGGGTTTGAACCCTAAGCCGAATGTACCTTTATTCTCCGGAAGCTGAACTGGTTGAGTGACTCCCTGTAGTGTTTTACCTAATCCCCTCCCCGGTGCAAATCCGTTTTTCAGCATTTCTCTGGCCACCATTACAGCAGTTGGTGCCAACATCGGGGTTGGTAACTTTTCTCCTTCAGCAATTTTGTTCACTACAACAGCATCCGTCACTTGGTAGACCCAAGGACCCCTATCCCCATCAGTACCGTCAAAAGGTGCTACCACATTACAAGCGTTTTCCTCTCCGTGTACAACAATCTCTTGCTGCTCCCATTCAAACTTGACCATCTGGTGTAGAGAAGATGGTACCGCTTTGGCCTGCATGAATCCAGGGTCGACCTAACAGCAAGTTATACGATACGGCGATGTCGAGCACCTGGAACTCCATCGTAAAATCAACGGGTCCGATGGTCACTTCCAAAACAATATCTCCCAGTGTGTTCTTACCTCCGCCGTCAAACCCTCTCACATTGATACTGTTTCTCCGGATTCTATCCGGGCTAATGTTCAGCTTCCCTAAAGTTGACAGCGGGCAGATGTTCGCGCTCGATCCATTGTCAATCAATACCCTGGTTACGACTGACTCTTCACTCTTTACTGTGAGGTGCAATGCTTTATTGTGTTCAGTTCCTTCCACCGGTAGCTCCCTATCAGAGAAGGTAATCCTGTTAGACTCGAAAATTTTGCTCGTAATCTTCTCCAAGTGACACACTGAAATCTTCTCCGGAACATGAGCCTCATTTAGAATCTTCATAAGAGCCTTCCGGTGCTCTTCCGAATGTATCAACAAAGATAGCAAAGAAATTTGGGCCGGGGTCTTTCTTAACTGCTCAACCACTGAGTACTCTTGTGACTTCATTTTCTTAAGAAATTCTTCTGCTTCCTCCTCCGACACCGGCTTCTTCAGTTGACTTTCGTTTACCGTCTTCATCTTTCTCAGTTCCTCTGGAGCGAAACACCTTCCTGGCCGAGTGAGTCCATGCGTTTCATTAATTTCACCAGAAATCTCTTTTCCCTTGTAAACTACTGTTACCTTGTTATAGTTCCAAGGCACAGTCTTTGTATTCACCACTGGTATTTGCACTACTGGTTTTATGATTACTGGCTCTGCACTTGCTCCTTTCACAGTCACGATCGTCTTTGCACCTGGAACTACCACCTTTAAACCTCCCATCACTACTGGCTTTGGTTTCTCAACAATTGCTTCCTCTTTCACAATTTCTTTATCTAACTTGTCACTCGACTTTATCATCATGACGGCCTGAGATGGTTTTTGATTGCCATCACCCTGTACCAGTTCTATCATATTCGTTTCGTGGTGATTCGGCAATGGATTCTAGGTAATGTTTGGGGCCTCGGGAGCCTGCACTTCAATTCTCCTTTCATCGATAAGATCTTGAATGGCATTCTTTAATTGCCAACACTTCTCAGTATCGTGGCCCAATGTTCCCGAACAATATTCACATCTGACAGAAGAATCAAGATTTTTCGGGGGTGGGTTTGGAACTTTTGGTGCGATTGGTCTCAACATCCCCAATTCTTTCAACTTGTGGTAAAGACTTGTATATGATTCTCCGAGAGGAGTGAATGTCTTTTTTGCTTTGTTTCTCCAATCAGCGTCCGGCCTGGGTCTATTCTGGTTTCGGTAAGGTTTAGGGGCTGGGTATGTATTCTGGGTGTGGTACACATTGTGTGGAGCTTGAGCTCTCCACACGTGGGGTGGTGGTGGTGGGTAAGCTTGGGCTTGAGGGTGATGGTAATGTGGTACAGTTGGTGGGTATGGTGATGGTGGTGGGTTATATGGGCTTGGTGCATTGTAGGGATTTGGCGGGTAAGATGGTGGTGGTGGATTATATGGAGTTGTTGGGCTTGGTGGGTGTTGGCGGTAGGGTCTTGGTGGGTTATAATGCGGGTTGCGACTCCATGGCCTACTTTCAACGGTTGCTACTTCTTCTTTCTTCTTCTTTCCCATCACTCCTCCGCTTCCACTCTATATAGCTTGATTGGTGGCTTTGATAGCCGAAAAACTCATAATCTTGTTTGTCTTCAAACCTTCTTCTACAAAACTTCCCATTTTCACAACTTCGTTAAAACTCTTTCCAATTGCTGACACTAGATGGCCGTAGTATGTTGGTTCCAAAGCTTGCAGAAAACAATCCACCATTTCTCCTTCTTTCATCGGTGGATCCACTCTAGCGGCCTGTTCCCTCCATCTAAAACCGTATTCTCTAAAGCTCTCTCCTGGCTTTTTCTCCATCTTGGTAAGGGATAACCTGTCGGGTATGATCTCCAAATTGTACTGAAAGTGACTAGCGAAAGCTTGCGCTAAGTCATCCCAAACAAACCATCTTGTATGGTCCTGTCGAGTATACCATTCCAAAGCTGATCCACTCAAACTTTGGCTGAAGTACGCCATCAACAATTCATCTCTACCTCCCGCGCCTCTCATCTTGCTACAGTATCCTCTGAGATGAGCTACCGGATCCCCGTGTCCGCTATACATGTCGAACTTTGGCAACTTGAATCCCGCGGGAAGCTGCACCTCGGGGAACAAACACAGGTCTTTGTAGGCTACACTCACCTACCCTCCTAGTCCTTGCATATTGCGGAAAGCATTCTCAAGACTTTTCACTTTCCGAGCCATCTCTTCTTGCCCGGCACTTGCTTCCATCATCGGAGCATGAGACTCGTGTTGTCTGAAAGTCGGCTCCGGAGGGTAGTAGTGAGGATCCTGGATATGAAACATTGGTTCGCTAGAGGATTTGTGGATAACAGCGGGCGGAGGTGCCACATATACAGGAGCAACTTGTGGTATCTGGGGTGGTGCTTGCTTGGCTGGAGGTGGTGGTATCCGGGAGGTGGAAGCATAGTATTGAGGGTAGTCGGGGTAGGTGGAGGATGAGTTCATTGTTGGTGGCTCGGGGTTAGGATTGGCTGGAGGGACATATGCAGGGTTAGCAGGATAGGCTGGTAGTGGTTGACCTCTCGACCAAGCCCGGTACATTTCAGCCATCTGCTGTCTTAACTTGTACATTTCTTCTTTCATCCCTGCCACATCCACGATCTCTTCTTCGTGAGCAGGGTCTACAATGGTTGCCTCGATCTCCTGGGACACAGCCTTTGTCATCTTTTTAGATCTGGTGTTGTATGGATGGGTAGCCAGAATGCCAGTTGCCTAGAAAATCTGAACTCACAAACATCAACACTTGTTAGTTGTTAGCGCATGAATAAGATGTAACGACTTTAAAAACAAACACATTTGCTCGAGTCGTTATGCATCATCCCGGCCGCTGCTCACTTCAATCATCTTTTCTTTTTCCGCTCTTTTGTTTTCTTTCTTTTCTTCTTTTCTTTTGCTTTTTCTCTTTTCTTGCTTTTTTTTTCTTTTTCTTTTCTTTTCTTGCTTTTTCTTTCTTTTTTTTTCATTGCTGTTTTCATAATCACGCTCCTATTTATTTGCCTAGCGGATTTAAAGGAAATGACATAAAACAAAAGAATTGGCAACAACACTTTGTTTTCTCATTAATAATTCGAAACCTTGATTACAAAGTGATGTTTAAGAAAAAGAAAAATAAAAGATGATGCATGACCTAAGAGTACATTAATGCACCTAGTGCCCGCGAGGCATCGTTCGGCCTTGCCGCGGGCCTATATGCTAAACCCCTTTGAAGCTTATCCAGGTCGGCCATGACTTGCTGTACAAAAAACTTCACTGCAGATACAAAAGTCCTCCGAGACATATCTTCACAAAGCTGAGTCTTTCGAGTGATATATTGGGCGATGCGAACAATCTTTTCTCTGATGACCCCTTTTTCTTGCAATAGCCGACTTATTTGTTGAGCGCGAGCATCCAAGGTGTGTTGGTTGTCCTTTTGCACTTGTTGCAGCTTCAATTCTAATCTAGCCATAGTCGTGTAGCAGTGCTCTCTTTCTTCTTCAAGATCTTTGATAATCTTGTTACTTTTGACTGTGGCTGAGATCATTTTCTTTCTAAGCTGAGCTATTTCAACATCATGCTTGCCTTGTAGCTGCCGGACCAACTTGGCTCTTTCCTCGGCGTCTTTGTCCATTTGCTTCCGAGCCTTGGCTAACTTTTTTTCAGCTACGTCCAGATCAAAGCTATAGTCATTTACCTTCCGCCGGAGAATCTCAATTAACTTTTTATCTCGGGCTGAACGTACTGGAGTCTCGGATGCAATTTTCATTTGAGCTATTTGAGCCTTCAACACATCATTTTCTTTCTTCAGCTGTTTCTTTTCTACTTCATCGGATGCTGCTTGCAATCCACTTTCGAAATGAAGATTTCTCAGTTTATCCTCCAACAGACTGATTTTCGCCTTGTATTCCTTTTCCTTGGCCGCCCATTTCAGATTTTCCTCGGATTGCTCTATCAGGTCTTGCAAGTGAGGTCTCTTTGAAAGACGTTCATGTTCAACCCCTCGTCGGTACCATGTGGAGTACCCAGGTGATATCTCTCCCTTTGCTCTATTCGGCACATAAGTATCAATCTTCAAATTTTGGCACTCGTTCCAGATTTGCCGGATTTTTGCTTCCGGGAATTGCCCGTCCGGACCAATCTCCACAGCTTGCACACCGAGATCCCCATCTCTTGGAATAATCTGACACCGACCCAACTGTCGCAGGGCTCTGTATGGTGCATAAGGTTGTATACTCTTCAAACCCATGATCAAAAATGGCGATCCCTCTGTTGGCATGTATATCACCTCGTCAAGAGGTAACCAGTCATACGTCCAATCAATTTGACCGTCAGTTAGTGATCGAAGATACACAATCCAACCTTGAACTCCTTCTGGCAATTTTACTTCCTTTGTCCTCGTATTGAACTCTTCCAAACATGTCCGATCGGCCGAACCATAGCTCGAGAATGAAGGATGGTGGCATAGATGCTCAATTAGCCAGATTTGCAAGATCAAGTTACACCCTTCGAAGAAGCTAGCCCCCGCTTTGCACGCAGTCAGAGCACGATAGATATCCGCAACAATCATCGGGGCCAGAGTACAGTTTTCTTGTACTATCAGTGTGGTAGCTACTCCGGCGACTTTTATATTGATATGTCCATCTTTCCTCGGGAATACAACAATCCCGAGAAATGCCACCAAAAATGCGAACCTCCGGTGCTCTTCCCATTTCGCCCGGTTGGACTTACAGCATAATTTATTGGTAAGATCATTGAAACCCCCAACGTGTCCAAACCTATTGTAGATGAAGCTTAAAGAACAAAAACCCGTTGGCCAGATCTTCATTATGAACATTCCGGGCAATTTTCAAAGAGTCGAGGAAGCGATGTACTGTCACCGTCCTCGGAGATACCGGGTATTTTCCTTTCAGCGGAACCTCGGTCTTCCCGATGTAAAAGGCAATCTCCTCCAAAGTTGGGGTAAGTTCAAAATCCGGGAAATGAAATACGTTGTGTGCCGAATCCCAAAACGTGACCAACGCTCTAACCACATCACCTCGAGGAACTATTTCGAGCAACCCCGTAAGGCCTTTCAAGTACCTTTTGACCCAGTCTTGACCATCGGATCCCATGTCCTACCACCATAATCTCAGCTCCAAAGGGATTTTATTTAGGGAAAATTGTTCATTCATCATCGTGCTCGTCCTGCACATTTATTAAGGTGATTTTATTTAGAAAAGGAAAAATCTTTTTCAATGCAAGTTTTCACTTTTTGAATGAAAGAAAAGAAAAAATGATTTCCGAAGTGGCCATTTTTGCAAAACAACCTTCCGTCGTCCTTTCGGAACATTCGGCCATTTCCAAAAATAGCAATCACCTCGATTATTTGAAAAGAAAATCTTTTTGGTCTTTTTCTAAAAGTGTGGTTGGACCCGTTTAAGGGTTGCCTACGTATCCCACCTAATGGCGAGAATCAAACCTGCGTAGTTCGGTCGGATTATTTGACCAATTATTTCAAAAAATGTTCCACCTTCTTTTTTTTTCAAATTTTCAAATTTTCCATGTGCCTATTTTCTACAAATCATTATTTTCCTCTCTCTCTTTTTCCTTTTCAACAACTTTCCAATCTCGGGATTTCAGCCGGTCCGCATAACGATCAAGGACAATAAAATGCAACACATAGCATGCTCGGTCTTTTCAATACCGGGTCACCTGTCCTAGACGGACCCAACCCCTGTGTTGAGTCCCCTAAGTCAAATATGATGCAAATGATCATCCTAGATCTATGTTCAAAATCTTACGGTTTCATAGATTGCTAGACCGTGTACCCGAGCGGACAACTCGAATCGAGGAGGGGGCTACGTACCGGTGACCCGCGGAGTCAATCGGCTTTGTAACTTATCCGGCCTCTGTTTTCTTAATTTAAGGTGACTTTAACGGAAAGGGGAGTCTCAACCAGTAAGCACATCCCCGAGGGAGAAGAGAGAAGGTTTTTCGGCGCAATTTTATATACAGTTCACATAATATCAAAGCGATAAAGCACATAGCATGTTGTTCAAATCATATAATGAAGTCAAACAAAAACGCGAACGGCAGTTCTAAGGAGCTCGAGTTCTTAAACCCTGAAATCGAAATTCAGGGTTGGATCCCCAGAAATCACGTGCTCACAAGATCATTCTCTACCAAATACCCAACACTTAAAGCATATAAATACACTTGTAGGGTATACCCGACGCTCAATTACCCAAGACGGATAAAATAACGTAAGGGAAGGAGTTTTTCCAATTTAAGGACAATCGGTTCGGGATTTTATTAGAGATTAATCAGAGTCGCCACTTGGGAATGACAATGGTGTCCTAAGTCACCGGTTGATCCCGAATCAGAGGAATTTTGACTCTTTAAAATGTCTGCGAAGCAGAGGTCCGGATAAGGAACTCTGTTAACCCGGGAGAAGGTGTTAGGCACTCCCGGATTCCGTGGTTTTAGCACGGTCGCTCCACTGTCGTTCTTAACTTTTGTTTGACTCAATTATAAATTTTAACAACATAATGTGCTTTTACGTTAAATATCATTTTTAGGAATTTGCGGTATTGCGAAAACACGCCTCGAGTCATACCGCAACCAGTACGCCTATGACTTTTGGTGTATTTCAGCTTTACCGAGATTTGGATTTGAGTCGCACCAAGTGCACACTCGTTCATAGGAAGGTATATTAAAATCGTGCCCTAAAGTAACGTCTATCGGCTTTTAAATCTTTTGGGAGAAGCTATGGAATTGACTATTAGCTTTCCCGGGTCTATTTGTATTATATCATTACTAAGTGGGGGCCCCGGTGTTATTCGGGCGAGGCTCGTCCCAATTTTCATTAAAGGGTTGAATACTTGTATTTAACTATGTTTTCTACACTTGTTCTTTCCTTAATCGTATTACTAGCATTATAATAGTCCAGGCCCGTGTGATTTCTTGTTTAATTGGGCCTGGTCTTCTTTTCATTTATATATTTGAACTGTTCGGGTACTCGAAACCCAGGCTTTTCGACTTCTTCTTGCTGGCTTTGTTAACTTCACGTTGTAGTTCAAAGATAGCTTGCATATTTGAGCCAAAAAACCGATAAATGTAATATGAAATAACAATAAGTGCAAAGAACCAGAAGACACGAATCAATAGGATCGAATTTAGATTGCTTTTATTCATTGAAAGAGTAGAGCCACCGTACAGGAAATTCTATGATTACAACTAATTAGGAGGAGAACTAAATTAACCAGCCACGTTTATCCTCATTTCTATTGATCTAATTACTAGTTATGTTACCAGATTATTACACTAAATGACTAAGGGATTTGTTTTAGATCTTGACACTGGATCACTTCCATTTTTAGTACTGAAGTCCTAATTGCCGTTGTTCAATTATTAATACTGATATGAGCCAGAATTATTTGAAGCTCCTAAAACCAATTTTACACTAAAGGTTACTTCAATGGTAATTTCCTATTCTATCTCAGGGATATTGACAAGATGAGCTAATTTCGCCAGCATACTAATTAACTCCTATACGAGCTTCTGTTATTAGAGACTTATGTGATAGTTATCTAACTTCATTTTTAAGATTTTTACCTAATTAACTAGGTGAGGTACTAATTACTACTACTACTATACTACCACTACTACTAGCTATTACATTTTTTGTTTCTGTTTTTCAACCACTATCTACTGCTACAACAATCAAATTACAAGTTTAAACTAACAATTTTAAACTACAAACTATATATAACAACATAAACTCAATCCGGATCTTCATTTTTATTTCATCAATACGTCAATACAGCATCATTCATAAGAGAAGTGTACCTGGATGAACAAGAAAAATCCGATGAGTTCTAAGGGGAAAGAAGCAAGCAATCAGCAAGAGTTCAGCAACAATGCAACACTAGAGCAACAATGAACCAAATAACACAGTGACATTAACTATGAAGCCAGCAAAGCCACAGAAAATCCAGACCAGACTCGAGCAAAATAACTCAGCAAATCAATAGAAATCAGCAAGCTCTAACTCGAAATTCCCAGAAGAATTATTACTAAATTGTTATGTTTTTCTCTGAACTTTCTTCTCAACAGCCAGCCTAAGAATGAATTTCAGATTGCTAAGAATTGGAACCCAGATATATTTCCTATATTACTCAGATTGGAACCCCCTTTTCAGCTCTTTTGAAGGTGTATTTATAGTTAACCTAAGGCTGAAACTTAGGGAGAAAGTTATGGGATTTTATCCCACTTCTCCCCTCCTAAAATTATCAAATCTACACTTAAGTCCCTATTTTCAGTTATCAAAACCCTTCCAGCATGAGCTGGAAGGTTCCTAAGATTCTTTTTTTATGGCCTTTTACTAGTATGACCTTAGGGGTTTGAGATTTTTACAGATTTCCCATTTTAGGAGACCATTATACCCCTAAATCTCTGCAAAATTGCAGAAATCAGGAGCATAAATGTCTCCATTATCCTTTTAAGTTCTAACTATTTACTATTTTACCTTTTTAATACCCAATTATGCCCCTAAGGGCACTGCTGATTTACTAGCCTACCTAGGGCAGATTTTCAACTTGTTTTGCACCTATTTAACTAATGGCCAGCCCTGGCATTAGTATTTAAGGGCTGGCCAGATTTATTTTAAGAAACTATTTCAGTTTTAGCCACTTTTAATCTAATTCCTGTCAATGAAGACCAAATTATTTCAATTTAAACTAATTGCAGGCATAGCCTGCTTTATTATTATGTTTAAACTATTTAAAACTTAGCCAGTCTCAAGTTGAGACTTGGCTTGGGCTATTAAAGCCATATACTGAACAGCTGGGCCCAAAACCTTTACAGGTTTGGCCACTTTGCTGTTCAGGGCTCAATATAGAGCCTGGGCCAGTCTGCATTTGCAGACACAACCATTTTGCACAACCAGCCACTGTTTAACAGTGAGCTGTGTGTTAGGGCTTATAGAATTGGTCAACCCTTTGCAAGGTTGACCATTCTTAGGCCAATTATTTAACTTATAACCTATTTATTCAATTCCGGTGTTTTATCCTATTTAAAAACTAACCACTTATGAAACCTAGCACTACAGCTATAACCAATCCTCCTAAAGTTCAATCAATTAATCAAATACTCATGCTTAACAAGAACTGGCAGAACTTAACCATCTTTCAACATTAGTTGCACATTGGAACACATATGATCAGATCAACATGCATTAATTTAACTTAAACTCAGAGGAAACAATTGATATGGTTGAATTTCAGTCAATTAATTCACATCATCAGACCACATGCAACACAGTATGAATTCATGTCAATTTCAGATTTGATTACTACCAGTTCAAGTCACTTTAAGAACTGGCAGGATTCATGATATAAGTACAGTGAAGGCCATAACAGTCAGCAAGGTATAACCTAAGGCTTATCTAAATTTAACAAGGCATGGCAATCAGAATTCATTTTAGAATACTACTCCTAGCTTGATGTATGCATGTTAAGAGTGGGGATGAAGAATAGGAAAGACATGAAGAAGCAAAGAATAACATTCCTAAATCTAGCACAAGTGCATGACAAATGAGATGAAGATGATGAAAAGAAGAACATGGAGAAACAGTGAAAAAAGAAACCTAAATCTATCATGAAGAGAAACAGACCTAGATTGGCAAATAAGAGCATATGAGAGGTGATATGACATGAAACCAGACTTGCACTAAAATGAACTCAAATAAGACCACCAAACTGTGAGCAAAGAAGTGAACCCCAGATTAAACACATGATAGCTTGATAAGAGATGAATAAAGATTGCCAAGCTTTACTAAGACTAAACATGTGAAGATACAGAAAGAGAAACAATTGAGATATTGCAAGCCAACAAAAAGTAATCTAATACAAATCTGAGTGACAATGAAATACAAACAATTAAACATAGTATCAGGATCAAACATGCAAGATGACAGAAGAGCTATTGAAAACTAACAAGATAAAAAACCCTAACAGAATAGAAGAGAGAACATGAATATCAAGATCTAATTTTGAACTTCGAGAGACAAACCAAACACATCATAACCCTAAAACATGTATTAGACTAAACAAAGCATGATTAAACACGGAAGAAACAGAACATGATTTAAAATAAACAAACAGGAGAACATACATATGAAGATGAATGAGATGAAAATCAACATTAGTATTAAACTAAACCTAAAACAGTCAGAACAGGGTAATAACAAAGGAGGTGAGTAAGATGATTATAGAACCCTAATACTAAACAGGTTAAAACATACGAAATCAGAGAACACGAACAAAGAAAGCATGAAATAAAAACAAATATATGTCTAAGAAAGAAGCATGCAGAGCGAACAAATAAAAGGCAAAAGTTAAGAAAACAAGGATAGGCACTTAGATAACTCTAATTCATGCGACCAACTAAACTAGACCTAACAGAACAAATTGAAAGCATGAAGCAAGCAAAAAATAACAAAAAGAAAAGATAAGCTAAACACAGAGAGGGATAGGGACTTAGCTTGCGGGGCCGGTCCCCCGAGCTTCCTATTCTTTTCTTTTCTTTTTTTTTTATTCTCTCAGACTCTCCCAGACTCCTTTTATTCTCTTTTCTTGTTTTCTTTTCCTTTCATTCTTTTCAGAACTCTCTTTTTCTTCAATTTTCTTTTCTGACTTTTCTTCTTAAGGCTCAAAGGCGAAGCCTTTTTGATTCTGGGTTGCAGGAGGTGTTCAAGGGTGAGGAAAAGTTGAGGTCTTGATTGGGGTTGAACTTGGGGTCGCCGGAGTTAGGGTTCCGACGACCCTTTTTGGGATATTCGAAATGTTCTGGGTAGATTCGAGGGGAGCCAGTAGGGTAGGGTAATAGATCAAGTGGAGAGGAAGAGATTGGCATTAGTTTTACGTGGATCTTCATACTTTGGTGGTCACCGGTGTAACTCCGGTGACCGGGATTTATGAAGAACAGGTGTTTTTCTGGGTTCTTGGGTGTGCTATGAGTGAAGAGGAACATAGAAGAAGAGGGGAGGGATGAAGAGAAGCCGGCGACCACCGTAGGAGTGGTGGCCGCCATGGCCGCTGAGGATGAAGATTATGAAGAAGATGAGAGATACAGGGGCGGCTAAGTCTCTAGGGTTTTGAATTGGCTAAATGAGACGGCCGTCTTCGGACATAAGCCTTATATAGGCCATATGTCCAAGGTAATCTCAACCGTTCATTGAAGGGAGATCGACGGCTCTGGTGCGCGTTACTTAAACGACACCGTTTTGAACCTTATGAAGCCAAGGTCTCTGATCGTTGGATTAATCCAAATCGACGGCTGGGATCAAGCATCACAATTAATCGACCACTAATTATTGGGGTCGTTGGATCTATTAAGATGGACGGTCGTGATCAACACAACTAAAAGGCCAGGCGGGCCAAATTACTGGGCTTAGCATATTGGGCCTCTCAATTAGCCCCAATTCATTATACCTATATATATATACTTATTTATTTTTTGTATTTTCTGGTTTTAATGATTTTTATGTATTTTCTTTTATACTTTTTTTTCTTTTTCTTTTATGAAAAAATATAAATCCTAATTTACTAATTACTCTAATTTTCTAGTATTTTTTGCAATTTTTCTGCTATTTTTCTTTATTTTCTCCTATTTAAACTATTTTGCTAATTTCCTAATTAACTAAACTAACAAATTAATTACTACTATTTTTTGATTTTTTCTAATTTTTTACTTATTCAAACACACAAAAATATAATTAATTTCAAACAAAGCAAGTAATTGCACTCAAAAATATTTTATTTTAATTTTGGAATTTAAAGGCTTAGTGCAAAAATCATGTGCTCACAATCGAGATAAACAGCTTGTATTTTCTTTCAGACAATTATGTGTATTATTCTTAGAAGTTCGTGAGTATTGTGACACCAGTCTTAGGTAGTGTATCATGTTTGGGTTTTCTTTATAATATTTGACTAAGTCTTCCGCTAATTTTGATTATTTCGTTGTAATTTATATGTTTTAATAATAAGTCTTAATAAGAATTTAGTAATTAATGGAGGTGTAATTAATATTTTGCTTGCCTAGCTTCCCTTTAGTAGGCGCCATCATGACCCTCGATGGTGGGAAATCCGGGCCGTGACAATAAACTCTTATGTTTTACTTCTTAACACACACATACAAGTAAAAAGAACACACTCTCGCACTCTAACTCTTTTTCTCTGCTACTTGTGATAAATCTTGGTCTAGCCGGCTGAAAGCCAAGACTAGGTATTGGAACTACACCTGCTTTATATTCTGCACTCTTTTCTTCAACTGGTATGTCTCTAGTTAAATTTTGAAACCCTAACCCTATGTGTTTCATTCTTGCACTGGTTCATTAACTATTAATTCAATTGTCTTCTTGTTTACTTCTTTACTTAGCGTGCCTAAATTCTGTCTTGTTCAGTGTATGATTAGCATGTCTACATTTCACCTAGTTATCTAATACTTAACCAGCTTATTTGTGAATAAATGTTTAATCCCATAACTATGTCATCATGTTGGTTGTTTGATGTATGTGATTGAACATGCCTGTTTATTTAATCTTGTTAAAGACATGTCGTGCTTTCTGTATTACATCTGTGATCTATGTCTTAACTATTTATTGTCCATAACTAACCTACTAAGTCTCTAAGACCCTAAGTGTTTTATGCATTTGTGATTTGTACGTTTCTTCTATACCCTTTCCTTCAACCCTAATGTGACTCTTATGTGTCCCCAATCCCTGTATCCCTATATGAGATCTGTTTGTTGAGTATTCTTGTATCTTGATCTTTTATGACCAATTGATTGTTTGCTATTTTCAAAGGTGTTTTGGTACTCTTCTCAAACTGCTTTCCACTACCAAACTAGTTTCTATTTCAGTAAACTTTTTTCACTCTTGGAAGCATCTCTATACTATTTTCATTAAATCATGGCGAAATGGCTTACCGGCCACTCAAACTTGTAGGTCTTATAAAAGCCGACACATAAACGTTTGTCTTTTCCATTTAAATACTCAAACTCTTGAAACCTATAACTAATAAACACAATTGACCGTTCACCCATCCCATGTGGAGTCAGTTGGTCCTAGTTATCCCCCTGCGGGAATGTCACAACTTTTAGGAGTGTGAGAGACCCCCTTCCTAATGCCCAGCGGTAAAAAATAGGTCCTATTTAAGTGGGGTCTTATTATTTCAATTGGATACACATTATCCCTCTATTATATGCATTTGAAGCTTCATTTTGCCTATTTCTTAAAATCTAAAGCTTTCTTTATTTTTTTTACTTTTTCCAGATTGTGATAATGAATCAATGTCCTGTATTTTGTCATTGTGGAGTTGTAGCTCATATTTGCATCACTTGGAAGCCAACAAATCCAGGAAGGAGGTTTTATGGGTGCTCAAACTATGCTCGAGCCAGTTCTTGTAATTGTTTTAGGTAGTTTGACCCACCTCTTCCAGATCACTATAAACATGTGGTTTCAGGGCTGTTATCAAGAATTAAAGAGAGAGATCGACTACATCATATAAAGTGGGTCAAGATCATTGTAACTTTAGTTGTTGAAGTAGCACTAATAATTGTAATTTTTTTCTTAGTGTAGTTAGCACTAGCTTCATAACCCTATGTACAATGATAATGATAGAATTAATAATGTATTTTTTGTGGAATGAAAAGAAATTTTAACATAAACAAGCAACAACCAAGTTGTATCATCCTTCTTGGTTGACAGAATTAGCACTGAACTGCTGTCTAGTATAAGAAATAGTTTAAACATTGTTCCAAAAGAAAATTCATAGTTAAACAGACTTAAGTTCACCTACAAATTAAGTTCTTCAACAAACAGACTTAAGTTACCACAAAAACAAACATTCAGCCAGCTTCAAGGTTAAGATTGGTTGATGTTTTGGTGAGACTGGCTCAGTTTGGACATGGGGACTGGCTTAGGTGAGATGAAGAATGGACTTGAGGTTGGCTAAGGCTTTCTTGAGTTTGTCTTCTCCTCAACTGTTGTTGAAATTTCCTTTGTGATAAAGCATTTCTTCCTTGCCACCTTAGTCCAGGTGCATTATATCCAAGATCGATATTGGTCTGCCCGTTATCCACTACTTTTGTAGGAGCAGAATATACCCTATCTCTTGCTCCACACTACATAGGAAGCCAAATCAGTACCCAAACAACTAATATATTAACAAAAATTCAAATTCTTAATGATCTTACCCTTTCTATCATTGTTCCTGTATCACTAAACAATATACCAAATCCCGTAGTTCTTGGTCTTACTCATAGTCCACTACCTCTAGGACTTCCTGAACCACTAGCTGTAATATTCTCTCAAGTTCTTGATCTCATACTTCCAGTATCTTGATGTAAGATATCGAACTATCTATCTGTTTATAAAATTTGGTCCTAATACAGATTAACTAAATCAACTAAAACGAATACTTATAGATGCACTTGCAACAGCTGATGGTTGAGTCTTTGTGGCCTGGTAGTTCCAGAATCACCTGTAGGACCTGATTGTTGAGTTGTTGTTTGAGCAGCCTGTGATGGTTGAGTAGCACCAACATTACTACTTCCTGTTGTTCCGGATCCTTGTCCTTTCTGAAATTTCCAAAATAAAAAATGAGATATAGAAACAACCATAGTACAAGACACAATCAGACACAAATTGAATACATTACTAGGATATGTCACCCCTTCTTGTTATGGCCTACTGTCTTACAATTAGAGCATTTCATTGGTGTCCCTTTCCTTGATCTCTTACCAAACTTCTTCTTAGGTTCATCTTGAGCTCTTTTTCTATTTTTCGTAGGTCTACCAGGCATCTTGGTAATCACAAGAGACTCAACAGTTGGATTCTATGTTGATGGCCACATCTCCATGTTAGTTACTAGCTGTATATAACAACTAAAACCTTGAGGTATGTTTTTTTCTTGTACCGGTGGGCTACATAGCCAGCATGCTCAAATATCTAAAAAAACATTGCACATATTGCATGGGAGCATGGTATTCCTTTGAGCTGCCATGATTTACATGTATATGTACTGTTGGAGAAGTCAACAATATGTTTGTAAACCCCATGTTGTATCTCATATCCAGTATCCCCATTCCATTTAAATTTTAATAGAATATTTAGATTGTTCCTCTATGTACCCCATTGCCATAGGAGATACATCAGAAATCCACCTTGTTGCAAATTCTCTCATGGTAGTCATCCTCTCCATCACCTTCACTCTAATCTCTTCTAACATGGTTATGATAGACTTGTGGCTAGCAGACAAGATCCAACTATTAAAGGTCTCACACATGTTTTTCTCCAAAATATCATATTTACTCCAAATTTTTAAAAAATGCTCTACACGAACATTGTTTTGGGTATCTCAGGAAGTCCTCAATGATCATACTACCACTTAATTCTACCAGCTCATCTATCTTAGCCTTCAAATATGCCTCAAATGAATCCCTTGCACAACCCCAAAACTTCTTCTTTCTTTCCTTTCCTTTCCACTTTTGTTTCTAGTTGCTCCATATGTGTCTTGCACACATTCTGTGCTCATCATTTGGTGACAACTCAGCTGATGCAACAAGTCCTTTAAGAAAAATATAATAATAATTAGAATGTCAAAACATATATGAAGTGTCCAAGTAATTAAGGAAGAACATGGGTATAGTATATACGTTCTGCATATGAAAAATGATGGTCAACCCATCACCTTGGGATTCAGTGAGCTGCAGATCATGCATCATGCACCTAAAAAACCAAGACCATACGTGCTTTGTCTCCTTTTCGACCACTACCCAGACAAAAGGGTACATTTGGTTGTTACCATCTTTCGCAATGCATGATAGTAGCTCACTTTTATACGCACCCTTCAGAAATGCTCCATCAAAGATAGTAACATTTCTACACCCTTCCAACCAACAAACTTTGCAAGCATGTAGGCAAATATTGATACGCACAAACACCTTCTTACCAGGTATTGTCTCCTTGGAGGTCTTCACAACAAGAGTGCTGCTAGGATTTGTAGACCTCTACATGTCAGTATAATCATATATTCTAGCAAACTCATTCTTGTAATCATCAAGATACTGACCAATGACTTGATGTTTAGCCCTAGCACTTATGGATTTTCCCAGATATACACCATACTTTATACTAATCAAATCCTGCAACTGCCTAAGCTTAATGTCAGGTTGGTTGATAATCTTGTCCTTCAAATGTTAAGCTACCCATGTTGTATTAGCCATCTTATTTCTGGTTGCTCTAAAACACTTATGAACAGGATAGTAGCTCTTGACAATAAAATTCCCTGTGTTTCCCTCCAAAGTTCCCAAAATATGACATCTACATCTTGTTGTATTCACATAATTTGCCCTAACCCTGTGTTGCTCATTAGGTCCCAACTTAATTTGAACTCTTTTTCATACAGCATAATCTTGCAAAGCAGATCTGAACTGTTTCACATTTTCAAATACCATTTCAAACTAGAAATAAATTTTCTTACAAGTAGGATCAAAATATACACTACTGTTGAATCTTCTTCATCTATTTCATCATCTGTATCCTCACTACCTGGATCTAAACAGTCCAGATATTGCTCATCCCCACCCAAATTTCCAACATATATGGATCCCGTGTCTTTATGCATTTCTTCAAAACAAAGGTCTATACCTACAATTACACTAGGTATCTTATCAATATTAACTTGAGAAGATCTTAATTTACTACTCTTTGCATTCACTTTAGCTTGTCTAGCAGTAACAACTTCACGTTCTAGGTCACTTGTCTCTCCAACAATATCCTCATTAGAACCATATAATGACTCATATATATCATCCTCATCATCTTCAGAAATAACCTCATAATATTTCTCACTCTCAGTACTTTGCTCTTCACCCTCAGCATCACCCTCGGCATCACCCTCAACATGACCCTCTGAATTAGTTGCTATATGAAAGGTATAAAAGTCTCTTTCATCTTCACTAGACTCTTCTGTTTCAAAAGTACTTTCAGCAGTCCTCTTTTTATCCTTCTCATGAGTGTTATCACCCCTATTTATATCATTGTTAAGTGAGTGTGTTGCCCTAGTATTAACATCACTTGTTTGCCAATGTGGCTAAACATCAATGAATTCCACATTTAAACCACCACTACTTAACATTTCATCTGGGTCCAAATGAATACATGGTGTATTAATTGTATGACATATATACACATCAATAAAATCCCCATCCTTAAGGTCTTGACAGAAAGCTAACACATCAGCATCATATTTCATAAATCTAAATTCTCCTTTTTAGTTAATTTTATATCCATATTTATCTACTGTTAAGTACCCCATATCCTTAGCCAAATCATGAAATTGAATTATATGTAATTCATCAATGTCAGCTTGAAGAGCAACTTGCCAAGTTTGACCAGTTACATACCTCATAATTGGGTCAGCAACTAACCACCCTAGTGATGAAACTGTAATTTCACATAGACAACCATTGAAACCTATAAAAAAAGGGGGGACAAGTCATATACACTTTAAACCTAAAAAGCTATAAACTTTAACAAAATGGAAGACAAGAATATTTTGATTTTAAAAAAAGATCTAATTTTTAACCCTAAATGTCATATTACTCATGAGAAAGAGAAACCCCTAAAATAAAGTGAACATACGACTGTTTTCCCCAAAACCCTAATATAAAATCCTATAATTTGTGCATGCAGACAAAAACCCTAATTTTTTAACCTCATATGCCAGATCAGTCATGAAAAAGACAAAAGAAATCCTAAAAAAGTGAATATTTGAGTGTTTTCCCAAATATAAAATCCCAAAAGGTTAGCTTCCGCTATATCAGATGAAAAATTATGCATGCAGACATAGATAGCTTTCACTATCAAAATATGATTTTTACAGAAAATCATCATAATGTAAAACCTGATTCATATTTTAGGATTGTGTGAAATCATATTTTGCCTACTTAGTTGCATCAAAACCATGCTAAATTTGTGCAATAGTATCCTATCTTAGGACAATCATATTTACTGCTTCTCCAATAGCATGTTATAGTTCGTCGTTTCACTTCTGATTCTCATAAGTCACTGCCACTTAGAAATCCTATAATTAGGTTATTAATACTATTAAAAATAAAATAACCTTCTTCATGTGCATTAGAGATCTTGTTTTAGGACTGCATTTATATCTGCTTTGAAACATGTCGCTATAATAAGTAGGCTAAAGCAACCCACACATATGTACCATATTTGGGCATGAATCAGGAAAAAATCACATGCTATATATTCATCACTTAGATCAGCATGCCTATAGGATGAAATGACTTTAATTTGTTTAAGTGGTTCTAAGACGTTGACTGCATATATGTGCCTAGGCAAGTTTTAGGTCGTTAGATAGCTGTGAAATCAGGTTCAGTGAAATTGTCAGGTTATAAAACCAGTAGGCAAAGTGGTTAGAATTCTGCCACTTCCCTTAAAACAAACGCTGCATGATATGTTCTGTAATGTTCTTCTAGATATCATGTTCCCAGGTTTTCTGAATTTCTTTAAATAATTAGTTGTTTGAGACGTGCTGCCTATCCGCCTATGTATATGTGGAGGTAAATATGATCCTTTTATATGCTTTCTTAACTGACAGTCCTATGTGTTATCTATTGTCGCCTAGACTTTTGCCTTTAAAACACCTTAGGATCGTCTAGAACTACCTAAGTCTAGAGGTCCTAAACTCCTTTAGGACTACAGAGAAGGGACAGTTAAAGCACGATTAGAGTTCGTAAATTAAACTCGCTTATAAACACTAAGGGGGGTAATGGGTAGTAAGAGGATATGATGACCTGCACGCTAATGTCACTTGTAGCCCCTCTAGCTGAGGAGGATTACCGGGCATTTCACAGATTGATCCTATAGACTAATCAACTTAGGACTTCCCTTTCCCAATTCACATGTGTTTAAGCTTTCTAAATTTCTTTTTCTTTACATATATGCATTTAAACTGTCTAAACTTCCTTTTACTTAGATGTGTGCTCTTGGACCATATAAACTTCCCTTATTTGCAAATATGTGCTAAGATTGCTTACTTGTTAAATGACTTATTCACATAGTTTAAGTTCGGTCAGGACGCAGTGTTGTATACCTCGAGGGTGCCTAACACCTTCTCCTCAAAGTCATTTTGTGCCCTTACCCTAATCTCTGGAATGTAAACTGGTTACTGAGTTAATTGCTCTAGGTGCCCTAACGCATCTTAATCTGTTAGGTGGTGACTCTTCAAAAACCCATTTCCCAAAAGAAAAAGAGTTGTTCCTCCATGAATGTCAAAAACCGGGCTTCCCCACGAAGGATAAAAAGGGGCACGACAGCATGGTGACTCCGATGGGGAGTTGTTTTTAGGCTTTTACCATAACGAACTTATGTTTGTGAATTAGTCTTACACATCCTTATCCCGTGCACCCTCTCCTTTTAATTTGGATTTAACTACTTATTTATGATTTCCTTTATTTCCTAAAATTGACTTGTCTATTTGTTTTCCTTTTCCATAACTATCTTTCAATTATTTAAATACCGTATTTTCTTTTTCTTAACGTGCAAATACTTGACAACACACTATACATTGTTGCATAAATCATGCTCCACATCATATTCCACTCGTACGTAATAAACAATGTAGCAACACTTGATGAGTGATTTCGCTCTTCCAATTTATTACCTTTAACTTTGGAAAGGCTTATTTACGGTAGAACTAATCGATCGATGGTGCAGTCGACGGTTTTGTGCCTTACCCCCTCAAGTTGTCCACTTGAGGGTACAAGTCTAGACCCATATTGTAACCTTACTCTTATTGTAATTGTTCATGGTCAAACATAGACGAATTAATATTTTGTCCACATAATAATCCTTTTAGATGAGCCTTATCCAAAGTCCACCAGGGTTTCCATAATCCCAACAGAAATAACCACGTTCTATGCACTAATTTGGAGAACTACATGCCAATTTGCTAATCATGAATGTACAAATAGTAGAGTCTAGTGGAAGAAAGGGACTTAACCTTTTTATTTTGCAGAAAATGAGGCACGAGGTCCCCAATTTCAGCATGGTCAGCAACATTCCACCATTACTACTAGATTAGTGGGAGGACCTTTCCTCAAGTGACAAGAAACACGTGAGAAAACACTTGGGAAATTTACCTTCTCTGCTAGACATTTAACCAAACAATATGCTGATCGAGGTTGCAACTTTGTTTTGGGATAGTTAAAAGGTTGTGTTCCGGTTGGGGGATATGGAAATGACACTACTCTTAGAAGAAATTGGTGGACCTGCAGGACTAGCTTGGGATTGCACTGGGTTGTTGGTACCAGAGAACCGCACTATTAAAGGGTTCCTAAAGATGATGGGGCTGAAGAAAAATGCTGACTTGGAATGCCGAAAGAAATCCTACATACCCTTCAAATACCTGTATGAGAGATATGGCCATAGCAAGTCCTATTGTACCTTCTATGAAGAGCTTTGTATCACTTCTCCGGGACTTATCCACTGTAGAGTGTTCGTGTTCATAGTGTACTTCTTGGGATTTATAGTGTTCCCAATGAAAAGTGGAAGAATCCATACTAAATTGGCCATGGTCGCCCACACTTTGGTGGAAGGGATCATGGACGCTATAGCCCCCATGATTATAGCCGACCTCTATAGAGCTCTAGAGCGCTATCAAGGGGGGATCAAGCATTTCAAGGGTTGTAAAATTTTGCTGCAATTATGTCTATTAGAACATCTTCAAAGGGGCCAGTATTTTACAGAACTTCTGTTAAGGGCTTGGAACGACCATATTTCTTTCCATCACCACAAGTGAATAACTTACATTCCAAACACGTTTGCTCGCCCGGAAAGTGCCAAAGAGTGGGTAGAGTTCTTCGACAAGTTGACCAAGGAACAAGTGCAATGGATGTTTGAATGGTTCAGAACAGATGAGTCGTCATCCAATCCAGAGACACTACACACTTAGTATTGACTGGGTTAAAGGGAATATACCATTATGTCCCTATCCGAGTTATGAGTCAAGCAGGCAGGAAATAGGTTGTACCAAGGGTCTCCAAAATGAGTCACTTCAGAGCAGACTTTCAAGACAATGACATCCCTTAAAAGTGCCAAGCTCATCATATGTGGTACTGTAAGATCATTTTGGAAAATACACCATTAAGCCAGAAAGCTACCATACTGGGTGTGAACCTCTCTACCCAGCATGGTTAGAAGACAATCTGAAGGTACGGTGAGGCCAGGAGCCGGTCGAGGGAATAAGATCATAGATGAAGATGCTGAGGCTCAAGTCAAATACAACAGACTGCACAAGAGGGTCCACAACTCTGAGAATGATCACCTGGAAATACATGAGATAAATATGAGGCTGATCAATGAATAGAAGGAAATGGCTATCACTTCCAATAGAAGGTTGGAGTATCTGGAGCGATGTTTAGTGGAGTTAGAGGGCATAATCATAAAGAGGATTAGTGATTACCAGAATGTTGAAAGAAGAAAAGGAGGACATTTGGCAAGAGCCTACCTATTGCTGGGTCTGTATGATGGAGCCAGGAAGATTGAATTTGGGGAAGGTCCTTCTAGGACCAAGTAGGCTAGATTTATTTGCTTTCCTAAATGTAATAAGGCCAAATGCCAATAGTGACTTACCTTTATTATATTAGTGTAGTTTTGGGATTTGTCTATTTTTATATTAATAAAATGAGGCATTTATTGACACCTAAGTTATCCAAATTAACTTGTCACTAGGCCTACCTCGGGCACAACGAGGCTCCCAAATTAGGAAACAAATTTTATCTTTCTGCAATACATATTTAAATACTGCAAGTACTTTTTTAATAACCATTACTGACCTGGCTACCTTTTATTTTTTATTTTTTTTTTTCTTTCTTTCTTTTGATTATTTCCATTCCCAAAAAAAATTGGTTCGCACATATTGGTATCACCAGCATATCACACCAGATCTAAAGTCCCTCCACCTCCTCCTTCTCCAAGTAATACTAGAAGAAAATGGAAGGCTAAAACGGACGGCTTATGTGGTATTCAAAAGGAAAATGCACACAATGTAGAAACTTCAAATGGTCGGAGTACTCCGGCATAAAATTATTTGGTTTTACGATTGGAACAAAAGATACTAGAGCTACAAGGAGAACTTGAGCAGGTCCACAACTTAGCAAACATATCCCTCACCCTGAATGTCCCCGATGTCAACCAACAAAATACCAAAAACCTAGCACCTCTCCAAAATACACTGAACCACAGCTAAAAACCCTCCTCACCGCATCAATATGCAACTCTACCTCAAAATCTCAATCCACTGTCGATACCAACTCCGCCACAGAACCACCATCAACCAATCTAGTATCGACCAACCACTACTTATCATACTCCATAAAACACAGCACAACTTATTCCCGACCCTCAAAACTCAACCAATGATCTCAACTCCACCCAGATTCCAGGCACTCACCAAAACAATCCTATATATGTGGAAATCGTACTTCACTCCACTCAACCAAACTCATATACACCAGAATCCACTGAGAAGGATCAGATCCTCAAGAACATGGATGAAGAACTCATTAAATTACTAAGTCGAGTTCAGGGTGTCGAAGGAGGCAAATGGATAGAAGATTTGAATTATGAAGAATTATGCATATAGTTGGATGTAGAACTACCAGAGATTTACAAGCTTTCTAAGTTTGAGATGTTCGACGGTACAGGTGATCTCAGAGTTCATCTGAGGACCTATTATGAGAAGCTTGTCGGGGTCATAAAGGATGAAAAGATTTGGATGTAACTCTTTATGAAGAGTCTTACGGGAGATGCTTTGACCTTGTACATCAGCTAGGATCCTAAAAAATGGTCCAACTGGGTGAGTATGACATCTGATTTCATGGACCGATTTAGATTTCAACACAGAAAATGCACTTGATGTTTTCTACATTCAGAACCTCAAGAAGAAGCCCACCGAGAATTGCTATGAGTATGCTACTCGATAAAGGTCAAAAGCAGCCAATGTCAGACCATCTTTGGACGTGGAACAAATGAACAAGTTCTCCGTCAGAGCACATGATCCGCAATATTATGAAAGATTGATGGTTATTGAAAACTATAAGTTCTTTAAAATTATCAAACTTAGTGAAAGGATCAAAGAAGGAATAAAAAATAGGACGGTAACAAACTTTGAGGCACTGCAGGCCACAAACATAGCACTACAATCAGGCGGCATATCTAAAAAGAAAGACGTTGGGGCAGTAACGATGGCTCAGCACCCAAAATCTCCACTCACATGTCAAACACCTCCACCCATATACCAAGCAACCCCACCCACATACCAAACACCTCTACCTACTTATCAACCCTCATCCCTCAGATATTCCCAACTAGCCACTGCCTATCGCACCTATAACTCCTAACTGTCTCATTTCCAATCACCCCCAACTCGTCAAAACTAACCAAGACCACGACACAATTTTGAACGTAAACCACCGAGGCGATACACCACTATTGCTGAACCCATCCACTAGCCATATGAAAGGTTAAAAGCCACTGATTACATCACTTTTATTCCAGATGTTGTAGTGGAGAACCATCCCAATGGGTTAACCCAAATAAAACCTGTGCATATCACTCCGATATGGAAAGGCACACAATTGATGAGTTTTGAAAACTAAAAAAAAATTTAGACACCGATTGACCATAAGGTCGTACAAGCAAAAGAAGCCGTACCCGACACCCACAACAATCCTCTCCCGAATCATAGGGGTGGTGGTACACATATGATAGAGATAGATGAAGAATGGGATCTTGAAGGGTCAATTGGGCTTATTCGAGAAGGCGATGACTTTAAACTTGGAGTCAGTTGCACCCTAATTGTAGTACATATGTAATCACCAGTCGAGTATAAAATAGCTGCATCGGTTCCATTTGAGGTTGAGGTAGCTCCATCTGCGGCCACCCCTATTCTATTTGAAGTAGAAGTGGCCACACCTTTCATAGTGATACTATCAACCACACTTCCTTTTGATTCAAAAATAATACCCAAGGATTATGTTGCCGAAGCTAGGCGAAAAGGAAAGACAAAGTTGGAGGAAGCCGACGCTGCACAAGGAATGACTAGGACCGAAAGAATCTATACACCTGAACACTTGGGAGGACCAAGTAAGGATGCCACTACAAATCAGCCCATTATTGAAACATGATTAGATAACCTTTGGAGGAAGGTAAAAGCAAGGGAGTACTCCGTCATTGAATATATAAACAAAACCCTAGCTCAGATATCCATTCTGTCACTGTTGCAAAATTCTAAAGCACACAAGAATACTTTGTTGAAGGTGTTAAGCAAAGCTCACATGCCCAACAATATCACCTGTAGAGAGATGGCCAACATAGTAGGACAAGTGCTGGAAAGTCATAAGATAATCTTCCACATGTTCTGAATTTGAAGATAAATTCGCTGCTAGAGTTCCGATCGATGGAGGTTCAAGCCTCAACATTTTTCTGTTGGATACTTTGAAAATATTGGTTAAAAGTTTCCATGAAATAAGGGGAGGAAGCATGCATGTGAAAGCCTTCGATGGGTCTCAAAGGGCCACGATTAGGTAGATTAATCTTTGTCTGTAGATGGGGCCAACGTAGTTTGATGTTGAATTCCAGGTGCTTGACATATCAGCTACATATAATCTTTTGTTGGGTCGACCATGGATACATGCAATTGGGGCTGTGGCTTCCACACTACACCAGGCCGTGAAGTTTGAATGGAACCATCAGGAGGTGATCATTCAGGGTGACGAGAGTAACCTCATTTACACTAGTCAGACTAACCCGGTTACCGAGAACAGGAGAATGTTAGGAGGGGAAACCTATCATCATATTGAATGTGTCAATGCCATTGAGAAAGACAAATGGTGGAGTAACAAGATAGGAAGCATACTAGCATTGTCTTGGTATGAACCCAGCAAAGGGCTTGGGAAGAATCTCCAACGTGTTGGAAAACCAATACAGTTAAAACGTCATGATTCTACTTTTGGGCTCGAATACTAATATACATGGAAAGATTATGATGGCTGGTCACCTCCATGGCATGGACCTTATTATCTCTCAAGAAACCAGTGCCACATATGGGTCAGACTTTTTACTAAGCTAATACAATATGGGGAATTGTAGAAAAGAAGCATTAGCTAGGCTGAGGAATCTATTCCTAGAGGACGCGGATATGGACTGCAGTGCAATAATTGATGATGCAGAGTAGGATGAAGGCCTCACCATTCAGACCGTGGAGAAGGGAGTTGTGCTCAGGAACTGGACTGACACACCATCTCGGGCTCGTCGAGTTCCAAGGTAGCTTGTCAAACAACTTAATATTATTTCCATATCCATGCTAGGCATATAAGATTTTTAATGATTTTGTTTTTAAAGACATACTTGTTTCAAATAAAGGCTTAATTCATCGATCTGTACTTGTTTTGGATGTTCTTAATTTCAATCAATGCTTTGCTATTTACTATTCATTATTATTTTCCACAATTTTCTTTCTATAGCGTTATTATTACTTTTCCTGATGAATCGGTGATTGTGACATGTAATAAGGCAACGCAATATAAGGATAGTGACTCGAATGAAGAAGATGAAATACTGAGGAAGTTGTTAGGGAGGTTGAGAACTTTGAGAATAAGCCTAAGTCCAACCTAGACGAAATCGAAGCAGTAAATTTGGGAGATGCCGATACTTTCAAGGAGACTCGCATCAGCATTTACTAATCACCGATAGAGAAAGAGGAGTACATTCGTTTCTTGAAGGAATATGAGAATATCTTTGCATGATCATATGATGATGTGACCGGTTTGAGCACGTCCATACTAGCTCACAAACTGCATACCAATCCCATGTTTCCACCAGTGAAGCAAAAACTCAGGAAATTCAAACAAGATATGAGCTTTAAAATCAAGGAAGAAGTTACTAGGCAGATCACATCCAAAGTCCTCAGAGTGGTTGAATACCCAACCTGGTTATCCAACTTTGTACCAGTTCCGAGGAAAGATGGTAAAGCTAGAGTATGTGTCCATTATCTAGATTTAAACAGAGCAAGTCCTAAGGACGACTTCCCACTGGCAAATATGCACATCCTGATCAATAATTGTGCTGATCAAGAGCTCCAATCTTTTGTAGATTGCTTTGCATGTTATCATTAGATTTGAATGGATGAAAAATATGCATATAAAATGGCTTTTATTATGCCATGGGGGTATACTGATACAAAATGATGCCATTTGGTCTAAAGAATGCTGGGGATACTTATTTGAGAGCCATAAAAACCATCTTCCATGATATGATATATAGAGAAATAGAGGTGTATGTAGATAATGTCGTTATCAAATCCACGAAGGCCGTGGATCACATAGTGGACTTGAGATAGTTCTTTGACAGTTTAATGAGGTAAAACTTAAAATTGAACCCACAAAGCGTGCATTAGGGGTTCCTACAGGAAAGTTACAGGGATTCATTATCACTTGTCGAGGGATCGAGCTGGACCCGTCTAAGGTTTAGGCTATTTAGGAGTTACTGACGCCTAGGAGCAAAAAGGACATGATGAGTTTCCTAGGATGTCTCAACTGTATTATTCGCTTAATAGTGCAGCCCATAGTTATATATGATACCATCTTCAAGATGCTAAAGAAAGATGTCGAAACAAGCTTGATCGAGGATTGTCAGAAAGTTTTCGACAAAATTAAGGAGTACTTGTCCACACCCTCAGTCTTGGTCCCGCCAGAGCTAGGCTACCTCTGCTACACTATCTATCTGTACTAGATAGAGCCTTCAGGTGTGTTCTGGGATAACATGAAGAGACATGGAGAAAAGAGCAAGCCATATACTACCTGAGAAAGAAATTCACCCCTTATGAAACATGATACTCTCTGCTAGAATGTACTTGTTGTGCTTTGACCTGGATGACTCAAAAATTGAGGCATTACTTCCTTGCCTACACTACATACCTTATATCCAGGATGGACCCTGTAAAGTACATATTTCAGAAACCCATGGCGACTGGAAAATTAGCCAAGTGGCAAAAACTGTTAAGTGAGTTCGATATCGTCTATGTAACTCAAAAGACGGTCAAAGGACAAGCATTGGCAGACCAGCTTGCTAAAAATCCTGTGGGAGGAGAATACGAACCGTTGGTGTCATTCGTAGGAGAGGACATTATTGAAGCGACGGTTGGAGGATGTTCTTTGATAGAGTTACAAATTTCAAAAGAGTGGGCATTGGAGCAGTTTTGGTATCAGCAACAGTTTAGTCTGCACCAACAACATAGCAGAATATGAAGCCTGCATACCAAGACTCAACATGGCAATCAACATAAATATTTAGAAGTTGCTAGTAATCGGTAATTCAGAGTTTCTTGAGCACCAGGTACAAGGAGAGTGGACCACAAAGAATTCTAAGCCATTTCCATATTTGCACTATGTACAGGAATTAAGAAAGAGGTTCATGAAGATAGAGCTTCGACATGTGCCCAAATTCAGAATGAGTTCGCCAACGCATTGGCCACTTTGTCATCCACGATATAACACCCAAATAAGAAGTTTATTGATCCCATCCCAGTGAGAATTCATAATCAGTCGGTGTATTGTCCCCATGTTGAAAAAGAAATGAATGGAAAACTTGGTTCATATATCAACTAGGGCAACTCCCTACATGCTGGTTTATGGTACTGAAGCTTCATCCCAGCCAAGGTAGAGATGCCTTCTTTAAGGATCATACATGAAGCCAAACTCAGCAATACAGAATAGATAAGGAGCCACAATAAGCAGTTGGTGCTTATAGATGGAAAAAGAACGAACGTGATATGTCAATGTTAGCTTTATCAGATAGAATGTCCAAAGCTTTCAACAAAAGGCTCAAACCAAGACAGTTTGCACCAGGACAACTGTTGTTGAAGATGATCTTTCCACATCAAGATGCAGCTAAAAGAAAATTCTCTCATAACTGGCAAGGCCCTTACATAATTCATCGGGTGCTAACAGAAGGGCACTCATACTTGCAGAAATGCATGGAGAAGTCTATCCAAAACTAATCAATTCAGACGCAGTCAAGAGATACTATGTTTAGACTGTTTACATTTCTTTATCATGATATAATTGAACTATGGACAAGAGGGGTTGCTCTGATGGTAAGAAACCCCCACTTCCAACCGAGAGGTTGTGAGTTCGAGTCTCCCCAAGAGCAAGGTGGGTAGTTCTTGGAGGGAAGGATGCCGGGGGTCTATTTGGAAACAGCCTCTCTACCTTAGGGTAGGGGTAAGGTCTGCGTACACACTACCCTCCCCAGACCCCACTAAGTGGGATTATACTGGGTTGTTGTTGTTGTTGTTGTTGATATAATTGAACTATGCTTGATCAGATTCCCATAAAAAAGGGGATACATAGGCAGTCATGTGGGGTCAGTCATATCATAATAAAATTTAAATTTCTCCCAAGGCCTTGAAATGGGCTAGAATTTTGAGGAGGATCCTCAAAATTTCGGAGTAAGTTCAGCTGACGCCATCGAATGCCAAAGAGTCAGAAATTGGTTAAGAAACTGGGGTAGAATTTTGAAAATTCTCCAAATTCTGAAGAAATTTTACCAAGTTTGTTGCTCGCAAACGACTGAAGGATCATCTACCAAAATACGGTAGAATTTTGATGAGGGCCCTCAAAATTATAACACGAGAAAGTTGCAATGTCTGTGAAATATGTTACAATCACTAGCTCATTCAAATTACTTAATATTTGTAAGAAAATAGCTTTATATTATCAAAAATTGCATTCTGTAACAGCCAAGTGTTGCCCAAGGAAACTCAAACAAAGCCTCCACAATGGAGGAACAGAACCAAACAGATGGAGGCAAGAACTAACCTCCTCTTACAAAATGTACAATTTTTTCGTTGAGCGCAGGCACATATGACGTAACAACAACATTCACAAATATATACACGCAGCAAAATCACTATCAATTGGGCCACCAGGCAATGAATATATCTCCAGCTAAAAAATACTCAACTGTTATTTGTTACTCCTTCTTTCCATGAGACTAAGCTTTGTCTTCCTTCCTGTATGAGGCTAAGCCTTGACTCCATATTTTCATAAGGCTAAGCTCTACCTTTCATTTGCATGAGACTAAGCTCTGTCTCCTCTACTACATGCGACTATGCCCTACCTCCATATTTTGGATAAGGCTAAGTTATGCCTTCCCTCTGCAAGGGACAGCCTTGTACTACATGAGATAATGCTCTGTCTCTCCCTCATGTATGAAGCTAAGCCTTGCCTCCATATATGCATAAGGCTAAGCTCTTCTTTTCATTTGAATGAGACTAAGCTCTGTCTCCCCTCCTGCATGAGGCTAAGCCTTACCTCCATATTTGCATAGACTAATCTCAGCCTTCCTTTTGCATGGGACTAAGCCGGGTCCCACATCATTCATGAGACTAACCTTTGTCTCCCAGCCTGCATTAGGCTAAGCCATGGCTCCATATTTGTATAAGGCCAAGCTCAACCTTCCCTCTACATTTGACTAAGCCATGTCCCACATCCTGCATGAGACTAAGCTCTGTCACCCCTCTTCCCCCCCCCCCCGGCATAAGGCTAATACTTACCTCCATATTTGCATAAGGCTAAGCTCTGCCTCCACATTCACATAAGGCTAAGCACCGCCTTCTCATGGGACTAAGCATTGTCCCTATTTGCATAAATATTTCTCTATTCCGGCACTATCTATTTGCTACTCTTTCAGGATAAGCTCTGCCCTTAATCTCACAAGACTAAGACTTGTCTTGTTAATATTAGCACCATATTATTGCACCTCAGGGGATAAAATATCGCCAATTTGTCCAAATGCGTGATTGTCTAAAGGCATCATCCTCAAAGCCAGAAGGCACCATGCCATGGCCTGAGGATCTCTTAAATTTGCACATCATTGATCAATTGTGTCATGGTTCGGAGGCACATTTTTTATTTTCTGAGAACATTATTTCATGGCCTGCGAATCTCTTATCTTACAATTCATCACACAGGACATCATGGTCTAAAGACGTCATCCGTAACGTCCAAAGACAATCTTTCATGGTCCAAAGGGAATTTGTATCACATTTAAATTTGCATCATATTTTATAGTTTGAGTTTGCAGGTGATCGTAGAGGTAATCATTTTTAAAACGAGAGACCCCATTCGCTCTGATTTCCATTCTTACCATTTTTATTTGTCGTTCATAACCGATTCTCATCAGCTACTCATCTTAACTCATGATATCCAGCTATCTACCCTATAATATGTCAGATACACTTTAGACCCATAATCACAACTCCATCTGACACTATCCTTCATAAAATATCATTAGCCGAAATTGGCAACCATTCCTATGACAACTCCATCAGCTTCATTCACTGGTGGCTCCGAAACTACATATGGCCTGATTCTTATAAAACCAAGGATCTGTAGGCAGCTCTAAGACCAAAGTCCAAACATCGCATTCGGTCAAAATTGGCTATCATTTCTTTACCCAATAACTCTTTCATCCTTCCCGGATAAAGTGAGGCAACTGTTTGTCGTGCCCCTTTTTCCCTCTTTGCATTGGAAAATCGGGTTTATGACATTTTTTGGGGACATGATAACTCATTCCTTATGGGAACTGGATTTTGCATTTGAAGAGTCGCCGCCTAATTATTTAAGGTGCATTAGGACACTTATAAGGTTCACTTCTGTCACGACCCTAGTTCACCAATTGTGAACCTGTCGTGATGGCACCCAATCCCCACGACTAGGTAAGCCTAACACATTGCGAAATCTATAAGTTTTAATTACTTAAATAAGAAACAGCGGAAAATATCATAAAGATATGTAATCCGTGCCACTTGGCACATACATCCGTCACACAATAAATAAACACTACCAAGATCCGGAACCCCACGGTAACACAGACTAAAAGGGAAATACAACTGTGGCTCTATGTGTAAAGAGTATCTAACAATGAAATGAAGAAAAATGTCAACTAGTAATACTAGAATAGAAGGGAAGCCTCCGGATCCGCGGACGTAGCGGATCATACCTCGAAGTCTCCCAGAAAAAGCTGCGGAATCACCTAGCACGAGCCTGCTCTGATGTACCTGGATCTGCACAACAAAAGTGTGCAGAAGAGTAGCATGAGTACACCACGGCGGTACTCGGTAAGTGCCAAGCCTAACCTCGATGGAGTAGTGACGAGGAAGGTCAGGGCCCTACTGAGAAACAATAATAATATGATGATAACAAAATAAACAGTTTAACAGATAACAACAAAATTTCCAAAATAACAACATTTACCGAAACTGTCTACAACCAAGCTAATAACAAATAACCAACTCAAATAAACAAATCCAGGATCTGTGGGAATTGAACCCACAGTCCCATTCTCAGTACCCCTGGGTCTCCGGGAATCGAACCCGCAGCCCATGTCTCAATAATATCACAATAACTCAGGATCTCCGGGAATCGAACCCGCAGTCCCTACCAATAAATAACTCAGGATCTCGGGAATCGAACCCGCAGTCCCTACCAATAAATAACTCAGGATCTCGGGAATCGAACCCGCAGTCCCTACCAATAAATAACTCAGGATCTCGGGAATCGAACCCGCAGTCCCTACCAATAAATAACTCGGGATCTCGGGAATCGAACCCGCAGTCCCTACCAATAAATAACTCAGGATCTCGGGAATCGAACCCGTAGTCCCTACCAATATCACGTCGGGTCTCTGGGAATCGAACCCACAGCCCTGGGTCTCCGGGAATCGAACCCGCAGTCCACAAACACAGCCAATTAAGGAAATCCACAGAGAGAAATAATTATGCTCAACTATAACTTCACCGAAAAATAGTGCCAATAATTAACAAGGAATTCAAACAAGGCAGTTAGGCAACCAAACAGTTAAGTGCTACCTAATCATGCTCTTCTAACCACTACCGGGTAAAATATCAAATTAACAACCAAAGACAGGGATATCGCTCATCGAACATTTCTGAATAAAATACGTGTTCATCAACCAGCGCATGTACACGCCCGTCACCTCGCGTACAAGGCATTTCAACTATCACATAATATCCTAGGGGTGAAAATTCCCCCACACGAGGTTAGACAAGCCACTTACCTCAATTCCGGTACAAAACCGTTAAGCAATAACCCTCTTGCCACGAATGTCGGCCTCCACAAGTGTAGAATCTGATAAAATCAATAGAATCACGTCAAAATAGGCCAATTGGGCATTACCCAATCAAATTAACTCAAAATTCACCAAAACCCACAAGTTGCCAAAACCCGACTTTCGGTACGCTTATCGAAAAATCACGAAAGTCACATATTCGGAACCCTCATTTCAATACGAGTCTAAGCATATCAATTTGTCCAAAATCGGACTCCATTTGCCCATTCAAAACCTTGATTTTCTAAAGTCCAAGACTAGGGCTAAACCCTCCATAATTACCCCAAATTCCTCCATTTTCATGATATAATTGCATGATATTATCAATACTAATCATAATATGAGTTCATAGTTGATTACCTGATGATTTCCCTTGATTTCCTCCTCAAAATCGCCCAAAATCGCCCCTTAAGCCGAGACCCAAAATGTGTTAAATGTTCTGAAATTTTTCTAACTTCTGATACACTTACTTACAGCGATTTTCGCTTCCGCGGAACATTTTCCGCTTCTACGCTCCCGTATCCGCGACCAAAGGGTCGTTTCTGCGGTTCCAGGCCTAGCCGGCCATTTTCCGCTTCTGCGATATACGGACCGCCTCTGCGCGTCCGCTTCTGCGAAGACTCGATCGCTCCTGCGGAAATTTCCGCTTCTGCGGCTAGGCGTCCGCCTCTGCGGACTCGCCTGAGCGGCTCCCTTCCGCTTCTGCGATGGCCGCTTCTGCGGCTCCCTTTCCGCTTCCGCGATTCCGCTTCAGCGGAAAATTCTCCGCTTCTGCGGTCACAAGCGCTTCTGCGCTCCAACATCCGCTTCTGCGGACTCGCTCCTGCGACCAAAATTCCGCAGGAGCGAAAATGACAGAACCAGAACTCTCAACCTGCAATTTTTCCATGTTTCTCCCGATTAACCATCCGAAAACACCCCGAGGCCCCCGGGACCTCATCCAAACATACCAACACATCTTAATACCTCATTCGAACTTGCTCCAATCCTCAAAACACGGCTAACAACATCAAAACCCATAATTCGCATCGAATTCAAGCCTAAATTTCTTAAAACTTTCCGAATTGCACATTCGATCAAAAACCCGTCCAAACGACGTCCGAATGACCTGAAAATTTGCGGACATATCCAAAATCACATAACGAAGCTACAGAAATTGTCGGAATTCCATTCCGACCCCCGGATCAAAATCTCACCTATCGATCGGATTCGCCAAAATTTCAACCTTCGGCATTTCAAGCCTAATTGAGCTACGGACCTCCAAAATACATTCCGAACACGCTCCTAACCCCGAAATCACCTAACGAAGCTAATGGAACCATCGGATTTCCGTTCCGAGATCGTCTTAACACTGTTCCGGCTACGGACCGTTTTCTAGTTTCAAAGCTCTTATTTAGGGACTAAGTGTCCCAAAATGCTCAAATTTTTGGAACCAACTCACCCGGCAACCCACAATAGCGCAGAAATGAACTTAGGGGAACAGTTAAATTAGGGATTGGGGCGTAATTTTCTAAAACGACCGGTCGGGTCGTTACATCTTCCCACGCTTAAAGATTCGTTCGTCCTCGAACGAGCATAGAAAACATACCTGGAGTAGTGAAAAGATGAGGGTACTGGCTGCGCATATCCTGCTCGGTCTCCCAAGTCGCCTCCTCGACCGGCTGGCCCCGCCACTGAACCTTTACCGAAGCGATGTTCTTTGACCTTAGCTTTCTGACTTGCCTGTCTAGAATGGCTACTGGCTCCTCAACATAAGACAGATCCTTGTCTAGCTGAACAGATGTGAAATCCAACACGTGCGACGGGTCGCCATGGTATCTCCGGAGCATGGAGACATGAAATACGGGGTGAACTCCGGCAAGGCTGGGAGGTAAGGCCAACTCATAAGCAACCTCCCCAACACGCCTCAAAATCTCAAAAGGGCCAATAAATCTAGGACTCGGCTTCCCTTTCTTCCCAAACCTCATAACGCCCTTCATGGGCGAGACTCGAAGCAGAACCCGCTCACCCACCATAAAAGCCACATCGCGAACCTTCTCGTCCGCATAACTCTTCTGTCTAGACTGGGCCGCACGAAGTCTGTCCTGAATCACCTTGACCTTGTCCATAGCCTCCTGAACCATATCAGTACCTAGCAACCTGGCCTCGCCCGGCTCAAACCAACCCACGGGAGACCTGCACCTCCTACCATATAGGGCCTCATACGGTGCCATCTGAATACTAGACTGGTAGCTGTTGTTATAAGCAAACTCCGCCAGTGGCAAGAAGTGATCCCATGAACCTCCAAACTCAATCACGCACGCACGGAGCATATCCTCCAAAATCCGAATAGTGCGCTCGGACTGCCCATCAGTCTGGGGGTGAAATGCTGTGCTCAGCTCCACCCGAGTACCTAACTCCTGCTGTACGGCTCTCCAGAACCGTGAAGTGAACTGAGTGCCTCTATCTGAAATGATGGAAACTGGAATACCATGCAGCCGAACTATCTCCTTGATATAGATCTCCGCCAGTCGCTCCGATGAATAAGTAGTGCTCACCGGTATAAAATGGGCGGACTTGGTCAACCGATCCACAATAACCCAAATAGAATCAAGCTTCCTAATAGTCCGTGGAAGCCCAGATACAAAGTCCGTGGTGATGCGCTCCCATTTCCACTCTGGAATCTCAATCCGCTGCATCAATCCACCCGGACGCTGATGCTCATACTTCACCTGCTGGCAGTTGAGGCATCTAGAAACATAATCAACTATATCCTTCTTCATCCGCCTCCACCGGTAATGCTGTTTCAAGTCCTGATACATCTTCGCGGCACCCGGATGGATGGAATACCGCGAACTATGGGCCTCTGCTAGAATCAGCTCTCGAAGATCATCTACATTGGGCACACAGATACGGCCCTGCATCCTCATAACTCCATCATCCCCGATGATAACATCTCGAGCATCACCACGCCGAACTCTATCCTTGAAGGACAAGCAAATGAGGGTCGTCGAACTGACGCTCCCCGATGCGGTCAAATAGAGAAGACCGAGAAACCACACAAGCTAGAACCCGGCTGGGCTCCGAAAGATCCAGTCTAACCAACTGCCTGGCCAAAGCCTGAACATCCATCGCCATAGGCCTCTCCGAAGCTGGTAGATATGCCAAACTCCCCAAACTCTCTGCTCGATGACTCAAGGTATCGGCAACTACATTAGCCTTGCCCGGATGATAGAGAATAGTAATATCATAGTCCTTCGATAGCTCCAACCATCTCCTCTAATGCATATTCAGGTCCTTCTGCTTAAGCAAATGCTGCAAGCTCCGGTGATCAGTGTAGATTTCACAAGGAACCCCATACAAGTAATGACGCCAAATTTTCAAGGCGTGAACAATGGCAGCTAGCTCCAAATCATGAACAGGGTAATTCTTCTCATGCACCTTCAGCTGCCTCGACGCGTAGGCAATCACCCTACCGTCCTGCATCAATACCGCACCGAGTCCAACTCGTGAGGCATCACAATATACAGTATAGGACCCCGAACCTGTAGGCAACATCAATATAGGGGCCGAAGTCAAGGCTGTCTTGAGCTTCTGAAAGCTCGCCTCACACTCGTCTGTCCACTGAAAAGGGGCACCCCTTTGGGTCAATCTAGTCATAGGTGCTGCAATCGAAGAGAACCCCTCTACGAAACGACGGTAGTAGCCCGCCAAACCAAGGAAACTGCGAATCTCAGTAGCGGAGGAGGGTCTGGGCCAACTCCGCACGGCCTCCACCTTCCTCGGATCTACTCGAATACCATCACTCGACACCACGTGGCCCAAAAATGCCACTGAACTCAACCAGAATTAACATTTAGAGAACTTGGCATAAAGTTGCTTCTCTCTCAGAATCTGAAGCACTATCCTCAAATGCTGCTCGTGCTCTTCCCGACTCCGAGAATATACTAGAATATCATCAATGAAGACAATCACGAACGAGTCCAGATAAGGCCTGAACACACTGTGCATCAAATGCATAAATGCTGCTGGGGCATTAGTCAACCCAAAAGACATCACGAGGAACTCATAGTGACCATACCGGGTCCTAAAGGCAGTCTTCGGGATATCTGGCTCCCGAATCTTCAGCTGGTGATACCCAGAGCGCAAATCAATCTTAGAAAACACATGTGCGCCCTGTAACTGGTCAAATAAATCATCAATACGGGGCAAAGGATACCGGTTCTTCACTGTAACCTTATTCAGCCGACGATAGTCAATACACATACGCATAGAACCGTCCTTTTTCTTCACAAACAATACAGGAGCACCCCAAGGCGAAACACTGGGTCGAATAAAACCCTTGACCAATAACTCCTGTAACTGATCCTTCAACTCCTTCAGCTCAGGAGGAGCCATACGGTACGGTGAAATAGAAATGGGCTGAGTGCCCGGCAACAAGTCAATAGCAAAGTCAATATCTCTGTCGGGCGGCATGCCCGGGAGATCAGCTGGAAACACATCAGCAAAGTCACGTACCACAGGAACAGAATCAATAGAGGGAGTGTCAATACTGACGTCCCGCACATAGGCTAGATAAGCAGCACACCCCTTCTCAACCATACGCTGAGCTTTGAGAAAAGAAATAACACGGCTGGGGGTGTGATCTAGGGTACCACTCCACTCAATACGTGGAATGCCTGGCATAGCCAACGTCACGGTCTTGGCGTGACAATCAAGAATAGCATAATGTGGCAACAACCAGTCCATGCCCAGAATAATATCAAAATCGACCATCCCGAGCAACAATAGATCCGCTCTGGTCTCAAAATCACAAATGGTAACCAAACACGACCGATATACACGGTCCACGACCAAAGAATCACCCACCGGAGTGGAAACATAAATGGGGGCACTCAAAGAATCCCGAGGCACACCCAGATGAGAAGCAAAGTAAGAAGACACATATGAAAAAGTGGAACCAGGGTCGAATAGAACCGATGCCTCCCTGTGACTAACCAGAATAATACCTGTGATAACAGAATCAGATGCAACAGCCGCAGCGCGATCAGGAATAGCATAGAATCTGGCCTGTCCCCCCTCTCGAGGGCGGCCTCTAGAACCCTGACCCCCACCCCTGGCTGGCTGGGCAGGTGGAATAGCAGCTGGAGGTGGAATGATAGCCTGCTGACCCTGAGAGCCACGCTGATGCTGCGAAGACTAGTGAGGTGATCCCCTCCTACGCCTGGGGCACTCCCTGACCAGATGGCGAGTATCCCCGCACCCAAAGCAAGCTCTGGGAGGGCACGGTGACTGTGACTGACCGGCCTCTCCCCCACTAGTCTGACCCCTGGAAGGACCCCGCGCAGGAGGTGCACTGGAAACTGGGGGAGCATAATAAGGCTCCTGAGGTGCTGGAAGACCTGGAGTACTACCGGCTGCGGGCAATGCCGAGTGAACTGGTCGACCGGAATAACCCCTGCCAAAACGACCGGCTGATGAAGTGCGGGCACCGGAGAAATGGCCCGACTCACGAGACCTCTTGGCCTCCCTATCTCCCCGCTCTCTAGGGAGCATACTCTCGATCCTCCCGGCAATGCTAACTGCCTGCCGATAAGATATATCTGTCTCCGACTCTCCGGCCATGCCGGATCGGATAGGCGGAATCGGGCCCTCGATAAATCTCCGTACTCTCTCCGAACCATGGCTACCAAGGCCGGTGCATGCTCGGCCGGACGGGTGAAGCCGATGGCATACTCCGATGCCGACATGGAGCCTCGTCGCAACCGCTCAAACTCCGAGCGCCAAGAATCCCTAAGGCTGTGTGGAACAAACTCCCTCAAAAATAGATCCGAAAACTGCGTCCAAGTCAATGAAGCAGACTCTTCCGGACTATCCAACTCATACGTGCGCCACCAATCATAAGCGGCCCCGCGAAACCGAAAAGAAAGTGAAGGAAACCCCGCCGGTCTCCACAATCCCCATAGTACGAAGAATACGATGACACTCTTCTAGAAAACCCAATGCATCATCTGAAACCAAACCACTAAACACCGGAGGGTCATATTTCTTGAACCTCTCCAATCTACGTTGCTCGTCCTCAGAGGCAGTTGGTCCACCTCCTGGTTGTGCTGGAGCGGCGGGAGGCATAACCAAAACATCTGGAACATGTCCCACCGGCACACGCTGCTCCGGTGTAACGGCTACGGGAGTCCGGGCCCCTCCCCCGGCCTGAGATGTAGCTGCAACAAGAGGAAGCAGTCCTGCCCGGGCTAAAGTGGTATACATGCTCATGAACTGAGCCGGGGTCTCCTGTAGTGCTGGAGTAGTAGCAGCTCGTAGTCGGTGTACCAGGTGCCTGCGCTCCAACCTCGGTCTACCGGTGGCACCTCGGCGGCGGCGCGCGATGGTGCTTGTGGCTGCACCTCGGGCGCGTCCTCGTCCTCTACCTCGGCCCCGGCCTCGAACGGCAGCAACAGGGGGCGCGGGTACCCGATCATCGCGGTTAGCTCGTGTCCTCACCATCTGTGAGAGAATAGAAAGCAATAGTTTAGATTTTTGATGCCAAAAATGTCGCACGACAAGGAATCCAAAAGAAATGAAGAGTTTCCTAAACGGTTACATAGCCCCTCGTAGATAAATACAGACGTCTCCGTATCGATCAGCGAGACTCTAAGTAACCGGTCCGTGTCCCGTGACTCCTATGAACCTAGAGCTCTGATACCAACTTGTCACGACCCTAGTTCACCAATTGTGAACCTGTCGTGATGGCACCCGGTCCCCACGACTAGGTAAGCCTAACACATTGCGAAATCTATAAGTTTTAATTACTTAAATAAGAAACAACGGAAAATAACATAAAGATATGTAATCCGTGCCACTTGGCACATACATCCGTCACACAATAAATAAACACTACCAAGATCCGGAACCCCACGGTAACACAGACTAAAAGGGAAATACAACTGTGGCTCTATGTGTAAAGAGTATCTAACAACGAAATGAAGAAAAATGTCAACTAGTAATACTAGAATAGAAGGGAAGCCTCCGGATCCGCGGACGTAGCGGATCATACCTCGAAGTCTCCCAGAAAGCTGCAGAATCACCTAGTACGAGCCTGCTCTGATGTACCTGGATCTGCACAACAAAAGTGTGCAGAAGAGTAGCATGAGTACACCACGGCGGTACTCGGTAAGTGCCAAGCCTAACCTCGATGGAGTAGTGACGAGGAAGGTCAGGGCCCTACTGAGAAACAATAATAATATGATGATAACAAAATAAACAGTTTAACAGATAACAACAAAATTTCCAAAATAACAACATTTACCGAAACTGTCTACAACCAAGCTAATAACAAATAACCAACTCAAATAAACAAATCCAGGATCTGTGGGAATTGAACCCACAGTCCCATTCTCAGTACCCCTGGGTCTCCGGGAATCGAACCCGCAGCCCATGTCTCAATAATATCACAATAACTCAGGATCTCCGGGAATCGAACCCGCAGTCCCTACCAATAAATAACTCAGGATCTCGGGAATCGAACCCGCAGTCCCTACCAATAAATAACTCAGGATCTCGGGAATCGAACCCGCAGTCCCTACCAATAAATAACTCGGGATCTCGGGAATCGAACCCGCAGTCCCTACCAATAAATAACTCGGGATCTCGGGAATCGAACCCGCGGTCCCTACCAATAAATAACTCGGGATCTCGGGAATCGAACCCGTAGTCCCTACCAATATCACGTCGGGTCTGTGGGAATCGAACCCACAGCCCCTGGGTCTCCGGGAATCGAACCCGCAGTCCACAAGCACAGCCAATTAAGGAAATCCCCAGAGAGAAATAATTATGCTCAGCTATAACTTCACCGAAAAATAGTGCCAATAATTAACAAGGAATTCAAACAAGGCAGTTAGGCAACCAAACAGTTAAGTGCTACCTAATCATGCTCTTCTAACCACTACCGGGTAAAATATCAAATTAACAACCAAAGACGGGGATATCGCTCATCGAACATTTCTGAATAAAATACGTGTTCATCAACCAGCGCATGTACACGCCCGTCACCTCGCGTACAAGGCATTTCAACTATCACATAATATCCTAGGGGTGAAAATTCCCCCACACGAGGTTAGACAAGCCACTTACCTCAATTCCGGTACAAAACCGTTAAGCAATAACCCTCTTGCCACGAATGTCGGCCTCCACAAGTGTAGAATCTGATAAAATCAATAGAATCACGTCAAAATAGGCCAATTGGGCATTACCCAATCAAATTAACTCAAAATTCACCAAAACCCACAAGTTGCCAAAACCCGACTTTCGGTACGCTTATCGAAAAATCACGAAATTCACATATTCGGAACCCTCATTTCAATACGAGTCTAAGCATATCAATTTTTCCAAAATCGGACTCCATTTGCCCATTCAAAACCTTGATTTTCTAAAGTCCAAGACTAGGGCTAAACCCTCCATAATTACCCCAAATTCCTCCATTTTCATGATATAATTGCATGATATTATCAATACTAATCATAATATGAGTTCATAGTTGATTACCTGATGTTTTTCCCTTGATTTCCTCCTCAAAATCGCCCAAAATCGCCCTTAAGCCGAGACCCCCAAATGTTAAAATGTTTCTGAAATTTTCTAACTTCTGATACACTTACTTACAGCGATTTTCGCTTCTGCGGAACATTTTCCGCTTCTACGCTCCCGTATCCGCGACCAAAGGGTCGCTTCAGCGGTTCCAGGCCTGGCCGGCCATTTCCGCTTCTGCGAACAAGAGGGCCGCTTAAGCGGCTCCGCTTCTACGAAGAAGCATCCGCTTCTGCGGACAACTCCGCCCCTGCGCATAACTGACCGCTTCTGCGGTCTCGCCCAAGCGGATAAACGTCCGCTTCTGCGGACCATGCCCAGGTTCTCTCGTCCGCTTCTGCGATCCTAGACTCGCACCAGCGACCCCGCTTCAGCGGAAATTCTTCCGCTTCTGCGGAACCACCCGCTCCTGCGCACCTCGTCCGCTTCTGCGGACTCGCTCCTGCGTCCAAAAGTCCGCAGGAGCGAAAATGACAGAACCAGAACTCTCAACCTGAAATTTCCACAATTTTCTCCCGTTTAACCATCCGAAAACACCCCGAGGCCCCGGGACCTCATCCAAACATACCAACACATCTTAATACCTCATTCGAACTTGCTCCAATCCTCAAAACACGTCTAACAACATCAAAACCCATAATTCGCATCGAATTCAAGCCTAAATTTCTTAAAACTTTCCGAATTGCACATTCGATCAAAAACCCGTCCAAACGACGTCCGAATGACCTGAAAATTTGCGGACATATCCAAAATCACATAACGAAGCTACAGAAATTGTCGGAATTCCATTCCGACCCCCGGATCAAAATCTCACCTATCGATCGGATTCGCCAAAATTTCAACCTTCGGCATTTCAAGCCTAATTGAGCTACGGACCTCCAAAATACATTCCGAACACGCTCCTAACCCCGAAATCACCTAACGAAGCTAATGGAACCATCGGATTTCCGTTCCGAGATCGTCTTAACACCGTTCCAGCTACGGACCATTTTCTAGTTTCAAAGCTCTTATTTAGGGACTAAGTGTCCCAAAATGCTCAAATTTTCGGAACCGACTCTCCCGGCAACCCACAATAGCAGAAATGAACTTAGGGGAACAGTTAAATTAGGGATTGGGGCGTAATTTTCTAAAACGACCGGTCGGGTCGTTACAACTTCTAAGTTTGTTTGATAACCAGAGATAGGGTAAGGGCTTGAAATTATCCTGAAAGGAAGGCCCCCCCCCCCCCCCCCCCCCCCAGGATCCACTAGTGTGGTTCTCGGCCAGATAGCTTATGTGAATTTGTGCAATTTAGCACATAGACAAGTATAGCCACAAATAGTAGGGGATTTAAATTTGAACACATAAGAGTTTGAAAAACACAATTAAAAGGTGGATTTCGAAGAGAAGTTATACTTCTATAAATACTAAAGAAATATTGGGCTGGCTTTGAGGTTTCAAAAGGTGAAAAAGCTAAGGCGCCATACAAATACACATAGGATTTCACATTAAGGGAAATCACATTAACAAGTAAAAGGCTCATGTATACCTCCTCAAGCAAAGCACATAAATAACATGAATTAAACACAATCAAGGTTTGGAGCTAAAGTACTAAGGCAAGGGAAGTTTTAATTATTGAGGTAGACTAGTTTATTATGTAACTCAGATAAGAAGTCCGAATCAAGAATGCCTCTTGGTTGTAGCAATTACTTGTTAACAAAGGCAGATGTAGTTTTTATTTTTGTTATCAGCAAAGTCTTGCCTAGATGCTTCAGTGAGATATTATAAACATAATATCTATTATCAATTAAGAATGTGGCAAAGCAGTAACAATTCTAAACTGAACGATTTAAGATCATATAGACATGTTTCTAAACCATATTAATAAGAAGAGAGAGTTGTTTTAAAAAAATTAGTTTAGAACAGTATAAGTTGAACTGATTTTAGACTAGACGGGTTTCAGATTCTATACACATTGATATCTTTTATTGCTAATTTTAACTCCTATGGACATGATGTCTAGTAGAACATGAAATGAAGCAGGTATGATTTACTTAAAGTTCCTATAAGCATGATTTCTATGAAAAGGAAATGATATTAACCTATTGGACATGATATCGAATTATAATCAATTGGATCATAAGAACATGGTGTCTAAGTGTGGTAATAAACATGCAGAATTTAAAACAAATCCTATAGGCAAGTTATTTAAACGCAGAATTTAAAACAGGTCGTATAGAGAGGTTCTGTGAATGCAAAGTCAAACATATAGACTAAAAAGAGTCCTACAGGCGATTATCTAAATGCTGAATTAATCATATAGAAAATAGGTCCAATAGACAAGTTATCTAAATGCAAAGTTAAACATGCGGACTAAGAGGTCCTATAGGCATATTATCAAAATGCTTAATTAATCGTACATAAAATAGGTCCTATAGACAGGTTCTTGAAATGTAGAGTTAAACATGCAGACTACGAGGTCATATATGCATATTATCTAAATGATAAATTAACCATATAGAAAGCAGGTCCTATAGGCATGTTCTCTACCCTTCTAATAGTTAAGCATGCACAATTACACAGTCATTTTCACTAACCAATCCCAAATTACAAATTATTATAGACCAAATAATGAATTACACCGAAAAAAGTGTCAAAGAAGAAGTTACAACTAGAGAAAGCCTGATTCTTAACTTCTTCTATGAGTTAGGGAATAAACCACCTCAAATTCCATCTGTTTCAAAGCTTTTCTTAGACCAGGGTATGTCAAAATTCCCTAAGAGTCTTAAGGGAACCTGAGTAGTGAATAGACCCAAGTTTGCAGAACCAGTTAGAGATGAGTGCAGTCTAGAATGGCCAGCCCTTATGTGTCCAAGTTCAAAGGGAGCTCATGGGTCCCAAGGCAAGGCTCACACAAAAGGGGCAGAACCTAAGTCTAAGAGTATAGTGAAAGTGCAGGAACAGATATTTAAAACTTAGTGGAGAATAGCGATGGGTAAGGGTGATTGGAAAATAGTAGTAGTAAAGTTAACACTACACAAAATTAGCATTTTTATACAAAAAGGTCAAGGGTTTGGGAATTCATTGTAGGGAGCATATGACCTTAAGAAGGGGTCAGGTTTGGGCATGCACATCAATAGATAGTGACGACATACCTATTAACCATCAAGAGAACACAACACATAGAGGGGATGTGAAATATATGGCCCTAGGAAGGGTAAGATTTGGAATCATGTATAACAATGTCTAATACTGACATGCCCTCAAACCAACCAGAGAATATAAAAAATTAGGGGATATGCGGGTTTGGGATTCATAAGTCATAATAAGTGACTGACAGAATACATACATAAAGAAAACATATTGATTTATAGTATGCTTTAAGAATGAAACTTGATTAAACACAAGCAGGAAACAGGGAGAAATAAAGGAAATAGTAAAGAAAGCTTGTTGTTTTTGATTCTTGAAGATTAATTAGAACATACCAATAAATAAGAAAATGCAGAAATAAAAGTAAGCAAATTTTGACAGCCTAGCCTTGGCTTTCAGCCAGCAAGACAAGACAACAACACAAGTAGTAACAGAGAAAAGATAGAGAGTTTTGAGTGAAATGTGTGTTCTGAACTGAAGTGGTTCGTTCGTTGTTGTTCGTGTATTTGGAAGAAGAGGGGTGCAAGTTTATATCTTTTGAAAATGAGTGAGGAGAGGTAATGAGTAAAGTTTTAGTACAAATATGGAAACAATCAACAGTTAGGATCAATTATACAAGTGATTCTCTTTAATTAAGGAATTAATTTTTAACAGGCAATAACAGATTCAAATAAGGAAAGAGATTAGTAAAGAGACAGGCTGATTATTGCCATAAAATGAGTAGTACAAGCATTAAGTAAGTAATCAAGTCTAATTACCGAAATATGCTTATTTTGGGAAATAATTTAGTAAGGCAAAGTATCACAGTAAAGGGAAAAGTATCAATCAATTCCAAACAGGCTAGTGAAATTAGGGTTCATAAAAGAAAAGCTTTAGAAATCAGTCACAAGATGAAAATCAATCAAGGAAGAAACTTAAGCATATAAATAAAGTGCACAAGGTCATCAGACATGCAAGACTAAACTTATTGACAAAATCACAAACAGGTAGTAGTGGCAGAAATAAGCTAGGGTTTAGTAGTAAAGCTAACATTCGAAGCATAGTAATCAAGTATGTCTAGTTACATTGCATCAATGGGGAAGAAAATGGAGCATCACAAACATGCAAAGGTTTCACGGTAGCAGGTGAGGAAACCCTTTTAAGAAGTTAGGTTTCAACCCTAGTCGAGTTGAAAGATGGAAAAAATTAGATAAGTCACATGGAGAAAAGAGAGTCTAAAACAAAAGCTTACAGTCGAGTCAAGTACTTAAATAAACAATTTCGGACCCAAAGACCTAGGGTTTAACAACAAATGAGTTCAAAAGGTGGTGAACAGATGAGTCAAGCAAGAACTTAAATAAACATGTACACATTTAACAAACAACTTTCAAAACTCGACTGGGCCCAAAGGAAATTACAGTTTTAAACATGCTAACTCAGATAAAACAACAACATGAGCAACACATAGCAATATTAGAAACACGTTAAAATTGGAGAAGATATTCTTCAAATAACTTAAGAGAAAAACCTTAATCGAAAAGGATAGAGAGTCGTTTTGAAAGCAAAGTTAAAGAACCTTCGAGAAAAAAATGCTTAAAAGTTCATGGTAAGCACAGATCTAAGGTATATCTAAAAGAAATAGAAATAACTTAGAGATTAGAGTTTCAGAAAACCCAAAAGAAATGAGAAGGGTCTCGAAAGTTAACGATCTAACCAGAAAAGGTCAAGGACCCGCCTTGAAAGGCCAAGAATGGCCGGGAAAGGCCGTGGATGGTCGGAGAAAGGCCATAAACACCACTCAAGCAAGGACTGGACCAAAATCCTTCGAAGTTTGATCGTAAAACCATAGAACCAAACACATAGAAGCCATGGAAGGCTGGTACAGGTCTCAGATGACTACAAAAGTCCCTGGATTAGGTAGGTATTAGGGTGGATTATGGTGTAGTTTAATGGCAGCGGCTAGGGTTTGTAAGAATTATACAAAGATTTGAGAGAGAAAAAGGATTCAAAGGTAGAGGTTGGTGAGAAATGAGGTAGGATAATGGGATCGTTTCGGTTAAAAAAGGAAAAAAGTAATGGGAGTCATTGATCAAAATGATCAACATCTAAGATTAAAGGGGTTAGGTGGGTGATATGGGCTGGGTCATTTAAACGGGTAAATGGTATTTAAAAGAAATTGGGTTTGGAAATTAGGTCTTGATTTGGGCTTAATATCAGGCTATAATTGAAATGAAGTCTGGCTAGATTTTAAATAGTCATTTTTTCCTATTCATTTACAAAATATAGCAAATTAATTTTTAGAAATAAATTAAAGTGCTAAAATAATTTATAACATATAATTAACTATTTAAAAATACTGGATTTAAATTTTGTAAATGTAAACGTAATTAAATCCTAAAAGAGGCTAATATTGCAACCATGCAATTTAGCTTTTAAAAACATGAAATAAATTTGTAATAATATGAAAAAATAAATTTGGCTATATTGTAGCATAAATATAAAAATTCACCAAGTGAATCACCAAAAGTTATAATTTTAGAAATTATCATTGGTTTTTTATTGAAAAAATAGGAGAATAAATTGATTTAAAAATATTTAAAAACTAAGAAAAAATAACAAAACAATTGAGCATGCTTATGTATCTATTTATATGTTATTTTGAAAATATTTTCCATATTGAAAAATATATATGAAAAAATTGGGCGTCAAGAGTGTTGATACCCAATTTTTTCGGTAATATTTTAAATGCATATACACCTTCAAAACTATGAGTTAACATCGATTGATTTCCCCCGGTAAATTCTACATTTTAAAACTAATTATCCTAGTATTTTATTTATATAAATAATTACAAAATTGCATCAGAAATGACTTTATAGCACATCATGAGTTAATATTGCTATTTATAGTCATATTTAGTTCTATTTATTTCACAAATGGCAAGATTTACATCTTTTGGTTGCAACTGCATTGATTTAGCAATTGTAGCCCACATAAACATGACTGCATGATTTTATCAGAAATTAATCTCTTATATTTTTAAAATATTGAATAATTATTTTTAAAATAATATTTTTAAAATATTGAATAATTATTTTAAAATACATAATGAATATATTTCTCAAGGTCTTTCTAATTTTTAAATATTTAATCGATCATCCTTTAGTGTTTTTGACTGATTTACGTTACTTAAACCCTAGTCAATTTATGTGAAACTCTGATTTTTTAGTTTTTTGCTTCAATTCTGAGTTTTCAACATTACCAATTGTATTAATTCACTCTGTATCTTTGACATACATGATTTTCCTTCGTCAATGCATTGCTCTGTGATATTTTTCCTTGAGTAGTCTCCATTAGGGGGTTTGAATCAATTTTATAGTTAACTTCGCCTTGTTTATAAAGTTTTACTTTGCCTATTTTATTTATGGGAATCGATACATTATTTTTAGAATCGTTGTTAATCTGGTTGATTGATTTTTTTCTTCTAAGAATCTATACTCCTAAGTCTTCCCTGTTTCTACGATTGTGATCCTAATTAGTTGTTCTTTCCTTATTTGATTGTCGTATATTTACCGATTCCTTTGCATGATTCTTCCCTTAATTTAACCCCTGATTATTTTATTTTGAAGTTCTTTATTGGTTTGACTTGAACTCCTTTTCATAATTAGACCTCTAATTCTTTACTCCTTTATTTAACCAGATTTGAACCTCTTGCCTTAATTAGTTCCGATCATTACCATTGGCTAATTACCCTTAATTAAGGTGAAGACTGTGTTGAACCTATTTGTGTGATTGATTATATAATCCCTTATTTGCTGACTATTGATTACTTTACCTTATTTTCTCTACTCTTGTACTACTATAAAAATTCCTATGTTTTACTTCTTAACACACAAATACAAGTAAAAAGAACACACACTAACACTCAAACTCTTTTTCTTTGCTACTTGTGATAACTCTTGGTCTAGCCAGCTGAAAGCCAATGCTAGATATTGAAGCTACACATGCTTTATATTCTGCACTATTTTCTTCAACTCGTATGTCTCTAGTTAAATTTTGAAACCCAAACCCTATGTGCTTCATTCCTACACTAGTTCATTGACTATGAATTCAACCTGTTTCTTATTTACTTCTTTACTTAGCATGTCTAAATTATGTCATGTTCAATGTATGATTAGCGTGTCTACACTTCACCTAGTTATCTGATACTTAACTAGCCTATTTGTGAATATCTATTTAATCCCTTAATTATGTGATCATGTTGGTTATTAGATTTATGTGATTGACCCTGCCTGTATATTTAATCTTTTTGAAAACATGTTCTGCTTTCTATATTACATATATGATCTATGTCTTAACTATTTATTGTCCATGACTAACCTGCTAAGTCTCTAAAATCCTTAGTGTTTTATGCAATCGTGGTCTTTATGTTTCCTATATACCCCATCCATGTACCCCCAATGTGACTCTTATGTGTCCCAATCCCTTTATCCCTGTGTGAGATCTGTTTGTTGAGTATTCCTGAATCTGGATGTTTTATGACCAATTTATTGTTTGTTATTTTCAAAGGTGTTTTGGTATTTCTTCTTAAACTATTTTTCATTACCAAGCTAGTTTCTATTTCATAAAACCTTTTCACTCTTATAATCATCTCTATAATGTTTTCATTAAATCTTTCAAACTATTTTAAGCACACTCCCTTTACTCTTAGATTATTAAGTTCTGGCCCTTTGATATGTGTACTGCTTAGGGATGCCCGAGATCTCTCTAAACTTGTGCATACTAGGATTTGCCCTTCCATACAACACATAACCAGTACCTATTTTAGAAAGGTCTTCGTGTGAGCATTGCCCGGGATTCTTGAGGTCCTTAGGAAACTCTAACACACTTGGACACTTGCTGGCTATGATATTTCTGGGCATTTGAGATTGCACTGAAGGCCTGGTACTCTCAAGTTTATTCTGGGCCTTCATCATGCTCCAGATAGTCTAATATATTTAATATATATAATTTATGCAATCCTGATTTGTAATAATCCTTTGTAAACACACATTTGGGTAACTAGTAAAAAGGGGAGGGTAGCTTTATGATTATGTGGGTAAACTGGGTAGAGACCATGTTTTAGGTTCTACATTATGATGAGTTGCTATAGAATTCATATTTAAGGTTTGTGTGACGCATTAGATATTGTGATTTAGTATTGCTATGCTTACTTGCATTAAAACATGCTAAATTTGTGAATTAGATACCCTATCTTAGGACAATCATTTTTATAGCTTTTGCATATCATATGTTATAGTTCATCATTTAAATTCTGATTCTAATAAGTCACTATCACTTAGAAATCCTGCCATTAGGTTATTAATACTGTTAAAAATAAAATAACCTTCTCCATGTGCATTAGAGATCATATTTTAGGATTGCATTTATATCTGCTTTAAAACATGTCGCTCAAATAAGTAGGCTAAAGCATCCCCCACATAGGTACCATATTCGGGTATGAATCAGTATAAAATCACCTCCTATATATTCATCACTTAGATCAACATGCCTATAGGATGAAATGACTTCAATTTGTTCAAGTGGTTCTCAGATTTTGACTGCATATACACGCCTAGACAAACCTTAGGTCGTCAGTTAACTGTGAAATCAGGTTTTGTGAAATTTTCAGGCTACAAAACAAGTAGGCAAACTGATTAGGATTATGCCACTTCCCTTAAAACAAACGCTGCATGTTATGTTCTATAATGTTCATCTAGATATCATGTTCCTAGGTTTTCTAAATTTCTTTAAATAATTAATTATTTGAGACATAAATAAGAGCCTTTTATCTGCTTCCTTAACTGACAGTCCTATGTGATATATGTTGTCTCCTAAACTTTTGCCTTTTAAACACATTTGGATTTTATAGAACTACCTAAGTCTAAAAGTCTTAAACTCCTCCAGGACCACAAGGAAGGAACATGTAAAGCACGTTAAGAGTTCGTTAAGTAAACTCGCTTATAACCACTAAGGGGAGGATAATGTGTAGTAAAATGATATGATGACCTGCACACTAATGTCACATGTAGCCCCTCCAGATGAGGAGGACTACAGGGCATTTTACAGATTGATCCTATAGGTTAAACAACTTAGAACTTCCCTTTCACAATTCACATGTGTTTAAACTTTCTAAATTTCTTTTTCTTTACATATATGCGTTTAAACTATCTAAATTTTCTTTTACTTACATGTCTGTGCTTGGACCATATAACCTCCTTATTTGCAAATATGTGCTAAGATTTCTTACTTGTCAAATGACTAATTCACATAGTTTAAGGTTGGTCGGGATCCACCGCAAAGGGTGCCTAACACCTCCTCCCAAGGTTATTTCGAGCCCTTACCATAATCTCTAGTAATGCAAGCTGGTTAAATCAGTTAATTGCTCTAGATGCCCTAACACACCTTAATTCATTAGGTGGAGACTTTTCAAAGACCCAATTCCTAAAAGGAAAAGAGTTGTTCTTCCATAAATGTTGCAACCTGGGCTTCCTTGCAAAGAAAGAATGAGGTGCGATAGTCGATTGGTCCAAAGTCATGTTCCTGAAGCAATGCTAATGAGTCGAGCAGCCGAGGTCGGAGTCGAGCACTTAGATTGCCAAGAAACAGCTAGTTTTAGCAATAAAATATTCTAAGGGAATATTCTATAGGATAGTCACTGCATTTTGTACTTTCAGTAGGTAAGAGATATATATCATATAAATAGGAATAGAGAGAGAAAAAGGTGCAAGGAGGATTCTATTTTGATGAGTTCTCTCTAGAGAAGTTGACCCCATATAACTACAAATGTTATCTATAAAGAATATTCAATTTGTTGTGTTGTTCCAAGCTTTTCCACACTAGATCCGTTAAAGTATTTGATGTTTACACTTTGGTTGTTCTACATCACTGTCAGAAAGAGAATCATCCACCTTGTAGCACATTTAGGTGAATTATTCCCATAATTTACAAACATTGCCATTCATTTGATTTATTGTTTGTCTTCATTTCCTCATTTATTCATAAGAATATCATTAAACTACTATTTGGCTTTAAATAACTCCTAAAATGATTTCTAGGTGGTCCTTTCTTACCAAGCTTGGATTTAGAACTTATTATATTTTACTAGAATTTATCTACCATTATTCGTTTAAATAGTTTAAAAAAATGTTCGAGACTTTTTGGTCAAACAATTTTGGCGCGGTCTGTGGGGATTTTTCTAGTTAAAATTAAAGTCACTTCTAGATCTGAGAAGAAAAGTGCATAAAATTTGCAAAATCTAGTGTTTCCCTTGTTTGCACGAAGCTGCCATGAGGCAACATAGAGGAAAAGAGGAAGCAATAGCCTATACCACTGCCAACCCCCTCCGTTCCATCAACGAAGTGGAGAATGAGGATATGACACCAAACGCATCTCCTCGGCAGAGCAGCTCGCCCCACCCCGTGTAAGCATCACGACTTCACACAGAAAGGGGGCCTCAACATCCTCAAAGGAGAAGGCACCGCCTATAGGAAAGAGTTTGCCGGAAGCATGGAAGACAAGTACGCTCACCAAGTTTCTTAACATGCCAGCTCAAAGGCTAAATAGGGGAGGCGAAGAAGTTCGCATTGAACCAACCATCAATAAACACCACATCCCTGCCCTAACATGTATTAGTGATAATGTTAATGGTGCAGGCAGTGATACCCTCACATCCATATTGAGAAAAATGGATGAGATGGAGAATGAAAATAAGATGCTCCGTGAACAGATGAAAGAACAACATGAAAGGGTAGACAAAATACCAGACACCCAAAACTTATGCTGAAAAAGGATAATGGTTGAATCGTAGAGCAGCCATACAACGATGAGGCAGCACCGCTTGCTATACCCAAAACCTTCAAAATGATATCGCACATAAAATATATGATGGCATGACGGACCCCAAGGACCACGTTACCCTTTACATCATAGTGGAGAAGAGCAACGACCTTGCCAAAGAACAAGTGTCGTCCATATTACTAAAAGAGTGCAGTGAAACCCTCATCGAGGGAGCCCTAACTTTCTATTCACGGCTACCTGCACGTTTAATAGAACGTTTGAGGAAACGGCCGATAAGTTTGTAACAACACACGCTAGAGCGAAAAAGGTGGAGGCAAGAGTAAACCACATATTCACCATCAAACAGTCAACTAAAGAGGGACTTAGGGACTTCTTGTCCCGATTCAACCAAGAAATGAAGACCTTTCCAAATGTATCAAAAGGAATAGAAGTAGCGGCCTCTTAGGACGAGTTAAACAGAAATGGCTCGAGGATGACCAGAAAGCTACTAAGCCGCCTTATGAAATATCCTCCCTCAACTTGGGATGAAATACACCATCCCTACTACACTGAAGTCCGAGCCGATGAAGCCAACCTGAATTAACCAATCCAATGGTTAACATCGATACAAGACGAATTTAGAAAGGACCGAATAGGCGATTATTGAAGAGACTTAGCAGGGGTTCGATCCAGTCGAGAAAAAAACTAACCTTACAGTCGAGGTGTCCTCTTGGCGCCTCCACACCATGATGAAGGACCACCCGAGCAGCGAATAGGGGCTCACCGAAGCGAGAAAAGTATGACCCCTTTGTTATCTACTCACAATTTTTATGTTTCCCCTCAAGAGTAGTTTACACATTGGAGAAGCTTGGCCCAAAAGTAAAATGGACGTGAAGATGAGATCCGACCCTAGAACCAGAAAGTGAAATGACCTATGTGAATTCAATCAGAAGCGGGGTCATAAAACCGAAGACTGCATCGCCTTAAGGAAAGAGGTCGTCAATATGATCCATCAAGGACATTTGAAAGAACTGATGAGTGACCGAGGAAGGGAAAACTTTGCTCGCGGGCGGGAACAACACTGGGGTCCGCCCAAACCACCCTCCTAGCTCGAACAATTCAAATGATTACTGGAGGAAGTGACGATGCGTCCATCAACAACGTAAAGTTCACCACCACCCACAAACTCAGTAGGTCAATCACTCATAAATGGTACGACAAACTCGAAGAAATTGTCACCTTTGATAGATCAGATACTCACGGTTTGATTTTCTCTTATTACGATGCTCTTGTTATTACTTTACGTATCTTAGGAACTGATGTGAAACGTATCTTGGTCGATGAGGGAAGAAATGCGTGCATCATCCATCCGTGAGTCCTTAATCAAATGGGTCTCGAGGATAAGATAGTGCCATGTTGCATCATACTGACGGGTTTTAACAATGTAGTTGAGCGGACATCGGGAGAAATCATATTGCCTATCCTCGCCGGCGGCATTACATTGGAAATCACATTCCAGCTCATAGATCAAGACACAACGTACAACGCCATCATAGGTCGACCCTGGATTCACGCCATGAGGGTCTTCCCCTAAAGCTTGTACCAAGTTGTGAAGTTTCCTACTCCATAGAAATATTTAGCATCCGAGTAGACCAACACACCGCCAAGGAATGCTATCGCATCACTCAAGACTGCACACACACACACAGAGCAGTTAAAACGTATAACCATAGAAGCATAACAATCAGCAGGGTCGAGGTCAAGCGAGAACGAGAAGGACGCAATCAAAGATCCCGAAGTTGTGGAAACTACAGGATCTACCATAGAGGACCTCAACCCCATCCGACTCGACAATGAGGACCATAGCAAAAAGGCCTATATTGGTCACAAACTGCAAATCCAAGTAGTTTCCGACACTTTTTAGCTAATAACAAAGATTTGTTTGCTTTTTACTATGCATATATGCCAGGTATCCCAAAGGAGATAGCAACTCACAAGTTGAACATCGACCTATTCTACTTCTAATAAATCAATTTAGTTGAAAGTTCAACTAGGCAATAAATGACATTGTTCGTGAAGAGATAGAGAAGTTGCTAAATGAACGGCTCTATTCGAGATCCAAATACCCTCAGTGGGTCACCAATATAGTCATGGTAAAAAAGAAGAACGGTAAGTGGATAATGTGCGTGGACTTTATGGATCTGAACAAAGCATACCTAAAAGACTCATTCCTGGCTTCTTGCTCTACCATATAAACTAACTCACCAACGCTACAGCGGGCACGAACTGTTAAGTTTCTTTGACGCATACTCGGGCTACAGCCAAATCCTCATGGAGGAGGAGGACCACAAAAAGACCACTTGCATCACCCATTAGGTGACGTACTTCTATAGGGTCATTTCGTTCGGGTTGAAAAATGCAGCGGCGATGTACCAGAGGTTGATGACGAAAATGTTCAAAGACCAACTCGGCAAAACAATGGAAGTTTACATCAACTACATGTTGGTCAAGTCGAAAAGAAAGAGGATGACATCAACCATCTAATAGAAGACTTCGACATACTTAAGTAGTACATCATGAAGCTAAACCGTGAGAAATGTGCCTTTGGAGTGACCTCGGGAAAATTCCTCGGTTTTTAGTTTCACAACGAGGGATAGAAGTTAATCCCGGCCAAATTGAAGGGATTCCGGAGAACGTGACCAATAAGAAACAAGTAAAAAAGCTAGCAGGCCACGTAGCCGCCCTGTCAATATTTATATCTCAAAGCATTGAGGGAGTTAAAAGCATATTTATCATCACCGCTACTAGCCAAAGCAGAAATCGGCGAACGTCTCTACGTCTACTTGGATGTATCCGACGTAGCTGTGAGCGCGGTCCTAGTCCGAGAAAGCGAAGGTGCGCAGTCTCCAATATACTATATTAGCAAAATGATGGTCGACGCCTTAACGAGGTCTCCACACCTCGAGAAGCTAGCCCTGGCTCTAGTCGTAGCTTTAAGGAAGCTTAGACCCTACTACCAGTGCCATCCCATCTCGGTAGTAACGACCTCCTCTGAGGAGTATTCTGCACAAGCCCGTGCTATCAGGCTGATTGGCCAAATGGGCTATAGAACTCAGCGAGCACGACACAACCTATCAACCACAATGAGCGATAAAGTCACAAGTGATCGCCGACTTCGTCGAAAAGAAAGCCTCCCACACTCGCACTGAACTACACGACCTATGGATACTATACACAAATGGTGCGTCAAATGCCTTGGAATCAGGATTGGGACTCGTACTCGGGGTCCCGACTGGCGAAGTAACTCGCCAGACCATTCGGTGCCCAGACATGACTAACAATGAGGCTGAGTGCCGTGATTGCAGGTTTAAAACTAGCACTTAAGTACGGAGCAACGCGGCTCGTCCTACGGTGCGACTCTCATCTCGTTGTCAATCAGGTCACAAGGACTTTTTAAACAAAAGAAAAGAGGTTGCAAATATATCAGGCCTCATTTGCAAGCTATTAACCCGGTTCGACAAGTGCCAACTCAACCAGATCCCACGAGACGGGAAGTCTCAGAAAACGAATATTGTGAACAAAATGGTTCTGCGAATTTTACTTAATCGACACACTAAAATGGATATTAATTACGAGATGAGAAACAAAAAAAGTACCAAAGATTTCTTCGATCACAAAAGAATACGGGCGAGGGAATTTGGAGGTAAGCTATATTTTTGTGCGAGTGAATTAATAATTGAGACTTGTGACTTGTAATTATCTATCTATTTATTTCCTTTTTTCAGGACTCTATTATGCTGCTGACACCAGAAATAATGAAGGATTCTGATACTAACATTGAGGTCGACCCCTCCCTTTGGCGCTCCTCCACATGGGCTTAAATGTAGTCTAGGTTCAACGGATTCAAGTCAATCCAATAATTTTGACACAAAACGCGTGTGACAAAAAAAAACAAAATATTAGACTACAATTTTAGTCTATTTTTTTGTCATTATCATTAAAAGATGAATTGCACTAATTGAATACTATATGAAACTCTTGAATTTCCATTATTTTAAAAACCAGAAATAATATGCCGCTGACTTAAAATATTAAACCTCCACTTTATTCTTATGTCTGTGTAACCAAACAAAGACTTCTGGTTTAGTCCCAGATTCTTGGATTTCATATGTCTAAATGCAATTAACATTGATGCCAATTTGCTTAGTGGCCCAATATCTCCATGGCTTTCCCAAATCTTCATTGAAGTTGTCAGGGAATCAGCTTTCTCAAAAAATTCCAACATCTTTCTCCATCTCTAAAGGCAAAATATCCTTGATTTTTCAAGCAATTGGGGCCTATATATCAGATTTGTGTCCATGCTTACAATGTGGCATTGCTGGATATAATACCATTTGTCATTCTTTGTCCAAAGGGTGTCAATTAACATCACTTTCCTGCAAAAATATATACAAAATCATTTTTAACATATATATTATATTGGTCGATTTGGCTTTTCATATCTTTACCTTTTTTATACTCCATATACCTTGATTCTTCTCAATAAAAATCCTGACTTTACCACTATTTGTTGGTGTACGGTGTTGAGGAATCCGTCAAGTTCATTTGGACTGAATTGGTTTGTGTACAAAAAGTGCTCCTAAATTACATACTTTGATTTTAAAAAATTATGTTAATTTTAGTTTTTAACAAATAAGGTTGTGCCAATGTTTAAATTTGAGGGATGCTTTAGATCATTCTCTTGGAATCGTTAAGTCTAGTGGATGTCAAAATTGAAGTACTTATCGGATTTGATACTCATCAAGTGCTAATTATATGTAATATATTGCTTTAGTAATATATTAGACCTGTATTAAATACCATATGTATATTCATGTCAAAAAGGAAATACAAAAACAAAATTTAGTACGTGACACATAATACAAATTTGTCATTTGTCCATATTTGAGTTAGTCTTCGGGTTGGCCCACTGATGAAACATTTGTGATTCGAGTACTTTTCATGTAGACGCTGTAATAACAAAGCGTATTATCCGATTTAACATTTGTATGGTATAAATATATATTATATTATGAATGTTCATTTAGTAATGTATTGTAAATAAGTTTTTTGAAGAAGCTTATTTGTATGAGACTCCGCCGTAAATATGTTTATTTATTTGGTACTCTATTGGAATACGCATCTCGAAGAAGCTTGTCATTGCGGTACTCCTCTATGGATAAATATTAACACAGTAGAAGATTATCTATATTTGGTGCAGTAGCAGCTTATAAGCAACATATAGCAACTTACACAGTAGTTTGTAATAGCACTAGGGTGTTCAAACTCGAACTGAAACCGAAAACCAAACCAAAATCGAAATTTAATAGCTTATTCGTATCAGACTAACGGTTTAACGGACAGGTGGACAGGAAAATATATATATATATATATATATATATATATATATATATATATATATATATATATATATATACACACTATCAAATGTCAAGCGTCAAAGTATCAATTCCCAATTTTCCATTAACCGGTGTTGGTATTGGTAGCCAAAATACATGCCTTTTGTTTTCTATTTTTCCCGTTTAGTGCCTTAGGGTTCATCACTCACCATTGTATTATACTGTTAATTAAGGTAATAATGCATCTCATTAATTCAGTGGATGAAATCAGTAACAATTCCAGTCAAGTCAGTAAACATCAATTGCATAATTGTTTTTCTAAAAGTTGAAAGAATATCATATGCATCTCCAGGAAAATATGTAAACTTACTTATAAGATATATAAATAGGCCTATAAACCGCCCGATAGTAGTTAAATCGATACAAATTCGTCTGATATTGTATTGGATTGCTAGCGAATTAATACATTTAAGAATATCGTTACACGCAATTAACCCCCCTATCCGCCCGATTAGCAGCCCTAACTAGCAGCTTATAGCCTTACACAACAACTTCCTTTTTTTTCAAAAATAGAGGAGATTTCAATTCATTATGTACATTAGTTTGAAATTGAATAATATACCAGTTTCTTTCTATAGTCATCTTTACTTTGCAGTGTTTATATATATCACGTTATCAGCACGAGACTCTGCCATTTTGAGAACTTACTTCGAATTTACTTTCTATTGCAGTGTTCATCTACGATGTAAGGTGATGTTCTTACGTCCGTGGTTAGATATTTTTCATTCCAAGCATATCATAAGGCATATTTTATCCTTGAGGTGGTAAGTTTTTCTTCGTGGCAGTAGTGATGTAGATATCACTTACGTCTGGAGTGGTCAAATTTACGTAAATTAATTTGAGCCTTTTTCCTATATTTTAATATTGCTTGGTCATATGTTACGTATACAATACCTATATTGGTATTTGTTTTCTTCCTAATTATTTTAATAAAGTATTACAAAATGGATAATATTGTTAGATCCACTTAAACTACTGCAGAGTTTGCAAGAAATATACAACCACCAAAAGTGGTTATGTTTCACGTATCTCATTGTCACTAAATTTTGGTAACCAGCAAAAATTGGTATATGCCTATAACCACCAGAAATGATAGTTTAGGCTTTATATGGTTATAATTGAAGATAACCTAAAGAAATATTCTCTGTATTACATACATTAAATTATTTGCTCATGAAGTAGTAAAATCGTAAAAGAGGCTCTAAGACATCACATAATTTTGTGTGATTAATGCACGTTTAGATAACTATGTTCCATTTCCCGAAGGATTAGAATTTTGATAAATATTAATACATTCCCTGAAGTGAATGTGATAATATTAATATAGCTCATAAATATGGACGCACACTTAATGTAAATATATTACAATTCACCTCCAGAGGAGGTAATATGATTGATAGAATATATACTCAATGTTTCGTATTTTAAATTTGCTCATGAAGAAGTAACATAATTACAATTTCCACCTGAAGTAGGAAAATGTTATGAAAGTGTCTTTCTGTGCTTAAACAACATAACGAGCTACTCAAAGTTATTTTTAAGCATATTTTTATTCCATGGAGTAAATGAACAAATAACACAACTCACCTATTGAAGAGCTAGAATAACAGATGATATAAATATTATTTTGTGGTATAAAAATCATTCCTGCACCTACCTTTTGTATGTAAAATATTTTGTAAAATTTTATTAAATGTTATTCTAAGGCAAAAACATTCTTGTAGAATGCTTTCTACTATAACCACATTAGTATATTATGGTTAAATATTGAGTTCCATAAAGAAAATAACAACTCGTGTATCTTTTCTTAAAGGATGCAATGACTATGTGGTTTCCGAATTCATACAAGATATTCAGATGTTAATGGTATTTCTTCTTAAAAGAGATATTTGTCACATAGTTAGTGGTGGAGTATAAAAATTCTTAATTTTCGTTATTTATAAATTTAGAATTGGATTTGTATTGTCAATTTGACTATAATTTTCTCTTATGATACCAGAAGTGCTTGAGCTATATTGATAGTACAAAATTTATCAAAAGATCCCGAAGAGCTATCTGTTTATTTAGTAGACATATGACACCACTGTCCGATAAATACTCGATTGTGAATAATATATGAAAGCTCTCGAAGAGCTTATATACAAATATGTCATTCATATTATATGAGTATGGTCAAAAACATATGTTATAGTAAACGTGAAATTTACTAATACAAATGACCACCATATTGCGACTATAAATGATTGGAAGATTGAAAGTCTTCATGTTTTCACAATCATAAGGGGTAAAACAATTTGCATGTGAAAAGTTACCCGCCATATTCTTCAATTTATACTACATTATGTATCACAATAAATCAAAAGTTTACTAATACAAAATTTTATACCATAGTAAATCAGAAGTTTACTAAAATATAGCATATGCCATGATAAACTTGAAGTTCTCATTTTCCATCTAGTTTTTATACGATGGGCTAATCGAGAATTCAGTTCAACATATACTGAAGAACTAGAAAAATTTTCAAGAATACTCTTATGTTGTTTGTTCTCATAATAAATTGATTATTCCAGATAAAGTTTTACCCTAATCTGAAATATATAAAAGGTGAATATGGGCCCATTAACCTATCATGTGAACCAGTTATAGATGCATATATGGGATGGTTACATGTGTGATTATTATCAACTTACAGTTTGGCATAGGAAATTGCTTTTCCCAATAAAAAGGGCATAATTTTCAGATTATGAAATCAAGACACTTCATCTTGATAATGCTTGTTTATATCTAAGGTGGTTTAGCATTGAATACCTCCAATTAATGGCTAAACAATTACTTATGAGAAAAAAGCTTCATGTGTTGGTCTAATATTTTCTAAATTGCATACAACATCACTTGTATGCATTGAACCAACAATATATGATAAGTTCTCCCCTCCCAATTGGTTTAGGATAAAAAACTAAATATTTTTACTATCTAATAACTTTTGATATGTGATATATGATTAATTTTTCTACCACAATGCACAAACATAAGTTTCCCAAAGAAGACGGGGATAGATATTAGTTTTTCTAACATTTGAAGGGTGGAGTAAATAGTTGAAAAATATATTATATGAATCGAATTATCATTAATATAATCCTCACCCAAAAGATAATTCAAGTCAAAACGAAAATATTTGCTTATCCAAAATTAAATATCATATTTCATCTATAAATGCTCATATTAAATTAAATTCCCCGAAGGATAAATTTTACTGCACGCATGAAGCATAGTAAATTGATCGGTTCCAAAGGTAACAATCCTTGTAAAATGATAGGAGCAAATGATTAGACTGATCAGAATGAGGAGGAAATGAGTTCTAGAAGAGCCCACGACACAATATTTCATGAAACTCCAGAAGAAGTTAAGGTACCTGAAAATAAAAAAAAAGTGATGAGATCTTAAGATTGTAAGGATCAGACCTGTAGTCCAGATACCTAAAGACGCCATGTCATTTAAATTTAAGTCATAACCTATATGATTCATTTGATTAATTATATATGAAGATCCCTGAAGGATTTAAGATGCCTGAAGCATATAGTTCAAATCTCGAAAAATGTACTCGATCATAATACAAAGGTCTGTATACAGTTTAAAGCAATTTGAGCACATGCGGTATAATCGCCTCAATGAATATTTGTTGAAAGAAGGTTATACTTATTGCTTATATTGATGATATAAATCTTGTTGGAACTCTAGAAGAGCTCCAAAAGGCAATTGAATATCTTAAGAAAGAATTTGAGATGAAAGATCTTGGAAAGACAAATTTTGTCTTGGTCTGCAAAGTCAATATTTAGCAAACGGAATCGTATCCATCAATCTGCCTATACAAAAAGGATATTAAACCACTTTTACATAGACAAAGCAAACCCATTGAGTACACCAATGGTTGTTCGATCACTTGAAGTGAATTAGGATCCGTTCTAACCTCTAGAAGAGGATGAGGAACTCCTTGCTCGTGAAATACTCTATTTTAGTGCAATGAATGCATTATGTATCTTGCTAATGCTAACAAAGATAGTGCAGATATGCAGGTTATTTATCTGATACTGATAAAGCTCGATCTCAAAACGAGTATGTATTTACATATGGAGGTATTGTCATATCATGGCGCTCCACAAAGCAATCTATTGTTGCTACTTTTTCAAACATACCGAGATAATAGCTATTCATGAAGCAAGTAGATAATGCGTTGAGATCAATAATTCATTTTATTCAAGAAAATATGGTTTGGAATGTGAGAAAAGAGCCACAATTTTATACGAAAATAATGTTGCATACATAGCCCAATTTAAGGGAGGACTTATAAAATAAGATAGAACGAAGCACATTTCACCAAAATTATTTTACACACACGATCTTCAGAAAAATGGTGACATTGATGTGCAACAAATCTATTCAAGTGACAATCCGGTAGACTTAGTATATAACTCACCATCTGATATGAGGTTTTCCAATAGGAGCCTACCCACCGATTATAACTCAATGGCGGTAAAAATAATGTAATACTTTCCAATAGGGGCCTGTCCACCGATTATAGTTTGATGGTGGTGAAAATACTATAATACTCTATATATATATATACAGGTTCTTTGCTCTCTTGACTGGAATAAGACAATACTGAACTGAATATAAAGTTCAGATAAGGGAGAATACTGAAACTTATGAGACTAGGATTTCGTACATACATTCAGAAATGCAAACTTCTCTTTACATCTCGTTGTCAAACGCATTTAGTTACGAGATCATAGAGGATTAGCAAGTCATAGAGCATCAGTTTATACATGTTCAAGGAATCAAAAGGAGTGTAATAAGTGGTTGACTCAACGCAGTGCCCGCCCAAGGGCCCAACAATTAAAGCAATGGCTTTAGGCCCCATTTCTGAACTAATAATTTATTAATTATGTGGTAATTTCTCTAAAAAATATTAAATTATTATGAAAAAAAGTATAAGATCTTCAAGGAAAAAGAAATTGATTATTTTGCCAATGTGATTTATGGTGACTAATAATTAATTTACATTCTAATATTAATATTCCTTTTTTTGTTCTCATAATAATACTCGTATTTTATATTCACTTTTTCTTTCTCTAAGTACTATTAAGTGGTCTATTCTCCAGAAAACCAAGGGAGGAAAGATATTGAGTAAATTACATTTAGTATTTTTGATTCATTCTTTTTCATGTTCTTAAGCATTACAAAAAACAAATTAAAACAATAAAATTTTATAGTGATGTCAAGTTATAAACTTCTGGAATCAAGTTCTATTGTTTTAACTTTCTATATTTGTTTTTTCTATTTGAAATTTCTTATTTTTTATATTTTTATCTCATAGTAGTCCATTACTGATTTTTTTTAATTATTTAACAGAATACACATATGTCAAATATAAAACATGAACCATAATTATATGAATTTCTTTTTAAAGTTTAAGGCCCCCCTAATAAAGTTTGGCTTTAGGCCTCCAATATTCTTAAGCCTTCCTAACTCAACGGAAGAATTTAAAGCTTCTATTTGTGATTTATCACAAAAATCTAAACGAGAGGAGTTTATAAAGACTAATTAGAGGTGGTTTTGTATATAATTGGTAAATACAATTATACTAGGTAATTTCTCTCTAATAGTGGTAATTAACTTTATAATTAGATAGGTAAAGTTCCTTGTAACTTTGCCATTTATTCCAGGTTTAAATTGGGCTTGAGATACATAGCAACAATTAAAACTTGTCGGTTTTGTATGGGGTAATTACAACCACATTATGGTAGCATTAAACAAGCACCATATCTATACAAAGGGCCATAGCTGTCTACTAGAAGACCTTTCTTCTCATAAATAACCTCTTCTTTGGCGTGTCGTAAAATCGTGAAGCAAACTTGTTTATTCAGTATATATCAATAAAGGGAAATAAGCAATGGTCATGATTAATGAAACTATTCTAGTTTAGTAATTATGATTTAAATGGAGCAAATAATAGTTGTTTAATAAGGTTCCAAGGTTCATTTTGCAAAGCTTCGAGTTTTTGACCTCTTGCTATAGGGGCCGGTAGATGAAAGTTCAATAAGTTCTTTATGTTTGTGTACTACTAATCTATTACCATAATTTCCTCGTATTAATGATCCTTTCAGGTAGTAGCTAGTGTGATAAGATATTTTTGACTTTATCGTCTTACTGTCATTTTAACTTTGTTACTGATGAGTGGTTGTTTTCTCACGCACTCTGGCTTGGGGCTGTGACATTAATTAATTAATTTATTAATTAATTTCTTGTTAGGTGCGTTTCAAATACATCCCTTGACATTGCATATCTAGTTTTGCACGGATGGCCTCTTTTTGGCCACTCTTTAAATGCTATTCCATTAGTTCAGTGATTTAACTATAAAAGTAATAGTAGAATGAATCTTTCTTTACAGACAATTTTAGAAATCATAATTTAAAGAATGGCCTCAAAATATATCATTTATGCAAATGGCCCCATTTGAGTTGCAAAGAGACTCAGTTGCTGGTGCTAAGTGAAACAAGCCCGACAGAATGCCCTGCTCTCTAGAATCCTAGAGGCCCAGGCCCTCCATCATGTCATGTGGTTCAATTCAAACTCTTTCCTTTAGGGCTGGGCATATATCGGGTAAAATCAATAACCCGAACCGTTAATTGTATTGGATTATCAGTATCGGGTTATCAAATTAACTGTTTGATAACGGTTTAGAATTTTTTTTACTATTGGTTTATCGATTCGGGTCTCGGTTTGCCAATTTCATTAATGAGTTAACCGATAACCCAATAAAAATTAAGAAAAAATATGACTTTACCCTTAAGTATGTACAAATATTAGGGCTTCAGTTCATTCTCTCCTACTCTTTCTCAACCGCACTCTTCAGTTGCTTCATCTTCATTCTTCATAGACCTTACTAGTTACTTGTAGCATAAGTCTTTAGTATACTATATGTGAATTCTTCTCTTTTTTGCTTAACTCAAGTGAATCTCTTTTTTTGCTTAATTCTAAATCGAGTTATCTTATCGGGTGAACCGATAACCGATTAATCGATTAACCGATATCTTATATATTCGGTTATCGGTTTATCAAATTTGTAAAACGATAATCAATATACTAAACCGATAATATTCATAACCGAATCAAACCGACCGACGTCCGTCCCTACCTTCCATGGAGATGTCGAGTCGGTATATCCAAGTATTCCAACTTTTATGTCCCACGTGCGTTATAAGACCCCCCTATTGGGTTCCCCACTCCAGTTGGTTTATTTTTCAATCAGAAAACATAAGATATTTTTTAATCATTTAGTATGCGAAATTTATTGATATGCTAAATCAAATTTGCGTTGCTAGGATCTATAAAAGGAGTATCATTTAATAGGGACTTCTTCGTTCATATGATTCTAATTCGAACCATCCGATTAAATTAGAAAATCATATTCATTCCATCATATGCCTTTTGGTGGTAAAACTGACATATTAATAACAAATTAACTTATTAAGAGAAAATAAAAGTATTTCATCGATGGATGCCCAAAGTGGTATATATCCCAAGAAATGGTGCTAAGCTAACATACATTTGAACAAAATTTGAGTTTTCTAGCCAACATTGCTGCTAGTGCAACTGGAGAAGACATTTTGAGTTTTTGTCCTTTTTTTTAATCCAATTGTCACCAAAGTAGTTATTACTATTTCCTCTTGTCCATAATATGTAATCAATTTTTTTTTTGGTCCAAAAGAAGTGTCCATTTATATTTATGACAAAATTCAATTTGATTTTTCAAAACTATCCTTATGTACGTATCCCTAAAAAGTCATTTACTCCTCATATTAGATTATTGTGTAACATTTAATTAAGGGTAGTTTAGTCACACTAACTATTTTTGTTTAGATTTTAGTATTTTTTTAATGAGTGTGCCCAAAGTAAATTGGTCACTTATTGTGGACCGAAAGACGTATAATGTAACGTCCCGGCCGATCATCATTTTGAGCATTTACACGTTGCCCGCTAGTTTGGTGGCACAAGTAACTTCGTATGATATATTAGAATTTGTGCACAAAATTTGAGTTCACTTCGAGTTGATTTATATATTTCGGCGTGAGTTTTTGGGAGTCGAAGTTTGAATGTTCACTAATTTTGCTTTGAGGCGTGTTTCATTGTTACGATGTTGTTATGCGTGATTTGAGGCCTCGAGTAGGCCCGTATTATGTTATGGGACTTGTTGGTATGTTCGTACATGATAGGTTTGAGCTGTGTTGCGCTTGTTTTTCTTATGATTTGACATCATTTCTTCAAGTATAAATGGTATCACATTAAGCAAATAAGCTCCGATTTTTGTTTTGATTGAAGCATTAGATTTGTATCGTAATTAAGAGACATCGCAAAAAGAACCGTCGAATTTAGACATCGTATGATAATTTTATAGTGATTTTACTAAGAATTGGTTTGCCAATTTTTTTTAGATTAATTACGAAATTGCCACTGACTTCGTATCTAAAAATATGCAATATTTCTAAATATTGAAACAAACATATCTTCTTCATTATAAGGTCAAATGGAGTGATTCAAAAGCCTAACTTGACTGGAATTTCAAATAAATCTATTAGAGGCATCAAAAGCGAGTTTTGGGATTATTTAGCACAGAAAACGAGGCAGAACAGCTGGACAAAAATACTTAATATCGAAGGTTTGTTCATTTGTAAATATTTTGTGTTGAGGAGCTCAGATTTGGATAATGTTTGGAGGAGATTTTCACCATATAGATTGGGATAAGTGTTCTATAATCGATTTTGGTTATATTTCATAAATCCATCTTCGTTTTTGGCATTTGATTGATGATTTTCAAAGTGAAATTTGTGGGGTATTATACTAAAATTTCATAAAGTGAAATTTTGAGTTTTAATTATTGATTCGGAGTCGGATTTGAGTGAAACTAGTATTCTTGGATTCGCAGTTGAATGGGTTATCGGATTTTGTACGGTATCATGCCATTCATGACTTCTCACACATATTGGCATATAGGTATAGAGATATAGTTTTCTCGTGCCATTTGAAAATGAAACATTTACTTGTGGAATGTTTTTTTTCTTTGGGAAGAATTTCAGTACTCAAACTTACTCATATTTTCGGTGATTTTGGTAAAACTTCTTTTATTTTCATTATGTTGTTATGAGCTGTTGTTGGCTATTAGTATTGGACTCCTATGTTTCAGCTCGTCACTACTTTCAACCTAAGGTTAGATGTGTACCTTATTGGGTACATGGGGTTGATTGTACTCATACTATACTTCTCCACCTTGCATGCAGATGTTGGATATTGATGTTGCTGTGATCAACGGAAGCTGGAATTGAAGGCATACCTGTGCTCCGAATGTAGTTGCCTCTTATTCACGACAGCCTTGGATTTATAAAAATCTGCTTAAAAATCTACTTAAGTACATTTCAAATAGATGATGTATTTATTTCATATCAGCTTTGTATATTCAAATCTTAGAGGCTTATGATTTGTACTAGCAGTCCTTGAGAAATGTATAGGATTTAGATATTTTCTTTAACTTAATTGTCTTATCAAATTTCATTGGAATTGGATAGTTGTTAAATAGCTTACCTAACGAGTTGGGTTAGGTGCCATCACGATTAGTTGGATTTAGGCCGTGACATATAATACATAAATAAACTATTATGATACCCTCAGGTGAAGAACCCCATATGGAGATATCCTAGCCTATACAAATTTCCTAATGAAATTTTTCCTCCTTAATTAAGTGCTTTAAAATGTTGGATAGGTAATTTCTCTTTAAAATTGTGAATAATGCTGTTACTCTACCAAGATTAGACTTATGATTGGCAATTGCAACATATGGTTGTATGCAACATCCATTATAGAAAGTACTGATTGCCTTTGAACAAAAGATAGCTACAAAGGAGTAATATAGTAGGGTAGCCAGATGAAAGAAACATTTTGAAGCAAATAGAGTAGCAAGTTGTCCCAAATTTGAAGTCTGTCGTGTCTGAAAGAAACTAAAGGGGCCATATGATATTTTGTTTGTGCATTTGTTTTGGCAAGGATGTTTCTTGTCCGAGTGATCCAGAAGACTCCAGTCCAAAGAAGTAACCGAAAGACTTAGAGATAATTAGTTCGAACAGTACTCCACAAAATGATAATCCTAAGAATTCAAATTATCTCTATTAATAGTGTAAAATGTTTCTTGCGCTATCACTCTATCAGTTTAAATAGCACACTTTCTTTAGTAATCCATTTAAAAAAGAACGACACGTTTTATATTTGAGAATAATATAATTTAAATTTTATATTTTACTCATTTTACCTTTTATGGGAAATTTTTATAGCTACAACATTGTCATAGCTCCATAAAGTTTTTGCCCCTTAATCTATTACGATCATATGTTTCAAAAGTCGTTTTATATCTAAGATTTTGTGCCAAGTGAAACTACATTATTTAAATTGAAACGTAGAGAGTAATAAAGATTCTTGTAACCTATTAATATACAACAACAACTTAGTATAATTTCACTTAGTGGGGTCTGGGGAAGGTAGTGTGTACGCCGACCTTACCCCTACCCTGGGGTAGAGAGCCTGTTTCCAAATAGACCCCCGGCATCCTTCCCTCCAAGAACTTTCCACCTTGCTCTTGGGGAGACTAGAACTCACAACCTCTCGGTTGGAAGTGTAACACGACTATATGAGCTGTGAGCATCAGATATCTCTTGTAAAGTCCGACTATATATAAGAGACTTACTTGAGAGTAATGCAACTACTACTTTAAATTTTAGCAACATTAAATCTTATCTGGAAGATGCTCAAATTAAACTTTGTATAAACTACGTACTTTTCTCATTTTTCACTTGATTCTGATTTAGTTTGCACGTATTGCTCACATGTCAACTAAAATGCATGGAGATGTTTATTAGCTAACTAGTTATTCTTCCAGTTGACGTTGCAGTTTAATTTGTTTCCTGAAGATAACATAACAAGTTCAGAGTTTAAATTGAGTTTTTGACTTTATGATACAGCGATTTGAAATAGAAGCAATGCACATACATATCACTTCCAAAACAAATTTAATTTTTTGTGCCTGCATTGCATGCATGCTAGCTGTGTCTGATAGTGTACTGTACACTATAACTAGTCATTTTGATGATACTGGGGAAGTTATTATTTAATTCGAGTTTGAAAAAATAAAGTTAAGTGAAAAGTTCTGCATTTTTCTTTGCTTACAATGAAGATGGGTTATAATTGATGATTCCATTTTGAGCAAAGAAAACTACAGCAACTTCTCGTTGACCCAAATTAGACGGTTATATATATATAACCATCATTTGTTTTGTAGCTACGCAAAGGTCACCAGTTGCCAATGTCAACGTCTATCACGTTATAAATAAAGGAACCATTTTGGGTTCTCTGCCTCATTATTTTCCAACACAAAGAGATGGCGGCTGGTCTTGGGTTTCGACGCTATTTAGTGTGCATCTTCTTTCTACTTTCAATTATATTTTGTGTTTCAGCCCGAAATTCCATATCTCCCTCAGGTACATACTACGTACGCGTCCATATCCCTTGTCGTGCACCTAGTGCAGTAGCTAGGGTTTTATTTTATTTTTATTTTTTTTGTATAGTAGTTATTTGTTCAGAATTTATTTGTCCTGCTAATGTGAATTCGTGCGTAAATCTGTTTAAAGGAAAAATGCACACTATCTACTAAAATTTTATTTATTTATAAAGCTTTAATTAAGGATGAAATATCCATCCCACCATATTTCTTAGTGGCGTGGAAGTAGGAGTGAATGATAAACAGTTCTATCTCAATAAACAGTTCTTTCCTCGGCAGTTGATTAACATTACTCATAGACGATCTTATGGGCAAACAAAGACGTAAAATGTTTGCAATGATTTCAAACTCAAATGATATGTGAACTAATTGAATCTATCCATCTACTACTACTTTAAAACTACGAATTCGCCGTATCCTAAAATTAAATGTAGTGCAGTGTTCTTCGGGTGGGTCGGTGGACGGCAATAATTTTGTGGATTCATATGCAAATACTTGACGCCTTCAACTAGGGTTATATAAATCAAATCAGAAAATCGCATTAGATTGATTAAAAAATATGACTAGGGGTGTGTTTGGTATGAAGGAAAATGTTTTCCATGGAAAATATTTTCTTAGAAAATGTTTTCATGGAAAATGAGTGATTTTATCACTTATTTTCTCTTGTTTGGTTGGTAAGTGGAAAACATTTTCCGGAAAATATTTTCTATGTTTGGTTAGAGAGTAAAAAATAGTTTTTTTCAGAAAAATATTTTTTTTGCAACTCTCCTACCCCTCCCCTCCCACCTCCCCCACCCCTCCCCTTCCCGAAGTCTCTAAAAATTGACACAATCTAAAGGAACTAATGTGATGCTTTACTTTTTAACGCAAAAATCACGTATTTCCGAATCGGTAAATTTATAATTTCTAAACCCGTAAACTTCCGAACTCATAATTTTGGAACTTGTAAAATATTGAGTCTTTAAATGATAACTAATAAAATTAAAAACTGAAAAATATATTTTAAAACTTTTTCGGGGGGGGGGGGGGGGTGGGGGGGGGGGGGGGGCAGTAAATCGAAAAAAATAAAAATTTAAATTACAAAAAAAAGTAATTTTTTTTGTGCGGTTTTTTGTGGGGGAGGGTTCGGGGTGGGGGGAGGGGGTAGGGAGTGGGGGTGGGTGGTGCAAAAAAATAAGAAAACAGAAATTTAAAATTATAGAAAAAAAAATTAAGGTAAAAGAAATTTTTTTTGCGGGGTGGGGTGGAGGGGTAGTAGGGTGGATGGTAACGGAAAAACTGAAATTTTTCTAAAAAAAAACTGTTTTTTGGAGAGGGGGTGGGGTGGGTTGGTGAGGGTGAGAATGGTTGAGAAGAAGCTTTGGAAAATGTTTTCCCTTCTTTTGATAAGGAAAACATTTTCCTCCAATTGGAGGAAAATGAATTGATAAGGAAAATGTTTTCCAAAACATTTAAGCCAACCAAACATGGGAAAATTGGAAAACATTTTCCAGAAAATGTTTTCCTTCATACCAAACACACTCTAGGTTTGATTTGATTTGATTTGATGCTGAGTAATAAAACTCGAACGAAACCGTATATAAATATATAGTTTTTATATTTTTTTAAGATTTTATATTCTATTTTTTAAAAATTCTAGAAATATTTAAAATTCTCTAGCGGTATATTGTATTTTATAGTATATGAAGTGCCACATATTTATTAATCGTAAATAATAAAATGTAAGATCACTTTCTAATCAAGTGTGACTCAAATGTGTCAATCTGTTTGTTCTTCCGTATTCATAGCATATGTTAAGATCTATTAAATTGTTATATCTTTTCAAATGTGAAGTGATTATTATTATTTAGGTATCATCTTTATTTTTATGTTTAATTACTAAGTTCGTTTAACCTTGAAAGTATCAATCAACGAAATATTATCAGACGACTAAAAAATATTATTGTTATTAAGAAAATTCTCTCATAAGAATATTTTAATAGTAGATAATAATATATTTGTCAATTTTTTTAAATACTTTTAATAAATATATATTTACTTATAAAAAATTTAACAAAGTAAGATTGAAATAATATTTAAGTAATCAAAAATTCGAAAAATCCGACAAAACCAAAACGATCCAAACCCATACAGTTAGTTTGGTTTGATTTTGATAAAAACCGAATCAACCCGATCCATGTATACCCCAACACTTACTATCAACAATATGCCGTATGCCGAAAATTCCCATATAATATGGAAGTTACATTTCCATGTTACTAATTACAAAACGTTATACTGTGTGTACTGAAAAGTGCAAATACCTTTTTTTTTTTTCTTTTTTGCAGGGGATGAGATGAAAATGCTACAAGTGAGCCTAGAGGATTACGGCGAACCCACAGCAAACAACAACCACTATCCTGGCAGGGGCAGGTTCGACGGTGGTGGCCGTGGCGGTGGCCGCAACAACTGGCCATGACAATTAATTATTGACTATATATCTTCATGAGCACTTTCCTGCCCTTCGTGTTATTTCTTGTGACTCTTATATTACAGATAATTACTATTCAACAAGTGTTAATAAGGCATTAAAGGTCTAGGAAGATTTCCTAAGATTGTTGATTCAGTTTCGTCTTTGTGCACCCAGAATAAATGTTATTTATAATTAAAAACTTATTAGCTATGAAAATAATTTGTTTGCGGAATTATATATTAATCATTTTATTTGAAAAGATTCTAATTTTCTATTCCCCAGTCCACTTTAATTTATTTTTTGCCCTTTTTTTATTCACAATATTTAATTTTTTCAGATATCAAGCAGGAATTAACTTCTTTTGTCATTGGAGTAAAGAGCCTATGATTACTTGTTATATTTTTAATAAATAAATTTAGGTTAATATTGTTAATTTTATTGTTAATTAATGCTAAAATGTGAATTTCTTAATATATGTAAAAACAACAAAAATCAATTAAAATAGGCATGAGGGAGTAACATTAATGAATGAATGCATGAGTCATCATCTTTCTATATCTATCTTATATTAAAAGCACCAAGGTTTTTAGCGAAATGTCATTCGTTTTTTTTTTACCCTTAAAAATTAATTTTATATTGGATACAACTGTCATATAATTATTTTCCAAATATTTAGATCTTGAAACAACAGGCGTTGGAAGTCCTAAATTTTTGGACACTACAATTTATTAAGCAGAAATGGGAAACAAGTAAGGGAAAAAAACACAATCTATTTAGATTTTTCTTTATTATTTTTTGAGCCAAGAGTATTATTTTTGTTCTATAATATACAAATATTATTAATTCTTCCGTTATATTGCTTTGGACCAACACCTTTTGAGTTATTATATTTTCATACTTCTGATACAAATATGTACGACAAACTATGAAGCTTTTAGAGAGTTTTAATATGCAAACTAAGAAACCTTTAGACAATTTCAATATGCCTACACAAAATGTTTAAGTAAAAGTATACTGTTACTGATTCAAACTAAGAACTTTTAGCAACAAGTAAATAAATTGAACAACTTCTTTGTACCTTTCAAAAAATAGATTATAGCAAACAAAATTAGCATTTAGATTTTTTATAATACTAGTTTTAGAATACGCGCTTTGCGCGTGAACTCTGTTTCAATGATAAAAAATTCTACAAGTAACACAAATATTAATAAACCATGTGATTGAATTATCAATAAAAGACTTATCAAGTACAAGTTCATAAAAGCAATATCTAAAGACTTGGAAAATTTACGCTGAGTCTCAATGTAAATTTATTCAAATTCACAAACAAAAATAAAAGTAATTTTTTTGAGATGTCATCATGATTTCAAAGTTATACTCGTTCTAAAAATGAGTTTATTGCAGTTATACTAAATTTTGACTTCTAAATGTGAGTTTAGAATCATAATAATTTAAAGGAACTAAAGCACGAAGCGAGAGCATCTTAATCAAAACTATTATGCTTATATGATATTTCGAGACAAGAGAAGTTGCTCTGATGGTAAGCAACCTCCACTTCCAACTCAGAGGTTGTGAGTTCGTCTCCCCAGGAGCAAGGTGAGATGTTCTTGGAGAGAAGGATGCCGGGGGTTTATTTGGAAATAACTTCTCTACCCCAGGTTAGGGGTAAGGTCCCTAGACTCCACTAAGTGGGATTATACTGGGTTGTTGTTGTTGTTGTTGTTATATGATATTTCGAATTATAAAAAGTAATACAAAAATTATAGTTCAATAGTCTTTAATCTCAAGAATATAAAGTTTCGTATCGTCTCTAGTCAACTATCAAATTTTATTATCTCTCGTCCTAAGTAAAAATACAACAATTATCTCGGCAGCTAACAATGATTTTATTGATGTAACTAATGCCCAAGTTAAATACAACTCTTCATAGTTGCAGTTAAAGTATCCAGCCAATTAAAAAAATATGCAAACACAGCTTTATTTAGGGAAAAAGTATAGTAGGACGCAATAATATAAAAGATATTAGGAGCCGTTCAAATTAGGAAAGATTTACTAATTTATTTAACTGATTTTAAAATTCTAAATATTTGAAATTAATGAATTTAATTGAATTTGAAAAATCCTAAATTTCTAATCATTGTAAACTTTGTGAATTTTTCTTTCTACAAATCACTACTTGAAAACTCTTATAACATTTGTATATAGAATCGAAAAAGATAAAAATTTAAACAAATAATATATGCATATTTGCAATTAAATAAGAAGAGAGATTCAAATAAATACGAGGTAGTATGCTTACTATAGGCAGAGCGATTGAGATCCACACTAAATTCACAAGTAAAATTAAATAACAACCACATGAAGAATAAATTAACGTAAAAAGAAAAAAGAAAAAAAAAGTGAAAGAAAGAAATGCTTAAGCCTCAAACTGAAATATGGAAATAGTCAAAAATATGTTGTAGGCTTTACACAAGGACAGCCGCAAGGTTTTCTTTGTGGATGAGCCTAAGAACAAATAAAAATACCGAATAAACCTAAATCATGATTTTCCTGTGTTATGTAGTATTATTTTTCTTTAACAAATATGGTAATTACATAGTCAAATAAGAAAAACATTAATACATAACATTTACGTTGATTTGGAAGTACTAAATATTAGAAAATAATTAAGACTATTCCTAAATATTAGTGAAATTATGAATAAAATAAGGAATGATTTAATAAGCAAATTTTTATTTGATTTTATATTCCTAAATATTAGGAGGGTATTTAAATTACAATTTTATCTAATGTGAACTCTATTTTTAAAGGATAAAAAAGGCGAACGACATTTCGCTAAGGGCCTTCGTGCTTTTAATATAGTATAGATTTATGGCTTTAAAATTAACAAATATTTTGATTATTAAAACCATCCTTATTTGAACTATGTAAGAAGTCCAAAATATTTAGTAGTTTGAATTCAATTAAGATTCTTTACCTTGTATAATTAAGATTTTTTACCTTGTATAAAGTCTTTAATTCCTTATTTGAAATATGTAATATAACTATGATATATCCTTCCATGTTATTTCTCCTAAATTAAAAGAAAAACGAGTTTACAAGAATTAAAGGTCATTGAATCCATCATTGGTTGAAGGGTTTTTTATTTTTCTTTTTTGACAAAATATCTAACATTCAACATGATTTTCTTATCTTCTAAAGCTAACAAATTTGTGCAGGAATCTCACTTTAGTATATCTATTGGAAAAGCCTATGGTGTTCTCAACCAAAACAGTAAGTTGTTATTCACATTTGCATTGCATGTATGCTTATATATTTGTATACCTTTAATCATGCGATTATTATTATTTTATTAAATATTGATTTTCTTGATGGAATTAGATTCTTGATAAACATGGTGATGATTGATGATTTTTAGTACTATTCTATTTATTGTTGGTATTTTCTATCTTCGACATTATAATCAATATTCTTTTCAAACGAACCTTTTTAGGTTGACGGGATATGTTTATGCTTTTAGTTGAGGATTTCATATCACTTTGATTGTCCATTGTAAGGGTTGTAATATTATGACGTGATTACTTATTTATCACACATATAATCTTCCCAAAATTTGACCTTATAAACTGAGTCATTTTAGGACAATAAATATTAATGTTATATTTATATGTATTTTTTTCAAATAAAATTGTAATGTTGAGCTCTTATCAAATAGTGAGAGAACAAAAAGAGATGCATAACTATCGACTTTCAGCTTGTGATTTTTGTGCATACTGGCTTCTTGATTCTTGATTTTCTGTCGTTTAATAAGTTAGTTATTTAATCATGTATGGTTTAAGACCAGAATTCATTTATTGTGCTTGATTTGGACTTTATAATTAAGTAATTGTATTTCGTTTTTTTTTTCTGCTAAATTATTGCACGTGTTCCGTATATCAAAAAGTATAAACTTTCTAAACATCACACAGATAACTAAACATTGTTGTATCAAACATGTATGAATTATAAATTAAAATTTTGTAAAAATTACATTTCGCAAACATAAATTATATATTGTTTCGTAGAACAATGTAAACCACCTCTACTCCAAACCTATCCTCAGTCTGAAAATTATTATTGTTATCTATAAAAACAAGAGACAATAAATATTACATAACTATTTGAAATATATTTTAAAAAGATGTTTTGAAAATTTTTGTATGGTGGTTGAAGGAAAGGAAGAAAAGTAGATAAAAAAATGGAAATTGAGTTCAAAAACTTTGATTACTCACACATCAAGTATTTTCTTCACGAAACTTATCAATATGTTCGAATAATCAAATAAAAGGAATTTTGGCACTTAATCCTTCGGAAGACTTATGCGAGACAAAGGTTCTGCCTTTATTAGTAAGTGAAAAGAATATTCAACACTTTCGACTCACACTTTTTTCCTTTAATTTTCAGTTTACAACTCAAAGATATTATGTGTGATGTTTTAAAGTTTTTTATTGATAAGGTACACGCGCATCGCGCGTACCCTAAGACTAGTACTATATTAAAAGTACGAAGACCCTTAGCGAAATGTTATTCGCTTTTTTTATTGTCGATGCCCCCTTTTTCTCTAAAAGCGAAATCGGGTTTATGACATTTGAGAAGACAACTCTATTCCCATTGGGAATTGGGTTTTTGGAATTGAAGAGCCGCCACCTAATGATTAAGTGCATTAGGTCACTAAGGGTTTTGAGTTGGAAAACTAGAGTTCGGGTAATAGCTACAAATTATCTCGAGGGGATGATGTTAGACACCCCTCATGATCCACTAGTGTGATTTTCGGCCATGCTATAATTGTGATTTTGCATATGAACAAATAAACATACAAAAACAGCTTTCACGTAATGTTTGCAAACAAAGGGAAGAGTAAAAGTTAAATAAACATGATGAATTTTGGGAATAGTCGATTTCATAATTATTTAAAAATATATATAAGTACGAAAATTGGGGGAAGGGGGGTCAAATAATTGATACAAATGATCAATCAAGTGACGGAATTGGGTAAAAATTTGGAAAGGGAATAGTACTAGAAGTTAAATCACCAAAAGAGATTTTGAATAATTGAAGTGAAAGACAGAGTTTAAAAGAACTGAAAATTTGATAATTTTTAGAAAGAATTATGAAAAAAAAAAAAGTAAACACATATGAGGGGGGTCCTAGGTTTATAACAAACATGGATCACCCCACACAACACCCGGTAACCATTTATACATGTGGTGTTATTGCGTGATCATCACCATTTCCCACCCTATTAAGGTATTAAGCACAAATTGGTCTTGATTATTATTGTGTGTTATTACCCGTCTCATTCCTATCAGTCCCGCAGGTGTATAAGACTACTAATTCTAAAGGGAAAGAGTTTGGCTTTTCAGAGGTTTTAAAAGGTTAAAATACTAAGGCGTCAAGCAAAATACATGAAAGCAGTTATGGGAATACAAACACTTAAGGCTCAGATAAACCTCTTTTAATCACAGAAAATAATGTAGCTTTGCACGTCTTATAGGTACTGATTAGGTCAAAATTTATGCTTAGCGTTAGACAGACTGATTCATTATATATTTTCAGGCAAGAAATTCAAAATAGGCTCGCCTGGCTGCAACTTATCGAAGGCCAAAGTAATTACTTAACTACGTATTTATTTGCCTAAGTGATGACCTATAGGCATGGCATCAACAAGTTTGAGAAAACAATGCATGCTGATTTAAAAAAAAAAAGGTTGTCAGCTATTTAAAAGAGAACGAGTTTCAGCAAGAGACCGAAGATTTTATAATCAGTAATTCGTTATGACTACAGGTTTTAGACTTATAACAAGGAAGGCGATTCAGATTTGATTAATTTCTATAGGCATGCTTTCTATAGTGTTTGTTGGATTTAAAACACGTTTGAAGATATAATAAAAATGCAGAAACCCTATAGACATGACATCTAAATGCTGGATTTTGCATGAACATGACGTCTGATTGCTTTATTTGGTTATTAAGCCCTATAAACGTTTGTCTAGCGGGAAATGGATATGCAGGAATCAGAAAGGGCCTATAGCCATATTTTCTACATGCAGAAATCCTATAGACATGGTATCTATATGAGAACTTACTGAAATTAAAATCCTATAGACAGGTTATCTATATGATATCATGCTAAAATTAAAGAAATCCTATAGGCAGGTTTTCTACATGAGAACATGCTGAAATTAAAGAAATCCTATAGGCAGGTTTTATACATGAGATCATGCTAAAATTAAAGAAATCCTATAGGCAGGTTTTCTACATGAGAACATGCCAAAATTAAAGAAATCCTATAGGCAAGTTTTCTACCCTTTTTGCATACAAGTTACCCCTTCCATTTTTACTAATCACTCTAGAGATTATTACAAAGGTTTATTACAAACCAAAAAAATGATTTGAAAAGAAACCAAAAATAATATTACAATCAGAACTCCTAAGCTGCATCCAAGAAGCCTAATTCGAACTCCAAGTCTAATAATATGGTATGAGCCAACGGCCAGGATTATGTTCCAAAGCCTTTATCTTACCAAGGGTGTGTCAAAGTTCAAAGGAGTTTTAGGAACTCCAGGAATACACCCCAGGTATCATTGCAAAACATTGGATTAGGGTGCAGTATGGAAGAGCCAGCCCTCCAATGTCCAAGTTCAGAGGGAACTCAAGGTCCCAAAGCAAGGCTCACTAGATGGGGCAAAACTTAGAGTCTAGGAACAAGTGTAAGTGCAATAGAGGGGTTTAAGGGATGCCAAGGTTGGTTGTTGGTCATGCCTAGCAACATATAATGCTGGCCACCCCTGACCAGTCCATTAGCCAAGCATTGGAGAGTCCAAGACCTATTAAAGGTCAAACCATAGCCTGGGCAATAATTGGGATACTGTCAGGCCAAGGTTTCAACTCATCACATAAAGGGGGAGGGATATGGATTCATATTAAAAATAAAACAAAGAAGAGAAGAACTCAGCATAAGCTACGAAGCATAAACAACAATCACACAAGAATAAAACTATTGAATAAGTGATAACTATGATTTTAACATATTTTATGCCCATACTTGCATTTGCTTTGTGTATAAATTGCTACAAAATAGTCCCAAAATACTTACAGGTTGTGCTTGATTGTAGGTTTGAGCGACAAAGTGACAAAACGTCAAAGATCGGCTCTAAATAGAGTGAAACCTACTCAAGTATCAAAGATCATTGAAGTAATGAAATAAAGAGCTTGGTGCTGGCCGCACCATCATGTCATGCGGCCACATCAAATAAGTTCATAGAAGGCACAAGTTACAAGTCCATCCATGCGGCCGCTGTCAAATTCATGCAGCCCGCTTCCAATTCATGCGGCCGCACCTTCTTGTCACGCGGCTGCATTATAAGAGTTCAGAGAAGTGCCAATTTCCAGTAATAAGCCACACGGCCGCGGTTGAGCTTACGTGGTCCGCATCCAACCGATGTTGCCGCACACTTTGTTCACGCGGTCTGCACAAAGAGAGTTTAGAGCCCAGCCACAAGCCATTCATGCGGCCACGCAACATGTTCACGCGGTCTGCACTAGTCTCCATGCAGCCGCGTCTCAACTTTATGCGGTCCGCATCACCTTTTTTAGAGAATAAGAATTAGAATTCAAATAGCCAAGTGCGGCTGCAATCGTGTTTGTGCGGCCCGCACTGACCCCACAATGGCAGTTTTGTTCAGTTTTTTCAGCCCACTATAAATAGAACATTTGCCATTTTTAGGTCAAGTTTTAGATTCTAAACAAGAGCTGTGCTCGTGAGAATGTATTTTAACCTATTTTGGGCATTTTAACATTAATTATTCCATAGATTCTTGTAGTTTAACTTTAGAAATTAATTAATATGCTTAGTTCTTCGTCTATTTCTTCTTTAATTATGTCTAGCTAAACCCATTAGCTAGGGTTGTGGCTCAACCCTAGTGTGGGTAATTGATGGATGTTGCTTCTTAATGTTAGATTGATATTGGGTGTTTGTTATTTGGGTTAATTTTATGCTTTAATTAAGCATTGGTGGTTGCAAACATTGATTCTAGCTTAGTGGGTTTTGACTCTTCTTGAGAAAGAGAGTCTATGACTCCAAAATTGACCCAACAAAAAATTGGGATGGACCCATGAGAATTGGTAGCCCCCATTAACGCATTAAATATCGAAAGAATAATTACCCTACTTTAACCCTAGTTACTTGGTCTAATTGGCCTACCCAATTGGTCTCGAGTGAGTCAATTAGGCAAAATTACTCTCTCTACCGAGAGTTGTGAGAGTGGCTACAATTGTGCACGGTTATAATATTGATCCCAAATATGTCAATCTATTGTTAGTAGTTTCTACCTGTTAGTTAACCACCTAGGTGATTCCACGACCCTAGTGCCTTTCTCTATTTTAATTACAACTTAGAAAATATCTCTTTAGCATAATTTAGTCTTACTTATTAGTTGATAATAATAGTTGATAAAAGAATACCCAAAAATGTTAGGAGTGCAATTAGAAGCACAAACACATTCTTAGTCTAAACAGATACGCAACTCTACTCCAAGCTCTCTGTGGAAAAATCAACCCTGATACCACTATTAGGGTAAAAGTTGTAGCACCCGCTCTTCCTACTAGTGTGTAAGGCTGAGTTGGCAGCGATCACTCTTTGGTATCGTTACCGGGAAGTTTACGGTGTTGATGTGACGACCCGGCCCGTCGTCTCAGGTATTGCTGCCTTGTTTTTCCCTTATTGTGTTGCATTATGTTTCGGTATCGGTAGTGGCTGCGTTAGAATTTAATTGGAGTAGTTTTGATAAGAAATGAGACACTTAGTCTCTTTTAATAAGACTTAAATTGGAAAAGTCAACCGAATGTTGACTTATGAGTTATAGAGCTCGAAATTAAATTCTGATGATTCAGTTAGCTTCGGGTGATGATTTAAGGCTTAGGAGTGCAATCGAAAGTAATTTTGGAGGTCAGGTGAAGAAGTTAGCCTATTTTGGCAAAGTTAGTATTTTGGCGGATTCCGGTTGATAGGTGATATTTTGATCCGGGAGTCGGAATGGAATTAAGAGAGTTGTTGTAGTTCCGTTAAGTGATTTTGGATGTGTGTGCAAATTTTCAGGTCAATCGGACATCGTTTGGTCGGGTTATTGATCGAATGTATGTTTTTGAAGTTTTAAAAGAATTTATGCTTGAATTCGATATATATCGATGATTTTAGTGTTAGTCAAGGTATTTTGATGATTGGAACAAGTTGGTATGATGTTTTAGGAGGTTTTGGCATTTTTGGTTGAGGTCTCGGGGGCCTTGGGGTGATTTCGGATTGCTAGCGGAAATTTTTGAAGTTGGAAAATGCTGCAGAAATGTAGCAACCAGTGCACAACAATTTTGTTCTATGCGATCGCAATGCTCTAATGCGATCGCATAGTGTTAGCTACAGTACCAAGGATTTTGTTCTATGCAATCACAGAGGGTTAGCTACAGTACCCGAAATTTTATTCTATGCGATCGCATAGTCTTAGCTACAGTACCTAGGATTTTGTACTATGCAATCGCATAGGGTTAGCTACAGTGCCCCCGGAATTTTGTTCTATGCGATCGCAAAGCTCAAATGCGATCACATAGTGTTAGCTACAGTGACTTGGCAGAATGTTAAAAATCATTTCAGTCGCGAAAACAACCCATTTCTCCACCATGTTTAGTCATTTTGAGAGCTTTTGGATGGGAATTGAAGGGCGTTTCAACCAAGATCGATTGGAGGTAAGTTTTATGAGTTAAATATATGATTTTATTGAAAAATCATGCTTGAAATTCATGAAAACATAGCAAAACTTCAAGAAATTAGGACTTGGAGCAAAAGTCCTAAATTTGGGATTTGAGGGGCCATTTGTGGTCCGAATTGAAAGTTCTTAGTATGTACGGACTCGTGGAGAGACGAGGATTCCGGAAAAGTGAATTTCAAAACTTTTCGGAACGTGGGCCCGAGGCTCAGATTTTGCCAATTTTGTATTTTTTGAGTATTTTTCAAGTTCTTTCGATTGGGTTATGTCCCATTAGCATATTATGATGTATTCCTTATGATTTTGGATAGATTGGACGCACATGGAGGCCATTTGAGGAGCAAAGGCGTCGCGGGTTAGAGTTTTTGCCGGTTCGAGGTGGGTAATATTTGTAAATTGTGTCTTAAGGGTTTGAAACCCCGGACTTGCACATCTTAGTGATATATTAAGGTGACTTGCATGCCAGATAACGGGCGTCGGGTAGAGCACCATTAGAGATTGTGACTTGGTTCATCCTACTTAATAAAAACACTACTAAATTGCTTGGAGTTGAATTGACATCCTGTTAAAAGTATTAATTATCATGATTTGGACTGATTGTCATGTTTTGGCTTCGTGCCAAATATTTGTATCCTTCGGGGATTAAAATTGCTATTTTGCAACACTGTGCACATTTCTATCTCAGTCCAAGGTTTATACATCTATTTTGCAAACTTAGCCATCTTTCTAAGATTTGGAAACTTAATTGATATCCTACTGATATTTTAGTTGAGAACTGCTATGTGATTAATGCCCAAGAGCCATATGTGCATTCATGACTATGCATGGATCGGGCTGCGCGTCGTAGCAGGTGTGATATTGATATTGCATTTGGGCTGTAGGAGCCCCTCCGGAGTCTGAACTCCCACATTGAGCGCCGAGCGCCCAAATGGATCGGGCTGTACGCCACAGCTTTATGTGCATTGCATTGCATTCATGCATTGGTTGCTGTTTGTACTATGTGGCATGACATTTAGCACTTATATATATATTATTGGCATGCATGTATTACCTGCCTTGTTGACCAGACACTCTGTAAATTGCTAAATGAGTGTTGAGCCTGAGGGGCTGATTTGTGTGCGGACTTGCACTATTTGATATCAGATTTATGTATCTAACTGTTAATAAGTAAAGCAAGAAATACTTTTCAAAAGAGGTTTTAAACTGAATCAGATATTTGGTTAAAAGGATTTTTTCCTAGAATTACTGTTGTTTAAAAGTGTTGTACTATATTTTATAGCATGAGGTAGTGTTCTTACGTGCTTTCTTTATTCTCAGCATTATTTACGCTTATTACCGCTGAGTTGGAAGTACTCACTTTACTCCCTCCACCATATGTGCAGATTCAGGTATTTTGGGCGCTTAGCTAAGCTTGTTGTTGTTTCAGAGTTTTATTGGAGTTGTCGAGGTAGTTGATTGACGTCCGCAGGACCCGGCTCCTTCCCTATCTCCTTATTATTATTTTTCGCAGTTTTATCATTGTAGTATGGAGTTTTATTACTCTGTATGCTTAGAGGCTCTAGACTTCTGACCCCCAAGTCTGTGGGAGATTATTCACTTGAGATTGTAGCTTTATTGTTAATAATGATGTTCAAATAATTGGCTGAGCTTCATGCTCGGGTTGAGAGTGCAAATGGTCGGGCTTTCCTAGCAGTTGTGTTGGGTACCATCACGATCGGGGTTGAGGTCGTGACAAGTTGGTATCAGAGCCTAGGTTACTAGGTCTCACGAGTCATGAGACGGTTAGTAGAGTCTCGCGGATCAGTACAGAGATATCTGTATTTATCCTCGAGAGGTTGTAGGACCTTTAAGAAAACTTCACTTTCTTGGAATTCTTATCGTGCGTACTTGATTTAGCTTCAGATATAACTCTTGACATTCATTCCACACATCTGTATGCACACGCGAGCACTCAGTATTACATGTGCCTTGATGGCTTTTGATTCCCGATCAAGGGGCGAGAGGTAATCATTGTGAGTATATTGGGCCATTCTGGAGGACTTGAGGCCAGATCTTGCCTATGGCTTTATCACCGAGGTGCTGATTTTGCGAGCAAATGTTCTGAACTTACATTGTTGAGTATTGTCTTTATTAGCCGAAATGGCGATTGGATATCCATGTGATGAGTATGTTAGTAATGTGAGGTGTATCTATGTGATTTTGGTAGTGACTAAGAAGTCTTCTGGATAATAGATGAAATATTAAGTGTTCGTCTTTCATTATGATTTGTTGTGTATCCCAAGTTATGGGTGCGTGAAGAATATTTTGTATCTTCTAGTTGGAAAGTAAAATTCAATACGTGTGGCGGTATGAGTTCAGACTCAAAAAGATTAAATTAGATGTATTATGTGTATGTCGATGGAAGGTGTGTTGAAATATCGAATTAAGGCAAAACAGGTGGGTTATATCCTGCGGGGTGTCATTAAGTGGTATGATCCTCATGTGTATGTTAGTAAATCTCATGTGTAATTGAAAGGTATCTTATATGTGTTATGATTCGAATAGGTGCAACGCATGTCCATGTATCAATTTTGATAGTATAATACATGTAGTTGAGATTTATGTAATTGATATACATTGTGATGCTTTGTCAAGTTGTAGACATGTTGTTAGGATGGTGTTGGTGATTCTCTGGCAGGTGGATGGGCCCAATTACAAAGAAACTCTGCCAAAATTTTTGAAAAAATCGAGACTTAGTAAAAAAAAAATTGTCACCTAAAAAGTGGGCTTAACTATTGTGTGAGTGAATGCAAGAATTGCAGAAGAGTTAAAATTTCTGATGATTCGTTTCTCCACAAGCTTGTGAAAGAGTGAGTTTAATCTCACCATGAAATTACGACAACAATAGGGTATATGTGTTGTGATAAATATGGCTTCGAGCTAAGTTGGGGAGATTGCCATTGATTAGATGATTGCACAGTTAGGTGTTGTGTTTGTTATGTCTTAAAGTATACTGGCGAACCAGTTTTGGTTGCAAATATTAAGCCGAGAATGGCACGAGTAAAGCAAAAATTTTGACAAAGGTTATATGGTGTTTTCGTAGATGCGAGAAAATACTAGGATGTCTTGAGCTGTTGTGAATAAAGAATGCTCAGTGTAATGAGGAGAAAGATGTTTGTTGGTATTTGAATGAGATTATATCATGTGATGTCAGGGTACTATTAAGGCATGAGTGGTTCTGTTCGTCAAGTCTAGTAATTTGCAGTTTGGATAAGAGTGGATGACTCTTGAGAATGGTTTAATATGTTCAAGATTTTACATGTATTAATCATGTGTTTTAAGGTGGTGTGTGTGACTAAAGACAGTGTTTTCATTAGAAATGATCAAGACTTGTGGTATTTGTGTTAGCTACGGGATCCTAAGTATCAGTATGAAGTAAGTATTGGTAACGAATTCAGATTCGCAAGAAGTGCTTCAAAATAAAGTATTATGGAATGTGGTATTTCTGGGAAATATTTGAGAAAGTAGTCAGTGGCCTATGAGTCTTAGATAATGTGGTCTTATGTTTGAATCTCCTGTGCTGAGCCTGAATTGAGGCATTGTAATGCTACAATAAGAGAGAATATCAAATTAATGATGAAACATGAAGGAAATTGGATAAATGGAATAGCTTGAGAATAAACCGAATCGGTGTGGTAAGGATATGACTAATTCTCTGTATGTGTTCGAGGTAATGAGTCGTGCAAGTATTGTGTAGCAAAGCTCTTGAGTGCTGGCAGTTTGCTTAGCTTAGTTTAGATAAAAGGATTCAGTCCTGGTAGTTTAGCCGGTACAACTAGAGTTGGCAGAAATGTTCTCGTTAGGTTTTATCATGGTTTGAAGATGAGTATACTTCTTATGGGTATGCGAGGCTTGGAGGGTGTAATAATTTTCTTCTAAATGGAATCAATGAAAGTTTCTGATTTGGGGCAAGTAGTGAGTGATGAGGAGCAGTCGGGGAGTGAGTACCTCCCCTCTCAGGATCTCTCTACAGATTTGGGGCAAAACCCCTCAGTCCCAGCCCGAGCTCCAACTACTACACAAACTGAGTCGTCTGATGGCTCAGAAGCAAGCAGTGCCAAATACTCCACCTACCCCACAACTTCAGAATCCAGGGAGGGTGCAACAGATAAGGACAACAGTGATGACAAGGTCCCGGACAGTAGGGTACCAGGTGTTGATGGCATTGAGAGAACGAGAAAAGCTGAGGTGTGGAAGGATAGGTTTGTGAGCCAGGTGGCCTTCTATAAATTCCGAGAGATGTGGCTTAAAAAGAAAGTGATTGCGGAGTGAAAAGTAGTCACTCGGGACTTATTGCCTCTACTTCCCCGAGGCTATGAATAGTTTCTTACCAGAATAGGGTGGGATTTCTTTAAAGATGAGGTAGACAATGCCAATGAACACATTGTGAAAGAATTCTACTGCAGTGTGGCCCACACCAAAGAGGGGTCGATTTCAACCAAAATGGGGGACAAGAAAATGGTGTTTTCGGGAGAAGCATTGAATGAATATTTGGGCTTTGATGATGAGGATGACGCCCAGTACAGAGAGAAGTTGGAGTTGAAGGAGGAAGTTCACCCATGGTTGGCGGATTTCTTGGCTCATCAGGGTACTATTTCGGAGTGGATACAGGTTCGGAAGAAGATTTTGAGAAAGGACCTAAACTTTGAGGTGAGAGGATGGTTGACATTTGTATACAACAGGCTGGATCCTACGTCCCATGACCAAACCATTCTAATCCCCCGAGTTGTCCTCATTGCATCTATCATGGTGGGTTTCCCCATCAATGTGGGGAATGTTATGTATAATGTGATCACGTCGATTGGGATTGAGACTGACCAGAACTACTCATACCCAAACACCCTCACCATAAACTTTGAGGATGCAAAAGTGAAGAAATACCCTTTCAATGTCAAAGTCCGGCCGGTGTCCCCATTCTCATGGTTTAGTATTCAGGGGCCAGACAACCCAAAAGGGGACAAGAAAGGAAAAGCATCCACCTCTACCCCGACTGGCCAATCTGAGGAGCCAGTTGCGGTTGAGGTTTCTATTGAGCCATCTATCCATGCTGCTACCACTGTTCCTGATATTCCATCTTCTTCTGCGGGACCTAGTTCTTCAACTGGCCCAATGGTTCCCACCTCCAGATCCAACCCTATGACAGCCCAGTAGTTAGCAAAGACATTAGTCAGTTTGAACAGCTAGATGTCAGTCTCGACATCCAAGTTGTCCACTTTGGCCACCATAGTTGCGGCTCAGTCTGCTCCAATAACTGTCCAGATTCCTCAGTCTATTGAGGTGACATTGAAGATGCTCCTGGCCAACCAGGAGAGATTTTAGCGACTCTGGATGCCTTGATAAAAGCAGTTGATGCACAGGGCAAAGCTCTAGAGGAGCTTGCTAGAGAACATAAGAAGATAAGGAAATCCAGGGCATCCAAGAAAGACGTGGAGGTGCTCCGAGCTGTTGTTGGCAAGCTAAAGGCAGACCAGCTGCCTTTAGATTTGTTCTTTGATGAGTCAGCACCTCCACCAGCAGTAGTAGCACCAGATCTACAGCAGGAGGAGGCACCCAGGCACCCGAGGAAGAAGAGGAAGCTGCCCAACACTGAGGGAGTTATGATAAAGCTTGCTGAGCTTCAAGAGGCTCCCTCCAGTGAGGCAACTGATGTGTAGCCAGTCCAACAGCAGCAGGACCCTATCCTAGGACCAAAGAAATAGCAAGCAGGAAACCAGTCTGAGGTCCCTACCACTATAGAGGATCAGAGGACCACTGGAGAACCAATGCATGTGGACTAGGCCTAGGAAGCCCTCTATATCCTTTCTTTTTTATTTTGTGCTTATTTGATAGTTGTCATTGGGGATAATGCCAGCTTTTATTCATGGGGTGCGCCCTATTATTTTTTATTTGATACTCTTAGATGATTGTATATACTTGATTCTCAGTTTATGCTTTTAAATTTGATAGTTGGCTTGTATATAATTTTGGCTACTTTTCTACTTTATGTATATATTCATTCCCCGTTGTATATTCTACTCCCGTATTGTACATATTCATTTGGTTTTTCTATTTTCGTTAAAAATTTCATTTTTATCTTCGTAGTTAGACTCGTAGCCTTTTGTTTTGGTTTAGGCATTTTCAATAAGCCCTTTGTTTTCTTAATGCCACGGTTCTTTCCAAGGGTAGAGTGTTATGCGAACCAGGTGGCACCTCCCAATGATAGTTGGCGTGACAACCTTCTTAAGGGTTTAAGTCTGTTTTTTATTTTCTTATTTGATTTTTGATATTTCGTAGTTAAGGGTACCTTAGGCAAAGCTTCACTTGGGCCTAACACATTTTCTTTTGATCCCATGGTCAAAGACATAATGTTGTGCTTAGGACGGTAAAAGTAGTGGCCTTGAGACTCTTGTGTTGACCAAACAGTCATCATGTGGTCGTGTTGGACCATTGTGCGCTTGAATCGTAACTAAGTTCGTTGTGGGCCCTTGAATCGATATCTTTAGCAATCCTTGAGTGTGTGTTGAAAATTTGATTTACGAGTCCAAGTCCCAAGCTGATGGTGTAGAACTTGCCCCGAATGTTTGTTGAGGCAAAATCCTAGGTGAAATTTGGCTTAAGAAGTGATTATAGGCTCTCCTTGATCTAAAGTTCTATGATTGAACAATTCTATGACCTACCAATGAAATGATCCCTAGTCAACCCTTTTGAGCTCTAAAACTTCTTCTTTCTACGAGCCTATACCCGTTCTTAATGATATTCTCTCTTGGCACCCAAATCTTCCCTTGAGTAAATGGCAAATGGCTAAGTTTGGGAGGAAAATACAAGAAAGGAAACAATATGGTAAAAGATACAAAATCAAAGGAAAAGGAAGACAATGAAAAAGGAAGAAAAGACAAGACAAAAAGAAAGACCAAAATGAATAAGGTCAAAAAGGGGATTCTAAGAAAACAAAAGTGAAAAAGGATGTGGAAAAAGTAGGAAAAGGAGAAATGTGTTGAATTGCATAAGAAAGAGTGACAGTGTGTCTCTCTAACCCCTTTAAAAAGAACTGAATACTCAAATGAGTCAAGAAAGTGTGCCAAAATGAATCAAAAGAAGTGCTTAAGGGAAGATTGAACCCACTTGAACAAAAACATGTCCTACCCTTACCCAAAAGCCTTTACAAAGACTCCACCAAAAGCCCTATACGATCTTGAGTTGAAGGGAACCTACATTAGTGGATACTTACATAAAGGACAAGCAAAGGTTTAAGTTTGGTGGAGTTGATAACTATGATTTTAACACGTTTAATGCCCATACTTGCCTATGCTTTGTGTATAAATTACTACAAAATAGTCTCAAAATGCTTACAAGTTGTGCTTGATTGTAGGTTTGAGCAACAAAGTGACAAAACGTCAAAGATCGGCTTTAAATGAAGTGAAACCTACTCAAGTGTCAAAGATCATTGAAGTGATAAAATTCAGAGCTTGGCGCGGGCCATGCCGTCATGTCATGTGGTCGCATCAGATAGGTTTAGAGAAGGCACAAGTTACAAGTACATGCACGCGGCCACGATCAAATTCATGTGAGCCGCGTCCAACTCATGCGGTCGCACCTTCTTGTCACGCAGCCGCACCATAAGAGTTCAAAAAAGTGCCAATTTCCAGTAAAAAGCCACGCGGCCGTGGTTGAGCTTACGCGGTCCACGTCCAACCAATGAGGTCGCACACTTTGTTCACGCGGTCCACACAAAGAGAGTTCAGAGCCAGACGTAAGCCATTCATGTGACCGTACAACATGTTCACGCAGTCCGCGCTGGTCTCCATGCGGCCGCTTCTCAACTTTATGCGGTCCACATCACCTGTTTCATAGAACAAGAATTAGAAGTCAAATAGCCTAGGGTGGCCACGGTCGTGTTTGTGCGGCCTGCACTGACCCCGCTGGGACATTTTTGTCCAGTTTTTGCAGCCCAATATAAATAGAACATTTACCATTTTCAGGTCAAGTATTTTGAACAAGAGTTGGGCTCATGAGAACGTGTTTTAGCCTATTTTGGGCATTTTAACATTAATTCTTCCACAGATTTTTGTATTTTAACTTTAGCAATTAATTAATATGCTTAGTTCTTCATCTATTTCTTCTTCAATTATGTCAAGCTAAACCCATTAGCTAGAGTTGTGGCTCAACCCTAGTGTGGGTAATTGATGGATGTTGCTTCTTAATGATAGATTAATATTGGGTGTTTGTTATTTGGGTTAATTTTATGCTTTAATAAAGGATTGGTGGTTGCAAATATTGATTCTAGCTTAGTGAGTTTTGATTCTTCTTGAGAAAGAGAGTCTATGACCCGAAAATTGACCCAACAAGGAATTGGGATGGACCCATGAGAATTGGTAGTCCCAATTAATGTGTTAAATCTTGAGAGAGTAATCACCCTACTTAAACCCTAGTTTCTTGAGTTAAACTTGACAAAGGAAGTTCTTGGTTGCATATAAAATCAAATAGAACAAGTTTTGAATCCCGAGCATCGATTGAAGGATTTGCAATTAAGATAGACATATACTTAATTGCCTTGTTTGGTTGAAGAATAGGAGTTGTAAATGCATTCTTCTTAATATTAATACCATAGACATATAGGTATTGAATTAACTTGAATAGATTCATAAGAATTCAAAAGATTCTTATGAATAATATTAACCTTATAATCAACAACCCGGATAATTCAATGAATCAATTATAAGTTAGAAAAGTAGCAGTTTGCTAGCAAGTCCATGACCCTGGAATATATTTGTCCAAATTGTTATAAAAAATATTATGTAATTGTTGTAGTAATTTTATCTTGAATTATTGTGCAATTATTAATTTTATTGTAAATTGTATCTTTATATATTTCATAATGATATAGTATGAATTGATAATTAATTGAGTTTATATCAGTCGATAAGTTAATCAAAATTCCTCATAGGAATGATACTCTACTTACTACTATATTACTTGTCGATCGTGTATACTTGCGTGAGTGTTTTGGTCGCAACAAGTTTTTGACGTCGTTGCCGGGGAATTTGAAATTAGCTACTTGACTGTTTTAAGATATTATTAGTTGTTAATAAAAATATAAAAAATTTCCATCTATTTGTTTGTGTTGCACAAGCTCTTCTCTTGAATGCGGAGGAGTAGAAGCACAAACAACCTCTTTCCGTTTGATCCTGAAATTGAAAGAACAATTTGTAGAACAACGAAAGAATGGGAAGCTAGAAATAGAACAGAAGGAGATTTAAACATTTAAATTCAACCACAGCCAACAGTGATGGCAGGTAATAAGGAACGAGCGGTGATTGAAGCCGCAAGACCAAGTCTGGCTAATATGACTCAGGCTATTATGAAGCCTGACATCACTGGGCACTTTCAGCTGAAACAATATATGGTGCAGCTGATCCATTCCACAATACAATTTGTGGGTCTACCTCATGAAGATCCATAGAGACATATTCAGAATTTTCTGGAAATTACGGATACTTACAACTACCCGAACGTTTCCAAGGACTATGTCAGGCTGACACTCTTCCCATTTTCTCTACTCGGGGAAGCTAAGGAGTGGTTGAATAAGGAGCCAGCAAATTCAATCCGCACATGGGATGATCTGGCAAGGAAGTTCTTAATTAAGTTTTTTCCCACCAAGAAGACAAAGATGCTGAGGAGTAAAATTCTAGGGTTTGAACAACGATCTGGCAAGACACTTCGTCAAGCATAGGAAAGGTACAAGAAGTTGCTCAGAGACTGTCCTCATCATTCAGACAGACGAGGTATTAGGTCACACTTTTGTAGATGGACTAGACGAAGCTTCAAAGATGAATCTCAATTCAGCTTATGGGGGTAGTTGCATGTCTAAATCATACATTGAAATCCAACTCCTGCTGAATACCTTTACTGCAAATAATAATAATTGGCATGGTGATGGAGACTCACGAAAGGAAATAAAGCAAAAATCAGCAGGGTTACTTGAGCTCCACGAAATATTAGCAATAGCAGGGTTACTTGAGCTCCACGAAACATTAGCAATAGCAGGGTTACTTGAGCTCCACAAAATGTTAGCAATGTGAGCTAAAATTGCAAGGCTGTCCAATCAGATGACGAGGATGACAATGCAGCAGCCACAACCCATGCAAAAGGTACAACAAATGACTATTTGCTGTGAACTGTGTGGTGGCAGTCATACAGGTGATATGTGCCCCCACGAATCCAGAATCTATCTATTATGTGGGGCAGCAAAATAGGGGCCCACCAAACGAGCATGCACAATATGGAAATTCCTACAATCGAAATTGGAGGAATCATCCCAATTTCTCGTGGGGTGGAAATCAGTAGAATCAAAATCAATACATACCACAATGGAGTTTTAATCATCCTTAGAGACCACCCCAGCAAGTGGAAGAGAGCACAAATGATTTGTTGAAGAAGTTGTTGATTGACAATCAGCAAATCAGGGCTGATGTCACAAATCTTGAGAGGAAGATGGGTTAGTTAGCAACGAGTCAAAACACTAAACCTACATGAGCTCTCCCCAGTAATACAGACAAGAACCCACAGGTGAATGCAGTTACACTTAGAAATGGGAAGGAACTTGAAGAAGTACCAAAGAAAAGGAAAGATAAGCATGTGCTTGATGGGGAGTTGATCCCTCAAGTAACAAATGAGCCAAAGAAGACTGCTGAAATTCTGAAGCCAGTGGAGGCCCCAAGGCCACCACCACCCTTTCCCTAGAGACTGCAAAAGAAGAATGATAATCGCATGTTCAGCAAATTTCTCTCTGTGTTGAGCCAGATTCAATTGAATATTCCACTTGTTGATGTACTTCATGAAATTCCTAAGTATGCTAAGTACATTAAAGATATAGTGGCTCACAAGAGAAGATTAACATAATTTGAGACAGTTTCACTTACTGAGGGGTGCACTGCTAGGGACCAAAATAAGCTTCCTCAAAAGCTTAAGGATCCGGGCAGCTTTACGATTCCAGTGTGCATTGGTGATATTGATGTGGGTCGTGCTCTTTGCGATTTGGGAGAAAGCATAAATTTGATGCCCCTATCATTGTTCAGGCAATTGGGTCTCGGAGCTCCAAGGCCAACTACTGTAATGTTATAGCTGGCTGACATGTCTATAGCACATCCTGAAGGGGTGATTGAAGATATGTGCTACAATTGGGAAATTCATCTTCCCTGCTGATTTTATTATCCTTGATTATAAGGATGATGAACTGGTTCCAATCATATTAGGGCAAACCCTCTTAGCTACTGGTGATGCAATTATCAAAGTGAGAGAGAGAAAGATGATCTTGAGGGTAGATGATGAGGAAGAAGTGTTCAATGTCTACAAATCAATTCAAATTCCCCATCACTATGAGGAACTATCCATGATATCGGTTATTGAGGTTGATGAACAAATTCATGATCCAAGTGTGTATCTGGACGATTCTCTAGAGAAGTCACTTATGATGTTTGATAGCCTGGAGAATGATGAGGAGGTCGAGGAGATAATTCACATTCTTGATACATCTTGTGCGTACCTACAAGGACACATCTCTTTGAACCTTTAAACATGCCACAGGGGCCTCCTCCAAAGCCGTTAATTGAGGAAGCCCCGAAATTGGAGCTTAAACCTCTCCCACCTCACTTTGCAATATGCTTAATTGGGAGGCTCTAACACTTTACCTATTATTGTTTCTTCTGACTTGTCTAAATTGCAGGAAGAAAAGCTGTAGAGAGTGCTACGTGAGCACAGACGAGCAATCGGGTGGACAATGTCCGACATAAAAGGCATTAGTCCAGCATTTTGCATGCACAATATTCTCATGGAGGAGGGACACAAGCCCAGTGTCGAGCAACAATGCCGACTCAACCCAATCATGAAGGAAGTGGTAAGAAAAGAAGTAATTAAGTGGCTTGACGCAGGTATTGTATTTCTTATCTCAGACAAAAAATAGGTAAGCCCCATACAATGTATACCCAAGAAAGGGGGGATGACTGTGGTAGTAAATGAGAATAATGATTTGATCCCAACAAGAACTGTCACAGGGTGGAGAATTTGCATTGATAATAGAAAATTGAATACTGCCACCCGGAAGGACCACTTTCCCCTCCCATTTATTGACCAAATGCTTGATAGATTGGCTGGCCAGGAATACTACTACTTCCTGGATGGTTACTCTGGGTATAATCAAATTACTATAGCCTAGAGGACCAAGAAAAGACCACTTTTACGTGTCCTTATGGCACGTATGCGTTCAAGAGAATGCCCTTCGATCTTTGTGATGCACCTGCAACTTTTCAAAGGTGTATGATGGCCATCTTTACTGATATGGTGGATATGTTTGTGGATGTTTTCATGGATAACTTTTTTGTTTTTGGATGTTCTTTTGATAATTGTTTAATGAACCTTGATAAACTACTTGCAAGTTGTAAAGAGACTAATCTGGTGTTGAACTGGGAAAAGTGCCATTTCATGGTACAAGAAGGTATAGTTTTAAGACACAAAGTGTCCAAGGATGGTTTGCAAGTGGACAAGGCAAAGGTGGAAGCGATTGAAAAATTGCCTCCACCAATATCTGTAAAAGGCATCCGCAGCTTCTTAGGGCATGCAGGTTTTTATCGTTGGTTTATTAAAGATTTCTCAAAAATTTCTTCTCCTTTGTGTAGGTTACTTGAGAAGGATGAAGTTTTCAAATTTGATAATGCCTGTTTGTAGGCATTCGAGGAGCTGAAAGGAAAGCTTGTGACTGCACCTATCATCATTACTCCTGATTGGAAGAAGCCATTTGAATTGATATGTGATGCTAGCGACTTGGTTGTTGAGTCTGTTTTGGGACAGAGGAGAAATAAGTTATTCCATACCATCTGCTATGCGAGCAAGACTCTAAATCCAGCTCAATTGAACTATATTGTCACTGAAAAAGAGTTGCTTGCAGTTGTGTGGGTATTTGACAAATTCAGGTCATATTTGGTGAGGACCAAAGTCATCGTCTACACGGATCACTCAGCCATCAGTTACTTATTCGATAAAAAGGATGCCAAACCAAGATTAATAATGTGGGTTCTATTGATGCAAGAGTTTGATCTAGAAATCCGAGACCGAAAAGGAATAAAAAATCAAGTGGCTTATCACTTGTCAAGATTAGAAAATCAGAACCATGTGGCTGAAGGGGGTGAAATCAAAGAAACATTCCCAGATGAACATATGTTGGCAGTCAACACAAGCATGACCCCGTGGTATGCTGATTATATGAATTTCATTGTAAGTGGAGTGACTCTTCTAGACTTAACACCAGACAAAAGAAGAAGGTTCTTGTATGATATGAGACTCTACATGTGGGATGAGCCATTCTTATACAGACTTTGTGCAGACCAGTTGGTCAGGAGATGTATTCTCGAGGAAGAGATGAGTGTCATCCTTCATAGTTTCCACGCCTCACCATATGGAGGTCATCACGGAGGAGACCAGACTGCTCAGAAAGTACTATAATCAGGTTTTTATTGGCCCAATTTGTTCAAATATGCACACACGTTTGTTAAATTGTGTGACAGGTGCCAGAAAACGGGGATAATCACTAATTGTCACACCTCCTTTTTCCGGACCTGCGAGGGCGCAAGGGAGTTTTTCCAATTAAAGGACAATCGAAATGGGATTTATTTATTTAGTTCAGAGTCGCCACTTGGAAAAATAATGGTGTTCCAAGTCACCGGTTTTAATCCCGAACCGAGGAAATTTATGACTTTGTATTACAATCGGCGAAATTAGAAACCTGGATAAGGAATTCTGTTAACCCGGGAGAAGGTGTTAGGCATTCCCGAGTTCCGTGGTTCTAGCACGGTCGCTCAATCATCGTATTTGGCTTATTTATTTGACTTTATAATGTGCTTTAACCTCTGTGCAAATTTTAACTTTTAACCGCTTTCGATTATTATCATTATTATAAGAATTATTATTATTATTATTATTTTAACAAAGAATTGCAACGTTGTGAAAATGTATCTCGAACCACGTCGCACCAGTGCACCCGTGGTTGTCAACACATTTCGACTTCGTTGAGATTTGGATTTGGGTCACATAAATGTGCACCCGAGTTTAAGAAGGTAACTTTATTAAAACACACGCCTAAAGAGTCTAACGCGTTAGTATTTGAGAAGGCCGTGAAATTCACTAAACGGCTCGTCCCGAAGTCTAAGTATTTAAATATATACATTTATGAAGGCCCCATAACTTTGTATTAATCATAACATTTTTTCGAAGAGCAAACGTTAAACAATTTCCTCCATATAAGAATACTACTACAATACAAACTTCTTGAGTTCATTCACAAGTTCAATAGAGATATAACTGTGGCGACAAGAGAAATCATAGGCTGCTGTCAATTAAATCTCAATCTCATTCATGTTCATTATGAGGGCAAGATAATATCAAGAATATAGAAAATAAGAAGCATACAATCAAAGACACAATTAGAGATACTGCCTCGTTTCATGGATCACAAATCAGATTAAAAAAAAATCCAAAAAAAACTAAACAAAAAATTTCAAATCCTAACATAAAGCTTAAACAAAATAGCAAGTATGAAACGCATCCAAGCCAAACACATAACAGTGATTCATAAATATCAGACAATGGACCAACATGATTAAATTAAAGGCTAATATCATTCTTATCACTACCACTGATACAATAAAGGAGCATTGTGAATAGACTAAAATAACACATGTATATTAAAGGGTTGAAACTCAAACCTCGAACCGGGAACAAAGTACAACGATTCAAATCGAACCTCGACGGAACCTCAGGAAGGTCGTTTTGGTGTCATGTATGCTGGTCGAAGAAGACGTGAGGGCTGCTACTGGTTTTACAACGCAACAGACTGGTAAGAGAAGCTGAAGCGGAAGAGGGTCGTTTGGACGTGAAGCTGGACGTGATGGTGCTGCTGGACGCTTCGACTGGTCGGAGACGAAGCAGCAGTGAGCTGCTGCGTCAATGGCGCGAGGGAGACGAGGGTGGATGTTTGGACAGGCTGGTTGACGTTGTGCGAGAGGCTGGTTGACGTTGCTGGACGAAAATGGAGAAGCCGTGCTGTTTACGATCAGGGGGTGGGTCCTGCGTGTGTTTACGGGAAGATGAAGAAGATGGACGTTAGGGACATGACTGCTTCTCCATTGTCATGGGTCTTCGGCATTCTTCATGAAAAAGAAAGAAGAAGGTCCCCTTCATTTGTTTGTACAGTAGCGTTTTTTTTTCTCTTTCTCAAATGAAAAAGATCATCACAACAATAGTCTCTCCTTTCTCTTTCTTTTTTTTCGTTTTTGTTTCTGCCTTTTTCTTTCAAAAAAAATCCTCCTCACCGTGCTCTCCCCTCTTACTTTTTATATCTTTTTTTTTTTGCTGCCGTCTCCCTCTTTGGAGCTTTTTTGGAGTGTTTAATACTGGGCTTTCTTTTTTTCCTTTGGTCATGGCAAGAAAGATATAATAATAATAGTACCCTCTCCTTCAAATAAAGAATACATTGCAGTATTCTGCAAAAGCATCTTCAGTGCATCATTTGTCCGTTGGACATTCTGCCCACGTGAGAGACCAAGGGTGATGGGTCTCCACGTGGGTTTCAAGAGTTATGGGTTCCGTCTCGTGCTCCGTCCGTGTCCCCCACGTGTGGTGGGCTCGGATTATTATGGGCTAGGTCCGAAAATTATAAAACCGGGTAGTTTGAACCCGAGTATTATTCTTTGCCCGGAACCGAGAATGAGAACACGGTGTTATTAATTAATCCTACGTAAACAAAATAACTATAAGACTAATAACTAAAACAAAGTTATTTTTTATATTTTTCTTTCAAAATTAAAGTAACTACAAAATGTTAATGCAACTATTTTTGTAATTTTCGTTTTTTTAATAAAGATAAAAATATAAAGTGCTATTTTCGTATTTTTCAAGTTTAAAATGACTATAAAATATTAATAAAATTATTTTTATAATTTTCGTTTTTTAACAAAAAGATAAAAATATAAAGTACTATTTTTGTATTTTTCAAGTTTAAAATGACTACGAAACATTAATAAAACCATATTTTTGTTATTTTTCGTTTTAAGGTAAAAATAAAGTAAAAGAGTCAACTTTAGCTAAAATAGCTATATTAAAACTAAACTAAATATTTTACGCTAAAAATATAAAAAATCTCGGGTAGGGGCAAAATCACGCATCTACAGCTGCCCCTCTTTGACTGAAAACACAAAGGGTTTTGAGACAAAGAACGACTAGATAAGTGTTTTTGACCCGACCCTTATTTGGAGGGACTAAACTAAAAGGAAAGGAATGTGACCGAGCCCTTGTATCTGAGCTGCCTACATATCCTTGGCTATAAAGGAATCAGGCCACGTGTAGTTCGAAGTGAGTAAGAAAATGGAGTAACCGAGGTGGAGAGCCAGTCGAGGTGTCGTTCCGTCGAGGTTCCGTCCCATCGAAGTTCCGGTCCGTGGTCCTGCTATTACATCAAAAATCAAAATATGAAAAAGACTAACTAAGCCTATCAGCTACTAGTTACAAAATTCATATCTATAAGTCTTCTGAAGCTTGATCTTGAGTATTGGTTGGTGCTTCATACGGACTCTAAATTTGAACCTTGATACTTGCTAGTTGTAGGTACTAGTTCAATCTTCTTCAGCTTTCTGGATCTGGACCAGACTTGCAGTTCTTGTGTCATTGACCATGTCTTGGACAACTTTCATCAGCTTCTACATTTTTGTCACGACCCTAGTTCACCAATTGTGAACATGTCGTGATGGCACCCAGTCCCCACGACTAGGTAAGCCTAACACGTTGCGGAATCTATAAATTATAATTACTTAAATAAGAAACAGCGGAAAATAATATAAAAGGTATGTAATCCGTGCCGCTTGGCACATACATCCGTCACACAATAAATAAAACACTACCAAGATCCGGAACCCCACGGTAACACAAACTAAAAGAGAAATACAACTGTGGCTCTATGTGTAAAGAGTATCTAACAACGAAATGAAGAAAATGTCAACTAGTAATACTAGAATAGAAGGGAAGCCTCCGGATCCGCGGACGTAGCGGATCATACCTCGAAGTCTCCCAGAAAGCTGCAGAATCACCTAGTACGAGCCTGCTCTGATGTACCTGGATCTGCACAACAAAAGTGTGCAGAAGAGTAGCATGAGTACACCACGGCGGTACTCAGTAAGTGCCAAGCCTAACCTCGATGGAGTAGTGACGAGGAAGGTCGGGGCCCTACCGAGAAATAATAAAAATAATGATAATAACACCTAACAGTACAAAATAGGAATAAGTCTGAAATAACAGCAAATGAAATAAATACCGAAACTGTCTACAATCAAGCTAATAACAAATAACCAACTCAAATAAACAAATCCAGGATCTGTGGGAATTGAACCCACAGTCCCATTCTCAGTACCCCTGGGTCTCCGGGAATCGAACCCGCAGCCCATGTCTCAATAATATCTCAATAACTCGGGATCTCCGGGAATCGAACCCGCAGTCCCTACCAATAAGTCAGGATCTCGGGAATCGAACCCGTAGTCCACATTTCAATAATCTCAGGATCTCGGGAATCGAACCCGTAGTCCACATTTCAATAATATCAGGATCTCGGGAATCGAACCCGTAGTCCACATTTCAATAATATCAGGATCTCGGGAATCGAACCCGTAGTCCACATTTCAATAATATCAGGATCTCGGGAATCGAACCCGTAGTCCACATTTCAATAATATCAGGATCTCGGGAATCGAACCCGTAGTCCACATTTCAATAATATCAGGATCTCGGGAATCGAACCCGTAGTCCACATTTCAATAATATCAGGATCTCGGGAATCGAACCCGTAGTCCACATTTCAATAATATCAGGATCTCGGGAATCGAACCCGTAGTCCACATTTCAATAATATCAGGATCTCGGGAATCGAACCCGTAGTCCATATCATTATCACTCCGGGTCTCTGGGAATCGAACCCACAGCCCTGGGATCTCCGGGAATTGAACCCGCAGTCCACAAACACAGCAAGTAAAGGAAATGCAGAGAGGGAGGTATAATATGCTTAACGATAACTTCGCCGATGAACAGCGCCAGCGATTTACCAAGAAAACTCAAATAAGTCAATTAAGCAACTAGACAGTTAGATTCTATCTAATCATGCTCTTCTAACCACTACCGGGTAAAAATATCAAATTAACAGCCAAAGACAGGAATATCGCTCGTCGAACATTTTAAATAAAGTACGTGTTCAACAACCAGCGCATGTATACGCCCGTCACCTCGCGTACAAGGCATTTAAACTATCACATAATATCCTAGGGGTGAAAATTTCCCCCACACGAGGTTAGACAAGCCACTTGCCTCGACTCCGGTACAAAACCGCTATGTAATAACCCTCTTGCCACGAATGTCGGCCTCCACAAGTGTAGAATCCGATAAAAATCAATAGAATCACATCAAAATAGGCCAATTGGGCATTACCCAATCAAATTAACTCAAAATTCACCAAAACCCACAAGTTGCCAAAACCCGACTTTCGAGTACGCTTATCGAAAAATCACGAAAATTATATATTCGGGTTTCTTATCTCAATACGAGTCCGTGCATATAAAATTTATCGAAATCGGACTCCGTTTGCCCATTCAAATCAAAGATTTTCTAACATTTAGGCCTAGGGCTCAAACCCACCTTTAATCTTCCAATTTTGGTGAAATAATCATGGATTTCATGATAAACCAACGAATTAAGGTCAAGAAACTTACCCCCGATGGTTTCCCGGTGATATCCCAGCGTTTCCCCTTCAATTCCCTCTCTTGGAGCTCAAAAATGGCGTTTTTGATTTATGGGTCGCGGCTGAAATGTTTCTGGACTTAAGTCACTGCCAGACATTTTTACTCTATGCGATCGCATGATCCCTGTTGCGATCGCATAGAACAAATTTTGACCCTCGCCAAACTACTCTATGCGATCGCATAGTCCTCAATGCGATCGCAATGCTCACCAAAATATACCTATGCGATCGCATGCCCCGCTCCGCGATCGCATAGAACAAAAGCTGGACCTGGGACCCTCTTCTCTATACACTATGCGATCGCATTGGGCTGTACGCGATCGCATAGAACAACCTTCCAGAACTATGCGATCGCATATCCATGCCCGCGATCGCACAGAACAAAATACTTGGCCTCCCCAAAAGCTTCTATGCGATCGCATCATCCCATTGCGATCGCATAGAGCATTCGTCTGCAGCACACACCAGCAGTTAACAGCATTTCCAAAATGCATGAAATAGCCCGATTGGACCCCCGGATTCATCCCGAGACCCCGGGATCCCAACGAAAACCACCAACCTATTCCAAAACATGATACGAACTTATTCTAATCATCAAAACACGTCTAACAACATCAAAACCCATAATTCACATCGAATTCAAGCCTAAATTTCTTAAAACTTTCCGAATTGCACATTCGATCTAAAACCCGACCAAACGACGTCCGAATGACCTGAAAATTTGCGGACATATCCAAAATCACATAACGAAGCAACAGAAATTGTCGGAATTCCATTCCGACCCCGGATCAAAATCTCACCTATCGTTCGGATTCGCCAAAATTTCAACCTTCGGCATTTCAAGCCTAATTGAGCTACGGACCTCCAAAATACATTCCGAACGCGCTCTTAACCCCGAAATCACCTAACGGAGCTAATGGAACCATCGGATTTCCGTTCCGAGATCGTCTTAACACTGTTCCGGCTACGGACCGTTTTCTAGTTTCAAAGCTCTTATTTAGGGACTAAGTGTCCCAAAATGCTCAAATTTTTGGAACCAACTCTCCCGGCAACTCACAATAGGAGAAATGAACTTAGGGGAACAGTTAAATTAGGGATTGGGGCGTAATTTTCTAAAACGACCGGTCGGGTCGTTACATCTTCCCACACTTAAAGATTCGTTCGTCCTCGAACGAGCATAGAAAACATACCCGGAGTAGTGAAAAGATGAGGGTACTGGCTGCGCATATCCTGCTCGGTCTCCCAAGTCGCCTCCTCGACCGGCTGGCCCCGCCACTGAACCTTTACCGAAGCGATGTTCTTTGACCTTAGCTTTCTGACTTGCCTGTCTAGAATGGCTACTGGCTCCTCAACATAAGACAGATCCTTGTCTAGCTGAACAGATGTGAAGTCCAACACGTGCGACGGGTCACCATGGTATCTCCGGAGCATGGAGACATGAAATACGGGGTGAACTCCGGCTAGGCTGGGAGGTAAGGCCAACTCATAAGCAACCTCCCCAACACGCCTCAAAATCTCAAAAGGGCCAATAAATCTAGGACTCAGCTTCCCTTTCTTCCCAAACCTCATAACGCCCTTCATGGGCGAGACTCGAAACAGAACCCGCTCACCAACCATAAAAGCCACATCGCGAACCTTCTTGTCCGCATAACTCTTCTGTCTAGACTGGGCCGCACGAAGTCTGTCCCGAATCACCTTGACCTTGTCCATAGCCTCCTGAACCATATCAGTACCTAGTAACCTGGCCTCGCCCGGCTCAAACCAACCCACGGGAGACCTGCACCTCCTACCATATAGGGCCTCGTACGGTGCCATCTGAATACTAGACTGGTAGCTGTTGTTATAAGCAAACTCCGCCAGTGGCAAGAAGTGATCCCATGAACCTCCAAACTCAATCACGCACGCACGGAGCATATCCTCCAAAATCCGAATAGTGCGCTCGGACTGCCCATCAGTCTGGGGGTGAAATGCTGTGCTCAGCTCCACCCGAGTACCTAACTCCTGCTGTACAGCTCTCCAGAACCGTGAAGTGAACTGAGTGCCTCTATCTGAAATGATGGAAACTGGAATACCATGCAGCCGAACTATCTCCTTGATATAGATCTCCGCCGGTCGCTCCGATGAATAAGTAGTGCTCACCGGTATAAAATGGGCGGACTTGGTCAGCCGATCCACAATAACCCAAATAGAATCAAACTTCCTAATAGTCCGTGGAAGCCCAGATACAAAGTCCATGGTGATGCGCTCCCATTTCCACTCTGGAATCTCAATCCGCTGCATCAATCCACCCGGGCGCTGATGCTCATACTTCACCTGCTGGCGGTTGAGGCATCTAGAAACATAATCAACTATATCCCTCTTCATCCGCCTCCACCAGTAATGCTGTTTCAAGTCCTGATACATCTTCGCGGCACCCGGATGGATGGAATACCGCGAACTATGGGCCTCTCCTAGAATCAGCTCTCGAAGATCATCTACATTGGGCACACAGATACGCCCCTGCATCCTCATAACTCCATCATCCCCGATGGTAACATCTCGAGCATCACCACGCCGAACTCTATCCTGGAGGACAAGCAAATGAGGGTCGTCGAACTGACGCTCCCTGATGCGGTCAAATAGCGAAGACCGAGAAATCACACAAGCGAGAACCCGGCTGGGCTCCGAAAGATCCAGCCTAACAAATTGCATGGCTAAAGCCTGTACATTCATCGCCATAGGCCTCTCCGAAGCTGGTAGATATGCCAAACTCCCCAAACTCTCTGCTCGATGACTCAAGGTATCGGCAACTACATTAGCCTTGCCCGGATGATAGAGAATAGTAATATCATAGTCCTTCGATAGCTCCAACCATCTCCTCTAATGCATATTCAGGTCCTTCTGCTTAAGCAAATGCTGCAAGCTCCGGTGATCAGTGTAGATCTCAGAAGGAACCCCATATAAATAATGACGCCAAATTTTCAAGGCGTGAACAATGGCGGCTAGCTCCAAATCATGAACAGGGTAATTCTTCTCATGCACCTTCAGCTGTCTCGACGCGTAGGCAATCACCCTACCGTCCTGCATCAGTACCGCACCGAGTCCAACTCGTGAGGCATCACAATATACGGTATAGGACCCCGAACCTGTAGGCAACATCAATATAGGGGCCGAAGTCAAAGTTGTCTTGAGCTTCTGAAAGCTCGCCTCACACTCGTCTGTCCACCGAAAAGGGGCACCCTTTTGGGTCAATCTAGTCATAGGTGCTGCAATCGAAGAGAACCCCTCTACGAAACGACGGTAGTAGCCCGCCAAACCAAGGAAACTGCGAATCTCAGTAGCGGAGGAGGGTCTGGGCCAACTCTGCACGGCCTCCACCTTCCTCGGATCTACTCGAATACCATCACTCGACACCACGTGGCCCAAAAATGCCACTGAACTCAACCAGAATTCACATTTAGAGAACTTGGCATAAAGCTGCTTCTCCCTCAGGATCTGAAGCACTATCCTCAAATGCTGCTCGTGCTCTTCCCGCTCCGAGAATATACTAGAATATCATCAATGAAGACAATCACGAACGAGTCCAGATAAGGCCTGAACACACTGTGCATCAAATGCATAAATGCTGCCGGGGCATTAGTCAACCCAAAAGACATCACGAGGAACTCATAGTGACCATACCGGGTCCTGAAGGCAGTCTTCGGGATATCTGGCTCCCGAATCTTCAGCTGGTGATACCCAGAGCGCAAATCAATCTTAGAAAACACCTGTGCACCCTGTAGCTGGTCAAATAAATCATCAATACGGGGCAAAGGATACTGGTTCTTCACTGTAACCTTGTTCAGCTGACGATAGTCAATACACATACGCATAGAACCATCCTTTTTCTTCACAAACAATACAGGAGCACCCCAAGGCGAAACACTGGGTCGAATAAAACCCTTGCCCAATAACTCCTGTAACTGATCCTTCAACTCCTTTAATTCGGGAGGAGCCATACGGTACGGTGGAATAGAAATGGGCTGAGTGCCCGGCAACAAGTCAATAGCAAAGTCAATGTCTCTGTCAGGCGGCATGCCCGGAAGATCAGCTGGAAATACATCAGCAAAGTCACGTACCACATGAACGGAATCAATAGAGGGAGTGTCAATACTGACGTCCCGCACATAGGCTAGATAAGCAGCACACCCCTTCTCAACCATACGCTGAGCTCTGAGAAAAGAAATAACACGGCTAGGGGTGTGATCTAGAGTACCACTCCACTCAATACGTGGAATGCCCGGCATAGCCAGCGTCACGGTCTTGGCGTGACAATCAAGAATAGCATAATGGGGCGACAACCAGTCCATGCCCAGAATAATATCAAAATCGACCATCCCAAGCAGCAATAGATCCGCTCTGGTCTCAAAATCACAAATGGTAATCAAACACGACCGATATACGCGATCCACAGCCAAAGAATCACCCACCGGAGTGGAAACATAAATGGGGGCACTCAAAGAATCCCGAGGCACACCCATGTGAGAAGCAAAGTAAGAAGACACATATGAAAAAGTGGAACCAGGGTCGAATAGAACCGATGCCTCCCCGTGACTAACCATAATAATACCTGTGATAACAGAGTCAGATGCAACAGCCGCAGCGCGATCAGGAATAGCATAGAATCTGGCATGTCCCCCCTCTCGAGGGCGGCCTCTGGAACCCTGACCCCCGCCCCTGGATGGCTGGGCAGGTGGAGTGGCAGCTGGGGCTGGAATGATAGCTTGCTGGCCCCGAGAACCACGCGGATGCTGTGATGACTGATGAGGGGCTCCTCTCCTGCGCCTGGGGCACTCCCTAACCAGGTGGCGAGTATCCCCGCACTCAAAACAAGCTCTGGGAGGACGCGGTGGCTGTGACCGACCGGCCTCACCCCCACTAGTCTGACCCCTGGAAGGACCCCGCGCAGGAGGTGCACTGGAAACTGGGGGAGCATAATAAGGCTCCTGAGGTGCTGGAAGACCTGGAGTACTACCGGCTGCGGGCAATGCCGAGTGAACTGGTCGACCGGAATAACCCCTGCCAAAACGACCGGCTGATGAAGTGCGGGCACCGGAGAAATGGCCCGACTCACGAGACCTCTTGGCCTCTCTCTCCCTCCGCTCTCTAGGGAGCATACTCTCGATCCTCTTGGCAATGCTAACTGCCTGCTGATAAGATATATCTGTCTCAAGCTCTCTGGCCATACTGGATCGGATAGGCGGAACAAGGCCCTCAATAAATCTCCGCACTCGCTCCCGAACCGTGGCTACCAAAGCCGGTGCATGCCTGGCTAGGCGGGTGAAACTGATAGCATACTCCGATACTGACATGGAGCCCTGTCGCAACCGCTCAAACTCCGAGCGCCAAGAATCCCTAAGGCTCTGTGGAACAAACTCCCTCAAAAACAGATCTGAAAACTGCGTCCAAGTCAATGAAGCAGACTCCTCTGGACTGTCCAGCTCATACATGCGCCACCAATCATAAGTGGCCCAACGAAACTGAAAAGCGGTGAAGGAAACCCCGCTGGTCTCCACAATCCCCATAGTGCGAAGAATACGATGACACTCCTCCAGAAAACCCAATGCATCATCGGAAGCCAAACCACTAAACACTGGAGGGTCATATTTCTTGAACCTTTCCAATCTACGCTGCTCGTCCTCAGAGGCAGCTGGTCCACCTCCGGACTGTGCTGGGGCAGCAGGAGGCATAACCAAAACATCTGGAACCTGTCCCACTGGCACACGCTGCTCTGGTGTAACGGCTGCGGGAGTCTGGGCCCCTCCCCCGGCCTGAGATGTAGCTGCAACAAGAGGAAGCAATCCTGCCTGGGCTAAAGTGGTATACATACTCATGAACTGAGCCAGGGTCTCCTGTAGTGCTGGAGTAGTAGCAGTCGTAGTCGGTGTACCGGTGCCCGCGCTCCAACCTTGGTCTACCGGTGGCACCTCGGCCGGCAGCGCGCGATGGTGCCGTGGCTGCACCTCGGCGCGTCCTTGTCCTCTACCTCGGCCCCGGCCTCGACGGCGGCAACGGGGGCGCGGGTACCCGATCATCGCGGTTAGCTCGTGTCCTCACCATCCGTGAGAGAATAGAAAGCGATAGTTTAGATTTTTTATGCCAAAAATGTCGCACGACAAGGAATCCAAAAGAAATAAAGAGTTTCCTAAACAGTTACATAGCCCCTCGTAGATAAATACAGGACGTCTCCGTATCGATCAGCAAGACTCTAAGTAACCGGTCCGTGTCCCGTGACTCCTATGAACCTAGAGCTCTGATACCAACTTGTAACGACCCTAGTTCACCAATTGTGAACATGTCGTGATGGCACCCAGTCCCCACGACTAGGTAAGCCTAACATGTTGCGGAATCTATAAATTATAATTACTTAAATAAGAAACAGCGGAAAATAATATAAAAGGTATGTAATCCGTGCCGCTTGGCACATACATCCGTCACACAATAAATAAAACACTACCAAGATCCGGAACCCCACGGTAACACAAACTAAAAGAGAAATACAAATGTGGCTCTATGTGTAAAGAGTATCTAACAACGAAATGAAGGAAATGTCAACTAGTAATACTAGAATAGAAGGGAAGCCTCCGGATCCGCGGACGTAGCAGATCATACCTCGAAGTCTCCCAGAAAGCTGCAGAATCACCTAGTACGAGCCTGCTCCGATGTACCTGGATCTGCACAACAAAAGTGTGCAGAAGAGTAGCATGAGTACACCACGGCGGTACTCAGTAAGTGCCAAGCCTAACCTCGATGGAGTAGTGATGAGGAAGGTCAGGGCCCTACTGAGAAACAATAATAATATGATGATAACAAAATAAACAGTTTAACAGATAACAACAAAATTTCCAAAATAACAACATTTACGATGTTTACTGAAACTGTCTACAATCAAGCTAATAACAAATAACCAACTCAAATAAACAAATCCAGGATCCGTGGGAATTGAACCCACAGTCCCATTCTCAGTACCCCTGGGTCTCCGGGAATCGAACCCGCAGCCCATGTCTCAATAAATAATCAATAACTCAGGATCTCCGGGAATCGAACCCGCAGTCCACATTTCAATAATATCAGGATCTCGGGAATCGAACCCGTAGTCCACATTTCAATAATATCAGGATCTCGGGAATCGAACCCGTAGTCCACATTTCAATAATATCGGGATCTCGGGAATCGAACCCGTAGTCCACATTTCAATAATATCGGGATCTCGGGAATCGAACCCGTAGTCCACATTTCAATAATATCAGGATCTCGGGAATCGAACCCGTAGTCCACATTTCAATAATATCAGGATCTCGGGAATCGAACCCGTAGTCCACATTTCAATAATATCAGGATCTCGGGAATCGAACCCGTAGTCCACATTTCAATAATATCAGGATCTCGGGAATCGAACCCGTAGTCCACATTTCAATAATATCAGGATCTCGGGAATCGAACCCGTAGTCCACATTTCAATAATATCAGGATCTCGGGAATCGAACCCGTAGTCCATATCATTATCACTCCGGGTCTCTGGGAATCGAACCCACAGCCCTGGGATCTCCGGGAATTGAACCCGCAGTCCACAAACACAGCAAGTAAAGGAAATGCACAGAGGGAGGTATAATATGCTTAACGATAACTTCGCCGATGAACAGCGCCAGCGATTTACCAAGAAAACTCAAATAAGTCAATTAAGCAACTAGACAGTTAGATTCTATCTAATCATGCTCTTCTAACCACTACCGGGTAAAAATATCAAATTAACAGCCAAAGACAGGAATATCGCTCGTCGAACATTTTAAATAAAGTACGTGTTCAACAACCAGCGCATGTACACGCCCGTCACCTCGCGTACAAGGCATTTAAACTATCACATAATATCCTAGGGGTGAAAATTTCCCCACACGAGGTTAGACAAGCCACTTACCTCGACTCCGGTACAAAACCGCTATGAAACAACTCTCTTGCCGCGAATGTCGGCCTCCACAGGTGTAGAATCCGATAAAAATCAATAGAATCACATCAAAATAGGCCAATTGGGCATTACCCAATCAAATTAACTCAAAATTCACCAAAACCCACAAGTTGCCAAAACCCGACTTTCAGTACGCTTATCGAATAATCACGAAAATTATATATTCGGGTTCCTTATCTCAATACGAGTCCGTGCATATAAAATTTATCGAAATCGGACTCCGTTTGCCCATTCAAATCAAAGATTTTCTAACATTTAGGCCTAGGGCTCAAACCCACCTTTAATCTTCCAATTTTAGTGAAATAATCATGGATTTCATGATAAACCAACGAATTAAGGTCAAGAAACTTACCCCCGATGGTTTCCCGGTGATATCCCAGCGTTTCCCCTTCAATTCCCTCTCTTGGAGCTCAAAAATGGCGTTTTTGATTTATGGGTCGCGGCTGAAATGTTTCTGGACTTAAGTCACTGCCAGACATTTTTACTCTATGCGATCGCATGATCCCTGTTGTGATCGCATAGAACAAATTTTGACCCTCGCCAAACTACTCTATGCGATCGCATAGTCCTCAATGCGATCGCAATGCTCACCAAAATATACCTATGCGATCGCATGCCCTGCTCCGCGATCGCATAGAACAAAAGCTGGACCTGGGACCCTCTTCTCTATACACTATGCGATCGCATTGGGCTGTACGCGATCGCATAGAACAACCTTCCAGAACTATGCGATCGCATATCCATGCCCGCGATCGCACAGAACAAAATACTTGGCCTCCCCAAAAGCTTCTATGTGATCGCATCATCCCATTGCGATCGCATAGAGCATTCGTCTGCAGCACACACCAGCAGTTAACAGCATTTCTAAAATGCATGAAATAGCCCGATTGGACCCCCGGATTCATCCCGAGACCCCCGGGATCCCAACGAAAACCACCAACCTATTCCAAAACATGATACGAACTTATTCTAATCACCAAAACACGTCTAACAACATCAAAACCCATAATTCACATCGAATTCAAGCCTAAATTTCTTAAAACTTTCCGAATTGCACATTCGATCTAAAACCCGACCAAACGACGTCCGAATGACCTGAAAATTTGCGGACATATCCAAAATCACATAAAGAAGCTACAGAAATTGTCGGAATTCTATTCCGACCCCCGGATCAAAATCTCACCTATCGTTCGGATTTGCCAAAATTTCAACCTTCGGCATTTCAAGCCTAATTGAGCTACGGACCTCCAAAATACATTCCGAACGCGCTCCTAACCCCGAAATCACCTAATGGAGCTAATGGAACCATCGGATTTCCGTTCCTAGATCATCTTAACACTGTTCCGGCTACGGACCGTTTTCTAGTTTCAAAGCTCTTATTTAGGGACTAAGTGTCCCAAAATGCTCAAATTTTCGGAACCGACTCTCCCGGCAACCCACAATAGTAGAAATGAACTTAGGGGAACAGTTAAATTAGGGATTGGGGCATAATTTTCTAAAACGACCGGTCGGGTCGTTACAATTTTGGATTGGCTTCTTGCCCTTTTTTCATTGTGACTAACTTCTGTTGATCATCTCGGACTGTTGACTCGCATTCTGGTCGCAAGCTTCTTTTGTTGCTAACTTGCATTGCACTCCGAAGTGAATTCCCTTACTTGTGATCTTCGAGCTATTCTCCTTCGAAGTCTGAATCTATCTTTTCTGATCCTTGTTGCCTTCCTTCTGATTCATGCTGGGGATTTCCATTACACTCTGTCACTTTTCGATTGTTCACTATCCTTATCAAATCTTGGAAACTGAGACGTCGTTCTGCTTTTCTGGCGGGCTTCTGACTTTAACGACAAACTCTGATCATAAATCGCCATTCCATTCTTCAGGCGGGCACCTGACTTCAACAACAAACTTCGAATATAAATTGCCATTCCATTCTTCAAGTGGGCACTTGATTACCAAAACTTGAAATGTATAGATCGAATGATTACCATCTCAGGAGAAAGATTCATCGGACTTAGATTTTGATGTCTTAGGAGAAAGATTCATCAGACTAAGATTTTGACGCTAGGAGATAATTCATCAGACTAAGATTTTGACGTCTTAGGAGAAAGATTCATCAGACTAAGATTTTGATGTCTTAGGAGAAAGATTCATCAGACTAAGATTTTGACGCTAGGAGATAATTCCTCAGACTAGGTCTAAATTGTTGTGATCTCAGGAGAAAGATTCATCGGACTGAGATTTTGATATCTTAGGAGAAAGATTCATCGGACTAAGATTTTGATGTCTTAGGAGAAAGATTCATCAGACTAAGATTTTGACGCTAGGAGATAATTCCTCAGACTAGGTCTAAATTGCTGCCTTACTTAAAATCTTCCAATTGTTGCTTCATTCTTCTTGTTGCTTTCATCTAAAACCTCTAATTGTTGTTTTTCACTTCCTATTAAATTATCTTTAACTATAACTTCATAAACTAAATCGCCACTCCATTCTTCAGGCGGGCTCCCTGACTTCAACTACAACTTCAAAATAAAATTGCCACTCCATTCTTCAGGCGGGCTCCCTGACTTCAACTACTACTTCAAAATAAAATCGCCACTCCATTCTCCAGGCGGGCTCCCTGACTTCAACTACTACTTCAAAATAAATCGCCACTTCATTCTTCAGGCGGGCTCCCTGACTTCAACTACAACTTAAAACTAAATCGCCACTCCATTCTTCAGGCGGGCTCCCTGACTTCAACTACCACTTCAAAATAGATCGCCACTCCGTTCTTCAGGCGGGCTCCCTGACTTTAACTACAACTTCAAAATAAATCGCCACTCCATTCTTCAGGCGGGCTCCCTGACTTCAACTACAACTTCTAATTTCATCCCATCCTTATCCCCTTCCTTTGTTTCCTGTACCATTTTCTTCTTCGCCACTCCATTCTTCAGGCGGGCTCCCTGACTTCAACTACAACTCAAAACTAAATCGCCACTCTATTCTTCAGGCGGGCTCCCTGACTTCAACTACAACTCAAAACTAAATCGCCACTCTATTCTTCAGGCGGGCTCCCTGACTTCAACATCAACTCACTAACTACATCACATCCTTTCTTCTAAATTACCTTGTTTCGGAATTGCTTTCCTCCTAGGTCGTGTTATTTCTCCCTTGACTGCTGGGGATATCTTTTGAATTGTTTACTTACCTGCTGGGGATGATGCTGCTGGGGAAATCTTCTTTATTTCCTCCTTTTCTACTTCCTTCGAAACCTTTATTCTCTCCCGAGATCGCTGGGGATTGAAATGTCATCAGCTGGGGATTACCCTGTCGGGGGATCCCTTTTCCTTTTTCCTCTTTCCAAACCTCCTTCGGGACTCACATTTTGCTCCCTTGAAAAACTTGTAGGATATAATGCTGCCGGGGAAATCTCGAAATCAGTGTTTCATTTTTTCGAGAACTGCTGGGGATGATACCGGCCTCTTGCCTTTCTGAACGCAAGCTTCCTCGTTTTGTCCTGTCTGCTGGGGGTATAATTTCCTCTATCACACTTGTTATTTTCTTTCTTTCAAAGCTGCTGGGGATAATCGGGTTCAAAGATCATTTCCTCGCATTATCTGGCTTCTTTCCCCAACCGGGTATTTGGTTTCGAGAAAATTTTCGCAACAGGAGAAAATTTTCTGCCCCAGTTTAAGAATCTTCTTCGTGGCATGATTTTTTGCCAACAACCCCTCTTTTTCCTGTTTCAAATCAAAGAAAAATTGGTTAGTTTTAAAATGTGGTGGCTGGTTGTGGTGCTCTTGCTGGGGATGGTCCTCCTCTTCTTTCCCTGCTCCGCGTTTCATTGTTAGACCCTGCTGGGGATGTTATCATTTGATGATATTCATGCTGGGGATAGTTTTCTCCTTTCTTGGTTCCCCGCCTTCCTTGACGACTCTTTATTCGCGAACCTTTCCACGTGGTTTTCCGCTGACCACCCGAATTCCTATGATAGTGACCCTTCGTGAAGACCGTGCATGTTTTACTGGCGAACCATTTTCTTTGTTCACCTTTGTCACTGAAAATACCTCTTCTGCTGGGGATATCCTCCCTTCTTCTGTGGCGTTCTCCGACCTTTGAATCTCACTGGCCTTGGCCTTGAGGTCATTAACATTTACCTTTTATGGAGGTATCTTTTATGATGCTGGTCTACCCCTTTGTCAACTTCCTCTTGTTGGGGAACATCCTTCCGGACATTGGCATTGTGCTTGTTCCCTTCTGACTTATACCACTTGGGTGTACCAATTAGAATCCCGTCTTGCGTAATTGGAAAGCTGATGGAAAATTTTGCAGTCATTTCTTGCAAACAGACTCTATTGGGGAATTTTCGATAAAAAGAAGAAAGATAGAAGGAAACAGAATAAAAGACAAAAAGGAAGATGACTCTCTAAAAAGAAAAATTGTAAAGTAAACCTATCAAACGTGGATACCAACTCTAATGGACATGACATGCACATATAGCCTATCCTCCATCGTTAAACCGCCTTTTGTAATCTTCGCCTGGGGCTTTCCCATCTGATTTCCAATCTCCGTTCGACTTGTAGTGCCCGAGGGGTTTTCACTACCAAGCCTCTCTCATTTCGTTTTTTCTCTCAGCTTTCATCGCCTTATGGTGCCTGTGAAGGTTTTCACCGCTAAGACTCTCTCATTTGTGTTACTTTTTCGCTGGGGATTGGTGGTGTTACTCCTAAGACTCTCCTATTTTCTGCTGGAGATCGGAGTCTTTCTGCCGGGAATCAGAGTGTTATGTCCCGATGAAACTTCTCCCATTTACCTAACTCAGCCTCTTTTGAAGATTGGTCAAAAGGTCTTTCTTTGGACCGTAATGTGGGTTTGGACAGGGCTAGAAAGAAAGGGTATTAAAGGCTCAAAATAAAACAAATTGGGTTCAAAATTACAACCTTCGGAATCCTATATTTTCCTTACATAAACAATTTTTTTTTTTTTTTTTTCCCGGGTTCCTTGCTTGGGGATTTTTTGGTTTTTATTTACACTATGACCGAGCTGTGAAGCGCCTATGTATCCTCTTTGAGGAATCAGGTCAAACGTAGTTCCCAATTCCTTGTTTTTCTAGTTTTTCCTTTTCATTTTTCATTCTTTTTTTTTTCTTTTCTTTTTGGTTGTTTTCGTTGTTTTCTTTTTCTCTTTTTCTTTCTTTATCTTCCCCATTTGTGTTTCTAATTTTGGTACCGATTCCGAAGGAGGGGTATGAAAGAAATCAAAATAAGGCTCGAAGGGTTGACGATGGATAAAGTGTTTGGATAGCAGAACAAAATGCCTTCGTCATTCCAATCTTCAAAACATGCCAAGTGTAAACAACACAATTAATATTCGTCATATCTTTAAAGCACTCTTGGGCAACACTCTCATTTTCATTATTATGAACGACCCCATGTCAATTTTTTTTTTTTTTGGCAGCTTGCCTTTAACGGTTTTCTTTTACTTGCCCCAGTTTCTCATGACTCGGGTTTCGAATAATCTCAAACCGTTTTTACTTCATTTAAATATCTCGATCACCTCCCAATGGTTTTGTGATTAACTTTTAAGATCAGGCCAGAACTATGCGCGCACGTCATGTCACTAGAGCTAGCAGAAAAAGAACTATAGGAAGGAGATGACTAAATAACATAAAATGTCTCGAAATAATATAAAATAGGTCATTGCATTAACCGATAAAACAACGACTCGAACAACCAAAAAACAAAACTGGGGTTACAACCCTTAGAACGAACCTAGACCCCTTTAGATGAGACACTATGATCAAAAGAAAAATACAAGGATAAAAGGTTTGAGCCACAAAACAACATTCGGATTACCATTCTGAAATAACTCGGACAAATAGAAATGACAACAAAATAAGCCACCACAAATGACTCTCCAATTGATAAGCCTGACATTTAGCCACGAATTTGATTATCAGAACCATTATGGCCTTCTCTCATTTCAGTCGGCAAATTCCCGAGTGGACTCTCATATTCCGTGCCACCAGGCATCACCGCTAGAAAGTGTGTATCATCAGGTGCAGGTAATGGATTCAGCGCGATATTCTGGGTGTCACTGTTATGAATCACAATCAACCTTTCTTGGATCATCCTTTCTATTTCCCTTTTCAAATCCCGACAACTTTCCATGTTGTGCCCCCGGGCATGGGAATGGTATTCACACCTTTTAGATGGGTCAAAGCTCCTTGCACGTGGGTCCACATGATTTGGAGGGATGGGTGAAATCATGTCCTGTTGCTTTAACTTCTCAAATAAGCTTTCATAGGAAACTCCTATTGGTGTGAAATGTTCCTTCAACTTCGGTTCCCTTCTATACCCTTGGTTTGGAAGTGGGTTATAAGGTATTTGGAAATTTTGCAGAGGGTGGTAGAGATTTTGTTATGCCCGTGCTCGCTTTCTTGGATGATTTGATGGCTGAATAAAATACTGGGGTGGATCAACTGAGTATGGTGGGTTCGGAGGTGGATAGTAATGCTCAGGGGAGTTATGGAAAACCTGTCGAGACATCGCATACCGTCGAGGTGTTCTTCTGGAACCTTTTCTTGACCCTGATATCATCATGACTTCTTCATCCCTCTCATTCGTGTCACTAGATTCAAATTGGACAGCCTGAGCTGCAGCCTTGAGAGCCGCTTGACTTATAATTCTGCCTGTCTTAAGACCGTTCTCTACCATTTCTCCCATTTTGATTACATCCAAGAAGGATTGACCAACTGCAGACATCATGTTCTGAAAATAATCCGGCTCTTGAGCCTGAAGGAAGATAGTGATTAACTCATGGTCATCCATGGGTGGCTCAGCACGAGCCGCTTGCTCTCTCCATTTAAGGGCATATTCCCTGAAACTTTCACTTGATTTCTTCTTCAGATTTGAAAGGAAAATGCGGTCCGGGGCAATGTCAATGTTGTATTGAAATTGTTTGACAAAAGCCTGTGCCATGTCGTTCCAAACGTGCCAGCGAGATGCATCTTGATCCCAAAACCATTCAGAGGCTACTCCTATAAGGCTTTCCCCAAAGTAAGCTATTAACAATTCTTCATTTCTTCCCGGACTCCTTAGTTGATTGCAATACCTTTTCAAGTGGGCTATTGGGTGTCCATGTCCATCGTACTTTTCAAATTTGGGAATCTTGAAACCGGGTGGCAAGTGGACATCGGGAAACAAGCATAGATCTTTGAAAGCCACACTCTTTTGACCTGCCAACCCGTGCGTGTTTTTCAACCGCTGTTCTAAGCTTTTCAATCTTTGGGTTATTTCCTCCGGTACCATCTTTCGGGGATCTTGCGTTGTCCGCTTGTCACAAACCAACCACCTTCTACTTACTTTGCAATTCAAGACAAAACATGTTAGAATGGACTCAGTCAGTCCTTATCAAATTTTTTTCTTTTTTTTTTATATATATATACATATACAGTTGTGGTCGAATCTTATGGAGATTGCCTACGTATCATGACCCCGCATGAATCAGACCGAGCGTAGTTCATGCAAATTAATGCAAGAAGTAAAGAGATATTTATTTGATTTTGATTTTTTGATTTTTTGATTTTTTTTTTTTTATCTTGTGGCTCATGGGGCATCGTTCGGCATCACCATAAACCAACACAAAACTATTTTTTCATAAATTGGCCATGTAATGGCTTATTTAGACAAAGTGGCTCTTTTTGCAAAATTTTATGTAAGAAGATGCAAATTCAAAATTTTATCGTGGGGCATATGGGGCATCGTTCAGCACCGACACAGGCCAACACAAGACTGAGAAAGTTCAAATGCAAAAATGTAGCTATTTCAGTAAAATTTTGGCCATGTAATGGCTTGTTTGATAAAGTGGTTATTTTTGTAAAGTTGAGTGATGACTCAAAACTTGATTTTTGCGGATACAGCCTTTCGACATTTCCGCGAGGGAATATTTCAAGGCTGTGTCCAAAATTATTTAAAAAAATCCAAAGTGGCTATTCTTGCAAAAACAGCCTTCCGGCGTCTTTTGAGGGACGTTCGGCTTATTTTAAGCAAGAATAGCATCACCCGACTTATTTATAACAAAATCAAAAATTTGACATTTTTTGGTTATTTTTGCAAACGGGGTGTGAACCCGAACTTGATTTTGCGGCTATGGCCTTGCAACATTTCCACAAGGAATATTTCAAGGTTGTGCCCGCAAATTATTAAAAATGATTCAAAGTGGCTATTTTTGCAAAAACAACCTTCCGGCGTCCTTTCGGAACATTCTGCTATTTTCAAAAACGGCATCACTTTGATTTTATTGAAAACTAAAACTTTGACATTTTTTTTTTAATTTTTTGAAGGGGTGGTTGGACCCGATGAGGGTTGCCTACGTATCCCACCTAATGGCGAGAATCAAACCTGCGTAGTTCGGTTAGATTATTTTATGACCAATTATTTCAACAAAATTGCTCTTCCTATTTTTCAAATTTTCAAATTTTCGACAGCATTTCGTCAATATTTTTCTATTCCAAAATTCTATTTTTTTTTCAGGAATTTAGCCAATCATAATAATACATGATAAAAAAATGCAACATATAATATGCTCGGTCTTTGATTACCGGGTCACCTGTCCTAGACGGACCCAACCCCTGTGTTGAGTCCCCTAAGTCAAATGCAACGTGATGCAAATAAGCGTTTCCTACTAGGGATCCGGCATGAAGTCATGTTATTCTAAGCTCGGAACCTCGGTATGTGATCTAGACTGTGTACCCAAGTGGACAACTCGGGCTGAGGAAGGAGCTCCTTTCCGGGAACCAAAAGGCCAACCGGCTTAGAAACTTTCCGAGCCTCTTCATTATTTCGGGGTATGACACTAACAGAATAAGGAGTCTCAACCAGTGAGCACATCCCCGGGGTGAGAAGTGAAGGGTTTGCGGCACAGTTTTATATACAATTCACGCAATATCAAAGCGGTAAACATATAACAGTTTGTATATACAGTGCAACTAGTATCAAAGCGGTAGACATGTAGCACATTAATTAAACATGTAGTAAAATCAGATATAGACAAAACAACAATTTAACTGAGCTCGAATTCTTAGACCCTGAACCGAAGTTCAGAGCATTGTCCCCAGCAGAGTCGCCAGAGCTGTCACACCTCCTTTTTCCGCACCCGCGAGGCGCAAGGGAGTTTTTCCAATTAAAGGACAATCGAAACGGGATTTATTTATTTAGTTCAGAGTCGCCACTTGGAAAAATAATGGTGTTCAAAGTCACCGGTTTTAATCCCGAACCGAAGAAATTTATGACTTTGTATTACAGTCTGCGAAATTAGAAACCTGGATAAGGAATTCTGTTAACCCGGGAGAAGGTGTTAGGCATTCCCGAGTTCCGTGGTTCTAGCACGGTCGCTCAATCATCGTATTTGGCTTATTTATCTGACTTTATAATGTGCTTTAACCTCTGTGCAAATTTTAACTTTTAACCGCTTTCGATTATTATCATTATTATAAGAATTATTATTATTATTATTTTAACAAAGAATTGCAACGTTGTGAAAATGTATCTCGAACCACGTCGCACCAGTGCACCCGTGGTTGTCAACACATTTCGACTTCGTTGAGATTTGGATTTGGGTCACATAAATGTGCACCCGAGTTTAAGAAGGTAACTTTATTAAAACACACGCCTAAAGAGTCTAACGCGTTAGTATTTGAGAAGGCCGTGAAATTCACTAAACGGCTCGTCCCGAAGTCTAAGTATTTAAATATATACATTTATGAAGGCCTCATAACTTTGTATTAATCATAACATTTTTTCGAAGAGCAAACGTTAAACAATTTCCTCCATATAAGAATACTACTACAATACAAACTTCTTGAGTTCATTCACAAGTTCAATAGAGATATAACTGTGGCGACAAGAGAAATCATAGGCTGCTGTCAATTAAATCTCAATCTCATTCATGTTCATTATGAGGGCAAGATAATATCAAGAATATAGAAAATAAGAAGCATACAATCAAAGACACAATTAGAGATACTGCCTCGTTTCATGGATCACAAATCAGATAAAAAAAAAATCCAAAAAAAACTAAACAAAAGATTTCAAATCCTAACATAAAGCTTAAACAAAATAGCAAGTATGAAACGCATCCAAGCCAAACACATAACAGTGATTCATAAATATCAGACAATGGACCAACATGATTAAATTAAAGGCTAATATCATTCTTATCACTACCACTGATACAATAAAGGAGCATTGCGAATAGACTAAAATAACACATGTATATTAAAGGGTTGAAACTCAAACCTCGAACCGGGAACAAAGTACAACGATTCAAATCGAACCTCGACGGAACCTCAGGAAGGTCGTTTTGGTGTCATGTATGCTGGTCGAAGAAGACGTGAGGGCTGCTACTGGTTTTACAACGCAACAGACTGGTAAGAGAAGCTGAAGCGGAAGAGGGTCGTTTGGACGTGAAGCTGGACGTGATGGTGCTGCTGGACGCTTCGACTGGTCGGAGACGAAGCAGCAGTGAGCTGCTGCGTCAATGGCGCGAGGGAGACGAGGGTGGATGTTTGGACAGGCTGGTTGACGTTGTGCGAGAGGCTGGTTGACGTTGCTGGACGAAAATGGAGAAGCCGTGCTGTTTACGATCAGGGGGGTGGATCTGCGTGTGTTTACGGGAAGATGAAGAAGATGGACGTTAGGGACATGACTGCTTCTCCATTGTCATGGGTCTTCGGCATTCTTCATGAAAAAGAAAGAAAAAGGTCCCCTTCATTTGTTTGTACAGTAGCGTTTTTTTTTTCTCTTTCTCAAATGAAAAAGATCATCACAACAATAGTCTCTCCTTTCTCTTTCTTTTTTTTCGTTTTTGTTTCTGCCTTTTTCTTTCAAAAAAAATCCTCCTCACCGTGCTCTCCCCTCTTACTTTTTATATCTTTTTTTTTTTGCTGCCGTCTCCCTCTTTGGAGCTTTTTTGGAGTGTTTAATACTGGGCTTTCTTTTTTGCCTTTGGTCATGGCAAGAAAGATATAATAATAATAGTACCCTCTCCTTCAAATAAAGAATACATTGCAGTATTCTGCAAAAGCATCTTCAGTGCATCATTTGTCCGTTGGACATTCTGCCCACGTGAGAGACCAAGGGTGATGGGTCTCCACGTGGGTTTCAAGAGTTATGGGTTCCGTCTCGTGCTCCGTCCGTGTCCCCCACGTGTGGTGGGCTCGGATTATTATGGGCTAGGTCCGAAAATTATAAAACCGGGTAGTTTGAACCCGAGTATTATTCTTTGCCCGGAACCGAGAATGAGAACACGGTGTTATTAATTAATCCTACGTAAACAAAATAACTATAAGACTAATAACTAAAATAAAGTTATTTTTTATATTTTTCTTTCAAAATTAAAGTAACTACAAAATGTTAATGCAACTATTTTTGTAATTTTCGTTTTTTTAATAAAGATAAAAATATAAAGTGCTATTTTCGTATTTTTCAAGTTTAAAATGACTATAAAATATTAATAAAATTATTTTTATAATTTTCGTTTTTTAACAAAAAGATAAAAATATAAAGTACTATTTTTGTATTTTTCAAGTTTAAAATGACTACGAAACATTAATAAAACCATATTTTTGTTATTTTTCGTTTTAAGGTAAAAATAAAGTAAAAGAGTCAACTTTAGCTAAAATAGCTATATTAAAACTAAACTAAATATTTTACGCTAAAAATATAAAAAATCTCGGGTAGGGGCAAAATCACGCATCTACACTAATAAGCATGAAATGCCGTTGCAAAATATTCTAGTGGTGGAGCTCTTCGATGTTTGGGGAATTGATTTTATGGGACCTTTTCCTTCGTCAAATGATCAAAGATATATCTTGGTGGCGGTTGATTATGTTTCAAAGTAGGTTGAGGCCATTGCTCTTCCCTCTAATGATGCAAAGGTGGTGGTGAGTTTTGTTAAGAAGCATATCTTCACACGCTTTGAAACTCTCAGAGTGCTAATCAGTGATGGAGGTTCACATTTCTGTAACAAACTTTTGAACAATGTTCTTTCAAAATATGGGGTTAAGCATAAGGTCTCTACAGCCTATCACCCGCAGACAAATGGTCAGGTAGAGGTTTCAAACAGAGAGATTAAACAAATTCTTGAGAAAATAGTGAGTGCCAATAGAAAGATTGGGCAGGGAAGTTAGATGACGCATTGTGGGAATATAGAACAGCATACAAAACTCCCATAGGTGCTTCTCCATATAAATTGGTGTATGGGAAAGCATGTCACTTTCCAGTCAAACTTGAGCACAAGACATATTGGGCAATAAAGAAGCTGAACATGGATGAAGAATTAGCTGGAAAGAAAAGGTTGCTGCAACTTGATGAGCTCGATGAGTTTTGCTTACATGCATATGAGAATGCCAAGCTTTATAAAGAAAAGACTAAGAAGTGGCATGATAAGCACATTAATCATAGAGAATTCGAGCCAGGGAAAGAAGTTTTATTGTTCAACTCGAGGTTGAAGCTTTTTCCGGGAAAGCTTAAATCTCGTTAGTCTGGCCCTTTTGTTGTGGTTAGCATGAAACCTCACGGAGCAGTGGAATTGAGAGAAAAAGGTACAACAGGCACCTTCATGGAAAATGGGCAAAGAATTAAACACTATTAGGGTGGTGATATCAACTGTCACAAGACCTCGGTAGATCTGATTGATGTGGGATGAAGTGTGGAGTCGTGCCGCGACAATAAATTAGCCGCTGGTTGGGAGGCAACCCAACAATTGTGATTTTAAATTTTTTTATATTTAAATTGTGTGTTAATAATTGCAAGAGAAAAAGGGTGGATGCCAAGGTAAGAAAATATTTTTTTTTTTAAAATCAGCCAAACATTTTGCCCAGACGTGCGAAGTATAAACTTCGCGCGATCGAGGCAGAATGTTTGCCAAAACGTGCGAAGTTTATACTTCGCGTGTCTGAGACGGGATTTCGCTTATATAGTCTATTTTTTTTCTCTTTTCCGTTTTACATACCTTCAAACCCCTCTTCTTCTTCCACAATTCATAAAACCCTCCTCTCCAATACCTCCATAACCAAAATATTTTTCTTCTTCATTCTCATTACTTCGCCCTCCTTAATCACACCTAACTCTTTTCCTCCTTAATTATATTCAAACCCAGCCCTAACAAAGGTAAGAAACCTAATTTTTCTCTAAACATTGTTTTTTTTTTATTTAGTTTAATTCTTGGTTTTCTTCTTTGTTCTTAGTATATAGTTGATGTATATGCTAGAAATTACAAATTTTATTGTGTTCATTATATATTTTTAGTGTTTTTGATAGTTTAAAGTTTTATGTTATAACTTGGAATATATGTATATTGTGAATAGATTTTAACACATTGTAAGATAAGTGTGGGGTTAAATTGTTATATATATGGGATGGGTAGGATGTGAATTGGTTATAGCTGAAAATTGGATGGGCAATCCCTAACCAACACCGTAGAAATAAGGATGAAAAATGCTTGCCCACAAGGTATTTGTGGAAAGTCCTCAAATAGTTTTTATAGTTCAATTGTGGCTAATTTTGCGTGTGAAGTAAGAGGAACTGCATTAAGTCACATTACCTATACTAGACTAAGTAATGTGTGATTGTTTTGCAGGCATAATGGCACCCAAAAGGCTTTTGGCAACAGGAGCATCATCTAGCCGCCAAAGGGCAGCTCCGGCACCAAATTATGATACCAACAAGTTTACTTCACCCGACGCTCAAACTCGCTTCACTAGCAAAGCAACAAAGAAGCCAATTCCAGAATGGGGCATTGACGTTAGAAAGCTCCGGGAAAGATACCCTAATATGTACAATAAGTTAATAGACCGATGTCTTCAAACCTTCATTGATGAGCCAGGGGAGGCAAATGAAACGGTAGTCCGCAAATTTTACGCGAATCTGCCTGATCATGAGAACAATGTTGTCACAGTGCGTAGAAGGCATGTTGATGCCTCCATTGAGGCAATCGAGCAATCTATAATCTGCCTGACCCTGTGCCAACACTCGATGATTTCTATGAATATGCAAAAGCTCCGACTGACGCAAAGTGGAATAGGTTCTTTGAGAAAATTTGCACCCCTGGAACGGAGGTGGAATGGTTGGATTATGGTGAAAAATTCCAGTCATCAGCTCTGATTGACGAAGCCAAGAACTGGCTTTATGTAATCAACAATCGCCTCCTTCCATCCAAGAACACCACGGAGGTGAATGGTCCGCGAGAAGCAATAATTTGGTGTTTCATAGAAAATTTATCTTTTGACGTGGCCAAAGTAATCCATGATGAGATGTTCATCAGGAGCCCGAATCGTATGTATGGGTTTTTCTTTCCATCTTTAGTAACCCAACTTTACAGGAAGGCACGGGTACCTGAAATCATACTGTGGATGTGTTAGTCAAGAAGTCAATCAAGATACGACCTAAAAAACCTGCAGCTGAAGGAGGAGATGATGATTGTTCAGATGCTGAGGATAATGAGGAAGAAAATGAGCCCATGGACGTAGAAGGAGAAGAGTAGGCCCAAGCACCCAATTAACCAGTTGTTGCATTGCCTAGAGCAGCATCCTCTTCAGGAGCTGCTAGGATGCGAAGCGATAACATATGGGAGCAAGAAATGGTTTAGTTGCACTCTATAGTGAGTACTCTAAGCAACCGTGTGGAGGAGATTGCTGACCAACAAGTTAAGTCTAAGAAGAAATTTATGGGCTGGCTGCGAGCATGCAGTGTCAACCCTGATACAATGTCAGACCAAGAATGACATATCAGGAAAGTATTTTTGCCTCTCTTCGTTTAAACCAATGATAGTCATGGGGACATGGCCTGATGACAGATTTCTTTAGAAGAAGTTCTTGAGGTTAAGTATAAAAAAAAATAAGCATTTTTATTTAACAATTATAGATTCTTAGGGTAAATTAATAAATTTCCCTTGATTTTTCTTTAAGCCAGGGTTCTTTTTTAAGGGTTTATCTTGAACCAGGCATAGGTAGTTTGTATATATATATATATATATATATATATATATATATATATATATATATATATATATATATATATATATATATATATATATATATATATATATATATATATATATATATATATATATATATATATATATATATATATATATATATATATATATATTAAAATAAATAATGCAAGCTAAGAAGAAAACACATAGCGTTGACACACCTGAACACAATAGACCATGGAGTGTAACATTTGGTCTTCACTATTGAATCTCATGGAAAGTGCCTTAACTGATATGTTTGTCACTGAATTGACTGATCATAATGAAGTGCATTGATGAGCTAATCTAAAATGAGTCATATGCCATGTGTGGTGAGAAATTATGTAGTCCATGCATTGTATTTGTGTCTAGAACTTGCCCGGTATGTGAATTAAAGCAAAATATTAGGTTTCTCGGTTTGAAAAATAATTTTAGGCTTTCTTTGATATATTTTTTAATTGAGCTTAATTGCTTATCACAATAAAATTATCATTAGTTAACTCTATTGGTCCTATAAACTTTTTATTTGGCAACCATATTACAAGCCTACACCCTTTGTTCTTCATTGATCTTGTTCTGAACCTTTTTCCTCTTAAAAGCACTTTAATTGTGAAAATAATGCTAAAAGAATTAAGAAGGAATTAAGTGTGAGTGGCTTTTGAGTGAAGCCATTGAAAAGTTAGAAATGGCATTTGTTTTGTAACAGTTATACACCACTAGCAAAAAATATTGAATGAATAAATATGATGTTCTGATCCAGCTAGTGGGTATAAATTAGTAGAGTGCTTAAAGAAGAAGGGAATACATGGATGATATATCATTTGTGATTAAAACAAAGTAACATGTGATGTGTTAAAGTGCTTAGGGGAGTAAGTCACTATTCCAATATGTATCCTACATGTCCCTTAGCCCACATTACAATCATGGAAAAGTCCTAATTGATTTTGAGCTGAGTTAGCCTATATTAGTAGAGATTTACATTATGGACAAGCTTATGATACCATTTGCATGTATGTGATTTTTATTGAGAGAGTGAGTACTTTCATTGATAAATGTGAGTATATGACTTGAATGTGCGGATTAAATTTCCATATACTTCATAATTGGCATGATGGTGAGGGCATATGACTTAGTGACAGAAAAGCAAATCTTGACTTCTGTGTAGAGTATGTTAAGGAAGTTTGAATATTGAATGGCACTTGAAAATCAACTTTAAGGCTAAGATTTTACATTGCTAGGCATAATATGTGTATATTGTTCTAGGTGTAATACGCTAATGGATAAGGTTAAATAAAGAAACTTTAGTGAGTATGATGTGATTGCTCGAGGACTAACAATGAATTAAGTTTGGGGTGTTGATAATATGCGAAATCTTAGTGATTGAACCATTATTTATGCTTCCCTTTAATTATATTTCAATAACATAATATATATATATATATATATATATATATATATATATAATTGATGAGAGATAGGCATTTAATTTGTGATTCTTATACTTTGCAGAAATAGGAGCCTATATAAATATTTGGAAATGTTACTAAATGATTCAGGAGCAAAAACAAACCCTCGGAGTTGAGTCCGTGCAAAAAAGAAACAAAAAAATGGCAGAAAAGATTCCCAGATGCGCGAAGTTTCTACTTCGCACAAAAGTTCGCGCGAATAAACTGCCAAACCAGTGTCAGACGAGCGAAGAAACGTGCGAAGTTCAGTGTTCGCACTAATCTTCGCGCGTTTATGTCCGGGAAAGGCATTAAGGAGGGGTAAAATTGGAAAATTACAGGATTTCACTCAAAATTAATTAAAGTAAACCTCTATTATTGAGGGACATGATCAGATTTTACGAGTGAGTGGAAAATTATTATTGAATCTAGAGAGAAGAAGCCATTGAAGATTTTTGGAGCTAAAGAGGAGAAGGAAGAACAACATCTTGGAGAAAAGATTCAAAGAGTCCTTCTAAACTTTATTCTTGTTGCTTGTTTATACTATGTTTGAGATTATTATTGTTGAGTTTTATATGAATATGAGTATCTAAATACTCTAGTATTCTAGGGTCATGGGTGTTAGATGATCTTGTTATTTGAAGCTTAGATTGAATATATGTATTGAATTTATTATTATGTATTGTTTATTTGATTTTGGTTTTAATTATTTTACTACGTAGCTAACAGTGAAATATTATTTACGAACCTTGAGTTAAACTTGACAAAGGAAGTTCTTGGTTGCATATAAAATCAAATAAAACAAGTTTTGAATCCCGGGCATCGGGTGAACGATTTGCAATTAAGATAGACATATACTGAATTGCCTTGTTTGGTTGAAGAATAGGAGTTGTAAAAGCATCCTTGTTAATATTAATACCATAGACATATAGGTATTGAATTAACTTGAATAGATTCATAAGAACTCGAAAGATTCTTATGAATATTATTAACTGTATAATCAACAACCCAGATAATTCAAAAAATCAATTATAAGTTAGAAAAGTAGCATGTTCGCTAGCAAGTCCATGATCCTGGAATATATTTGTCCAAAGTATTATAAAAATATTGTGTAATTGTTATAGTAATTTTGTCTTAAATTATTATGCAATTATTAAGTATATTGTAAATTGGCTCTTTATATATTTCGTAATGATATAGTATGAATTGATAATTAATTGAGTTAATATTAGTCGATAAGTTAATCAAAATTACTCGTGGGAATGATACTCTACTTACTACTATATTTTTTGTCGATCGCGTACACTTGCGTGAGTGTTTTGGTCGTAACACTCAACAAGTAGACACACCTTCTTATCTTCTCCAAAAATAACGAACCCTTCAAGTTGTTCCATATAAATGTCTTCCTCCAAATCTCCATTTAAGAAGGTTGTCTTCACATCCCTCTTCTAGATTTCAAGGCCATACATGGTGGCTAACGCTATTAACATTAGAATAGATGTAATCCTCATTATCAGTGAGTGCGTGTCAAAGTAATCGAGACAATCTTGTTGTCTAAACCTTTTGAAAACTAACCTTGCCATATATTTGTAAATAGCATAATCAACTTTCATTTTCCTTTAGAAACTTCACTTATAATCCATATGTTTATTTTCTGGAGGAAAGTCAACGCATTCTTAAGTGATTCAATCTCACCATTATCTGCCTCTATTCACAGTTGTCCTTCCGAGAAAGACATAGCTTTTTTTGAAGTTTAAGGCTCATTTTCTAACAAGAATATAAAAAAATTTGGTCCAAATGAAGTAGACATTCTTTGACTTTTACTATGCCTTGAATTCTCCTTATTTGGACTATTTCTTTTATTTTTTTCCCGAGGTCGCTTAGATCTTTTACTATACTACTCACATTTACTTTTATATGGATAAATATTTTCAAAGGATATAACATTATCTTATTCTACAACCATATTAATATTAATGTTGGGATTTTCTAATTTATGAACCAAAAATCAATTTGCTTTACTATTTGTTGCATATCCTATGAAATTTGTACTTTAGCCAAATACCTCCAGACTTCAAAATATTTCAAGTTAAGATTTCTTCCTTTCCATTTTCATATGAAATGGATCATGTTTTGCCACGGTAACCTCGATATAGTATTTGGTTAGTTGTAAGAATAGATCTCCTAAGCATTCATCATCTCTTTTAATAATAGATTCTTTCTTTCCACAATCTCATTGGAGGGCGTTTATAAGCTGTTCTTCTATGAAAAATACCATATTCCAAAACACATTTCTTCATATTCACCGCCCTTATTGCTTTAGAGAGCCAATCACATGAATTGTTGATGTGTCAAGATAGAGCCAGGATTAATAAATAGTGAAGTTTGTAATCTTTAAATCAATTTGGCACAATCAGAACTAATAAATCGTGAAATTTTTAATCTTCAAATTGAATAAAATCTGTCACAATCAGATTTAATAAATAGTGAAGCTTTTAAACTTCAAACCAAATATTATCTGACACAATTAAATTTAACAAATGGTGAAGTTTTTAATCTTCAAACCAAGTAGAAAGTCACTTAGATTTTCACCTCCAACAAATGAGTAGAAAGTCACAAACACTTTCTCAACGAACGAGTAAAAAATCACACAAATTATGGTCTCCAAATGTGAATAGGGAATCACCAAGATTCCTTTTCCCTTTTCAAATGACTTTCCAACTAAAACATTAATTATAACGCTTAAACAATTTGATCTCTTACTATATATATATATATATACATATATATATATATATATATATATATATATATATATATATATATATATATATATATATATATGTGTGTGTGTGTGTGTGACGACCCGACCCGTCGTCTCATGTATTACTGCTCCGTTTTTCCCATTTAGTGCTTCCTCAAGTTTTGTTATCACCATGTGGTGTGTTAGAGTTGATTCAGACTGATTTTAATAAGAAATGAGTCACTAGGTCTCTTTTAAGAAGGCATAAGTTGGAAAAGTCAACCAGAAGTTGACTTGTGAGTTAAAGGGTTTGGAATTAAACTCCGACGATTCGGTTAGATCCGGGTGATTATTTAAGGCTTAGGATCACAATCGGAAGTAATATTTGAGGTCCGGTGAAGAAGTTAGCCTATTTTGGCTAAGTTAGTATTTTGGCGATTTCCGGTTGATAGGTGAAATTTTGATCCGAGAGTCGGAATGGAATTCTGAGAGAATCAGTAGTTTCGTTAGGTGATTTTAAACTTGTGTGCAAAATTTCAGTTGATTTGGAGGTGTTTAGGTCGGATTTTTTATTGAATGAGAATTTGGAAAGTTTTAGTTTAACATACGCCTTGATTGATGAAAACTTGACGATTTTGATGTTAATGATAGTATTTTTATGACTCGAGCAAGTTCGAATGAAGTATTAGAACGTATCTGTGCTTTTGGTTGATGTCCCGGGGGCCTCGGGTGTCTTTCGGGTAAGTTTTGAGCGAGTACGGACACCCCGGAATTTATAAAAATGGAGGTGGCAGCAGTGGAGGCGCGGACCGCACTCCTTTTCGCGCTGGGCGCACGGCCGCACACGGGAAGATCTGCAGGCTGCTGGTTCTACTTCGTAAGCTCATATCTTTTTATCTACACTGAATTTAGAGGTGATTCAAGCACGAAAGTTGTAGATCTTTCAATCTAGTCTTCAGAAACATATTATAATAGGCATTTGGACATTTGTAGCAAATGTTATGACCAAAATTGTGAAGCCTGTCACTGCAGTCGAATTGCTGCGCGGCCGTGGCCATTTTTGTGCGGTCAGCACTCCCTGGGTGCGGACCGCGGTCATTTATGTGCGGTTAGCTCTGTCGGAATCCGAGGGTTACTCTATAAATACGAGGTTTTGGGTTTTATTTGATTTTTGGACCTAGAGAGCTCGAATTTTGACGGTTTTTCGAAGCTTTTTCAAGAAATTCATCGGGGTAAGTGATTCAAACTCAGATTTGATTAGAGTACATGAATCTATCATTGAATTCATCATTTAATTAGTGATTTGATATGAAATTTGGAAAGAAAATTTGGAATCTATAGAAAATGTAAAATAAAGATTTGAACGACCAAATGGTGTCTGAATTGGATAAATTTTATATGGTTAGACTCGTGGCGAGATAAGGAATCCGTTGATAATAATTTTATAATTTTTTGAGAAGCGGGACCGGGGCTCGGGTTTTTCTTGTTTGGAGGTTCTTGCTATAATTCGATCATTTTCGATTGGGTATTGTCCCATTTATATATTGTGATGTATTCGCTTTGTTTTTGGCTAGTTTCGATGCGTGTGGATACCGATTAGAGGGGCAAAGGCTCGCGGGCTTGAGATTTTGCTGGTTCGAGGTGAGTAATACTTGGGAATGATATCATGAGGGTTTGAAACCCCGAATTTGCACATCTTAGTGTTGTATTGTGGTGACTTGTACGCTGGACCTGAGCGTGGGGTAGAGCACCGTTGGGGATCATGACTTGGTCCATCCCGGTTGTTGGTTTTTACCGCGTATCTGCAAATGAATTGTTGATATCATTATGACTTGGGATCATTGCCATACTTGGGGCTTATTGCCGATTATTTGAAATCTTTATGAACTAACATCACTGTTTCCCTCACTATTTGAAATATGTTTTAGATCGGTCCATGTGATTTACACTGTTTTATGAACTTAGCTATATTTTTACTCAAACTTGGAGTTTTAACTCATATTTGAACTATTGTTTGAGCTGAGATTTATTGTTTTACTGATGCCCGAGGGGTTTTTGACTATTTTTGGACTAATTGAGGCCGAGGGCCATATGAGAGGGCATGAAGAGTAATATGAGGAGGCTTTCAGGCCTCGAGTACTATGTGAGGAAGCTTTCAGGCCTCGAGTGTTATGTGAGCATACGCATATAAATACATGTATTGGAATGCACGCCGCAGTAATATGTTATGTGGATCGGACTGCACACCGGAGTATTATTGCGCTTGGGATGTAGGAGCCCCTCCGGAGTCTGAACTCCCTCAGTGAGCACGCGTACCCAAATGGAGCGCGCCACAGCGGTTATACGCATTGCATTGCATTCATGCATTTACTCATGTTTGTACTATGTGGCATGACATTTAGCACGCATATATCATCGGCATTAATACTGTTATTTGCCTTGTTGACCAGATACCCTAGTACTATATGTTAAGGAGTGTTGTGCCCAAGGGGCCGATTTACGAGCCGATTTGCTCTATTTGATATAGCATTCACATGCTTGGCTATTGAAAAAGTAAAAAAGATATTTGTAAAAGAGATATTTGAAAAATGGATTTTGTAAAAGATATTTTCAACTCACCTTGAGGTTTTCTAAAAGATTCTTACAGTATTACGGTTTTCCTCAAAGAGTTGTACTGTTCTTTATAGCATTTTGATGTGCACATATGTATTTTCTTATCACTCAGTTATTATTCTCTCTTATTACCACTGAGTTGGAAGTACTCACTTTATTCTCTACACCTTGCGTGCAGTTGCAGGATTTGTTCACCCGGTAACGGGTTATTAGCATGACTGAAGGCCATATTTTGGTAGTTGAGCAAGGTGACCGCCAGCGTTCGCGGCACCGCGTTTCACCTTGAAATTTCAGTTTTATTTTGTGTATGTATATATATATATATATATATATATATATATATATATATATATATATATATATATATATATACTTTGTTGGCCAATAGTAGTGTCTCTACTCATTAGATGCTCGTGACTAGTGACATCCCGGTCGGGTTGTGTTGGGATGTAATTTAATTGTTAAATGCCATTAAGTATATTCCTATTCATTTATGTTTAATAGCTGTTAAAAGAGGATTTGGGGTTCTTGGCTGGCCTTGTCTTCACGAGAGGCGCCATCACGACCGGGTATGGATTTTGGGTCGTGTCAAGTTGGTATCAGAGCCTAGGTTACTAGGTCTCACGAGTCATGAGCAGGTTTAGTAGTGTCTCGCGGATCGATACAGAGACGTCTGTATTTATCCTCAAGAGGCTGCAGAACCTTTAGGAAAACTTCCCTTTCTTGGAATTCTTATCGTGCGTACTTGATTCAGCTTGAGATATAACTCTTAAAAATTCCTTCCACTCATCTGCATGCGCACGCGAGCGCTCAGTAGTATATGTGCCGTAATGGCTTGTGATTCCCCGATCAAGGGGGCGAGAGGTAATCTCCGTGAGTTCATGTTGGGCCAGTCTAGAGGACCTGAGGCTGGACTTTTGCCTATGGCTTGAGCACCGAGGTGCTGATTGTGTGAGCAAGTATTTTGATCTTATATATTCAGTAATGTCCTTATTAGCCAGGTTGGCGGTTGCATATCCATGCGATGAGTATGTTGGTACTGCAGGGTGTATCTATGTGATCGTGGTAGTGACGAAAGGGTCTGCTGAATAATAGATGAGCTATTAAGTGTTCGTTTCCCATTGTGATCTGTTTTGTAGCCCCAAGTTATGGGCGTGTGAAGGATATTTTTGTATTTTCTAGTTGAGAATAAGGTGCACTATGTGTGGCGATATGAGTTTAGACTCAGAAAGACTAATTAATTGTTTAACATATATGATGGTTGAAAGTATGTTGAAATATAGAAATGAGGCGAGGCAGGTGGGTTATCTCTTGCGGAGCATTTTGAGCGGTATGATCCTTATGTGTATGTTAAAATATCTCATGTGTAATTGGAGGGTATGTGTTGTAATTGAGGAAATTGGGACGCTTAAGAAAGTGGACTCAACTGTGGTAGAGATGAAGGTGAGATGTGTGGAGGATTATGATACTAGTTGATCTGTATTTTCATGAACTTGTAGATGACTTGAGTTTAATTCTCACTATAATGTTGTGATTTCATTAGAGTAAAAGTATTAAGGATTATTGAGTGTGTCCTGGTATATGGCCTCGAACCAAGTTGGGGAGGTTGCTATGGATTAGCTGATTGCACTGTTGTGTGCTATGTTGTTTCTGTCTCAAAGTATGCTAGCAGATCAGGTCTGGTCATAGAAATTGAGCTGAGAATGGCGCGTGTGAAGGAAAATTCTGATAAAGGTTATATGGTGCTTCGTAGATGTGAAGAAATACTAGGATGTTTTGAGCTACTGTTGATAAAGAATGTTCAGTGTATAGAGAGGAAAGATGGTTGTTTGTATATGTATGAAATTAAATTCTGTGGTGTCAGAGTAATAATAAGGCACGAGTAGTTTTGTTCATTTAGGATATGTGATTTACAACTGAATAAGAGTGAATGACTCTCGAGAATGGTTTTATGGTGTTCAAGATTTTGCATCTACCAATAAGGTGTCGTAAGTTTGTGTACGTGGCTAGAGACTGTGTTTTTGTTAGAAAAGATCAAGACTTGTGGTACTTTGTGTTAATCATGGGATTTTATGTATCCGTATTTGGAAGGTAATGGTAACGGATTCAAATTTGCAGGAAGTTCTTCAAAGTAAAGTATTCTGGAATGTGGTATTTCTGGGAGACGTTTGAGAGGGTATTCGGTGGTCTATGGGTCTTAGACAGTGTAGTTTTATGTACGAGTCTCGTGTGGTAACCTGGGTTGAGTTATTGTGGTACTACAAAGGAAGAATATCAAATCAAAGATGAATCAGAAAGCAATTAGAAAAATGGAATAGCATGTTAATAAACCGAATCAGTATGATAAGGATATGAGTAATTCTTTGTATGTGTTCGAGGTAATAAGTCTTACAGGTATTGTACAGCAAAGCTCTTGCGTGCTGGCAGTTTGCTTAGCTTGGTTTGGGTAAAAGGATTCAGTCCTGGAAGTTTAGCTTGTGCAATGGATTATGGTCTATGTGTTATGATATGGAGAATTGATATTTGCGTGTCCAAGACTTTAGTTCAGCTCATAATGGGAAATCATTAAATTCTTGAACAGCACGGGCAGCTGCAGGTGAGTAAACAATCGATCTTTAGATGATTAAGGTGATGTAAATTAATGATACATCAGTAGTATTGCTACATTTTCTTGTTGGATCGACTGTGGATATTTGAGTTTGTTGATGGCGTAGGAAATTTTGAATATCTTTCGTGCTATGAGTGGTTACTTGATGTGTGTTTTGTATTCGTACGCAGGAGTATGGAATCATGCATAGTGATTCATGCGTTATATGTGTTAGAGACTAGAAGTTCTCGTGATCCGACCATATGGTGGTTGTGGGTCGTGTGTATCTACATCGTCAAGCACTTGTTGGAAACTGGAGGTCCGAATGGATCTTTCTTTGCTTGGTATGTTAAATTTGGGTTATGATATTAGATTGCAGACGGGTTGTCCCAATGTCAGGTTGCCTGGTAAGGTGCATTGAATTATGTTCTAGCAGAGTAGTTTGTATTTCTAAGACCAGCGAACGGTTGGCAAGTATTGCTTTGTTAATTAAGCCTTCGTGGCGGATGTCAGTGCAGAGGTTTCTACCATTGATTCAGTTCCGGTATTGAGGAACGTTTTTGGATGCATTTCTTGTGGCCGAGTTTGAGGCTATATGTATTTATTGTAATGAGCAAATTTGACTCGATGTACATCTTTTTTTGTGAGATATATGTGCGGATCGGGTGGCACACCGCCACGGGTATGATATCTGGATCGGGTGGCACGCCGCCACAGGTATGTTATCTGGAGTGGGTTGCACGCCGCAACAATGTGATATGGAGAATAGTTTTCTATATGTTACTTTGTATGCCTTGCTTCCTGGTCTCTGAGGAAAGTTCGTATTGGGTGTTGCTCGGCGAATAGTGCATTGGTTGTGTCCTTTCAGGATTGAATAGTGTATATTAATTGCTTCACCGTGGATGTGATGGATTGCTTGGTTTCAGACGTCAATCTGTGTGTGGCTGACCGTGTTGAACATGGTGACTTGAGGTACTTCATGGGTAATAGTGTTTGGATAGAATCGCGCGTTGTGTCAAGGCCACATGAAGTTATGACCTTTCGAGGAGGATTCATGTACTCCATTTCCATGATGTGAGACGGGATCTCAGTTTTGTGTTGTAATGGTGCTGCTAAGCTTGAGGTACAGCCTTTTCGTTTGAGTCATTGTCATGATTTAAGTATGTTCATACTGCTTCTCATTGGTGCATGTATTATGCAAGTTGTGTCTTAGGCCTGTATTGAGTTGTCATATCACTAGAGTGGTGTAATGGAGTCAAAGTGATCATTGGAATCATTAATGAGTACGAACAGAATTGATGTCAACTTGTTAGAAAGGTAATATCGAGGTTTGGCTTGAAAGATTGTCGTGGTATGAGTCATATGAGGAATGGATTCATGAATGGTTAATCTGAGAAATGGATTTGGTATATCGCATGTTTCAGTTGTCGTTGGCAGTATATGAAAGTGTTGGAATAAGACTTTAGCTAATAAAAAGGTTTTTCTATCGGTATTTGGTTATTGTGGGCAATTGCTGTGAATAGAGGCCATCGTCTCGAGTGTTCAGGTTGTGTAGTATATCATATGGTCTCACTTGGAGTGACAGGTATGAATTATTACAGAAAGTTTGGGTTTATTCTGAGTTTGAATGTGAATTTCTAATCTTGTGTATGATTTTGGAAAGTGCAATGTGGTTCTACGGTTTATGGTTTAGATGGACTGTGAGATTGCAGCTATATCATGTTATCGGACCTATGCAAGATAGGGTGACGAGAGATCACCCCGGGTATATGATTGGTAAGATCTTTCAGCTAATGATTGGCTTCTAGAACAACTCTGGATACGCTCGAGGACGAGCATTTGTTAAGTTGGGGAGGATGTGACGACTCGACCCGTCGTCTTATGTATTACTGCTCCATTTTTCCCGTTTAGTGCTTTCTCAAGTTTTGTTATCGGCATGTTGTGTGTTAGAGTTGATTCGGATTCATTTTGATAAGAAATGAGTCACTAGGTCTCTTTTAAGAAGGCTTAAGTTGGAAAAGTTAACCGGAAGTTGACTTGTGAGTTACAAGGCTCGGAATTAAATTCTGACAATTCGGTTAGCTCCGGGTGATGATTTAAGGCTTAGGAGCGCAATCGGAAGTAATTTTTGTGGTCTGGGGAAGAAGTTAGCCTATTTTTGCGAAGTTAGTATTTTGGCGATTTCCGGTAGATAGGTGAAATTTTGATTCGGGGGTCAGAATGGAATTTTAAGAGTTCTAGTAGTTTCGTTAGGTGATTTTAGACTTGTGTGCAAAATTTTAGTTGATTCGGAGGTGTTTAGGTCGAGTTTTTGATTGAATGAGAATTTGGAAAATTTTAGTTTAACTTAGGCCATGATTGATGAAAACTTGACGATTTTGATGTTAACGATAGTATTTTTATGGCTCGAGCAAGTTTGAATAAAGTATTAGAACATATATGTGCTTTTGGTTGATGTCCCGTGGTCCTCGGATGTATTTCGGGTAAGTTTTGAGCGAGTACGGACACCCCAGAACTTAGAAAAATGGAGGTGGCAGCAGTGGAGGCGCGGACCGCACTCCTTTTCGCACTGGGCGCGCGGCCGCGCACGGGAAGATCTGCAGGCTGCTAGTTCTACTTCGTAAGCTTATATCTTTTTATTTCCTTGGAATTTCGAGGTGATTCAAACACAATAGTTGTAGAGCTTGGAATCTTGTTTTCAGAAACATATTATAATAGGCATTTGGACATCTGTAGCGAAAGTTATGGCCAAAATAGTGAAGCATGTCACTGCAGTCAAATTGTTGTGCGGCCGCGACCATTTTTGTGCAGTCAGCACTCCCTGGGCGCGGACCGCGGTCATTTTTGTGCGGTCAGCACTGTCGGAATCTGAGGGTTACTCTATAAATACGAGGTTTTGGGTTTTATTTAATTTTTGGACCTAGAGAGCTCGGATTTTGGCGATTTTTCGAAGGTTTTTCAAGAAATCCATCGGGGTAAGTGATTCTAACTCAGATTTGGTTAGAGTACATGAATCTATCATTGAATTCATCATTTAATTAGTGATTTGACATGAAATTTGGGAAAAAAATTTTGGAATCTTTCAAAAATGTAAAATAAAGATTTGAAGGACCAAATGGTATCGGAATTGGATAAATTTCATATGGTTAGACTCGTGGTGAGATAATGAATCCATTGATGATAATTTTATTATTTTTTTAGAAGCGGGCCCTGGGCTCGGGTTTTGCTAGTTTCGATGTTCTTGCTATAATTTGATCATTTTCGATTGGGTATTGTCCCATTTGCATAATGTGATGTATTCGCTTTGTTTTTGGCTAGTTGCGACGCGCTGGAGGCCAATTTAAGGGGCAAAGGCGTCGCAGGCTTGAGATTTCGCTGGTTCGAGGTGAGTAATACTTGGGAATGATATCCTGAGGGTTTGAAACCCCAAATGTGCACATCTTAGTATTGTATTGTGGTGACTTGCACGCTGGACCTGAGCGTGGGGTGAAGCACCATTGGGGATCGTGACTTGGTCCGTCCCGGTGTTGGTTTTTACCGAATATCTGCAAATGAATTGTTGATATCATTATGACTTTGGCTAATTTCCATACTTGGGGCTTATTGCCGATTATTTGAAATCTTTATGAACTAACATAACTGTTTCCCTCACTATTTGAAATATTTTTGAACTCGGTCCATGTGATTTACACTGTTTTATGAATTCACTCAAACTTGGAGTTTTAACTGATATTTGAACTATTGTTTGAGTTGAGCTTTATTGTTTACCTGATGCTCGAGGGGGCTTTTGATTATTTTTGGACTGATTGAGGCCGAGGGCCATATGAGAGGGCATGCAGAGTGATGTGAGGAGGCTTTCAGGCCTCGAGTGCTATGTGAGGAGGCTTTCAGGCTTCGAGTGTTATGTGAGCATATGCATATACATGTATGGATCAGACTGCACGCCACAGTGATATGTTATGTGGATCCGACTGCACGCCGGAGTATTATTGCGCTTGGGCTGTAGGAGCCCCTCCGGAGTCTGAACCCCCAAACTGAGCGCGCGTACTCAAATGGAGCGCGCCACAGCGGTTATACACATTGCATTGCATTCATGCATTTACTCCTGTTTGTACTACGTGGCATGACATTTAACACTCATATATCATCGGCATTCATACTGTTATTTGCCTTGTTGACCAGATACCCTAGTACTATATGTTAAGGAGTGTTGTGCCCAAGGGGCCGATTTACGAGTCGATTTGCTCTAGTATAGCATTTACATGCTTGCCTATTGAAAAAGGAAAAGAGATATTTGTAAAAGAGATATTTGAAAAAGGGATTTTGTAAAAGAGATTTTCTACTGACCTTGAGGTTTTCTAAAAGTTTCTTACTGTATTACGGTTTTCCTCAAAGAGTTGTACTGTCCTTTATAGTATTTTGGTGTGCTCATACATGTTTTCTTATCGCTCAGTTATTATTTTCTCTTATTACCACTGAGTTGGAAGTACTCACTTTACTCTCTGCACCTTGCGTTTAGTTGCAGGATTTGTTCACCCGATAACAGGTTATTAGTAGGACTGAAGGCCATATTTTGGTAGTTGAGCAAGGTGACCGCCAGCGTTCGTGGCACCGCGTTTCACCTTGAAATTTCTGTTTCATCTTGTATATATATACTTTGTTGGCCAATAGTAGTGTTTCTACTCATTAGATGCTCGTGACTAGTGATACCCCGGTCGGGTTGTATATATATATAATCTCAAAAATATATATATTTTTTTTTAATTTGAGTATATACATACATTACATTATTAATTTGAGTACAAATCAATGTAGTATAATTATAATATTAAAGGAATTTCTTACAGTTACTTTTAAATAACTTAAATATATAAAGCATGGTCCACAATCCATAGTCCATAGCGCCGGCCATAATCTAATGTAAACGTCAATGCATTATCCAATAGAGAGGTTGGGGCGGCTATGGACATTTCCATACTATAGCCTCATATATACTTTTTCCCCATCTTTTCCTACTTTTGACTTCCATGGCTATTGACCAATTCACAATTTAACAAATGGCAAATTGTTAGAATAAGATTGCATCACATTCATTGCACCTCCTTTTCTTACTTCTTCACAATGAGTGTGAATTAGGCCTGCCTTTAGCATTTGTAATTGTCTCCTTTCTTCCTGTATTTGTTTTATCTCTTATTTGGCTAGTCGTTTTCACTTTAATTACTTTCTAGGATATAGTCTCCATTTTCTTAAAAAATCAATGGAAAACAAAATCAACAGAATCACAATAAAAATTATGAAGATTATAAATTAAATCAAGAATTCTTAGAGTTATGTTCTTGGAATATCAAAGAACTACGAATTTTAAATATCAAACTTATGCACAAAAAAAAGTGTATTTGGAAGTAGCAAGGACAGACGATGAGAAAATTAAAACCCTTCTTAAGACTTAGGTTGTACCACAAGTAGCTAGGTTGCGAGAAAACTCTCTCAAGAGTTAAGTTATGCTGAAATTCAAAGTAAAAAAGAGAGTATTACGTTAAGAACAGTGTTGTCCAAAACCAGACTAAGGGAGAAAAAACAAAACTAAATTTCCCTGTTTTCAGTCGGCAGAGTAAAAGTAAGACGAGAAAAACAAGTCACGCTTCTATCCAAAAAGGTTTAAATGAGATAACTACTAATCCACTATTTCTTTAATGGAGCAAACAAAATATTTAGGTAGCCATAAGTTTTATTCAAATAAATTTAAAATTTATTTTTAAATTTCATATTGGATCATAAATTTTGTCCACATTGGGCAAAATCACAAATCTCAAACTCCAAATCCCAAAATTATCCCAATTGCTTATTTTGGTCCAAAATTTTAAAAATTAGAAATTATATACATGTTTTTTCAAAATAAAGTTGAAAAATATGTTTTGAAAATGTATGTCCAAACACCTTTTCGTCTTCAAACTAGACTTCAACCAAATTAGGTTTTTCAAATAATTAGAATCTATGACCAAACGCTAGCTTAATCAAGTCTCAAGAGATTGATATTTCACCTTTTCTTGGACTTACATTTCCCAGTTCTTTCCATTTTAAGGGCCGAACTTCTAAACCGCCGGCTTCCATAGAACAATATCATGGCCAAGCAAATCTTGGCAACTGGCAATTTCAAGGATCAGGGGAGGAATGAAATGGTTATCTCGGCTGCAGCACCGATCTACGAGAGGAGCTGATAGATGAGTAGGCTTCCCCTTACGGACGAATGCTGCTACGGGAGTGCAGAATAGACCAGCTGAAGATGAAAGATTCCTCTACTGGCTGTATCGTCCTTTTGCTTTACGTTACAACAATAACAAATCCAGTATAATCCCACAAGTAGATTTCTGGAAAGAGTAGTATGTACGCATATCTAACTCTTCCCTTCAAGAAAAATAGTATGTACACAGACTTTACTCCTACTTTTTTAAGTGTAGAGGATGTTTTCGATAGACCGGCTAAACAAACACTAAAAGTTCTTTTCAGTTTATGTTAAGCAAAAAATACACAAAAATATGATTACATTTTCTCAGTTCTTTTGTGTAATTTATGGGTTTAAGTTACATGCATAAATAGTGTAAGAAATTTATATACGATCGGCATAAACACACTGCTCATGCACAATCATAATTGTGGAGGACGAGTGTCAGCAAGAATTGCCAAGAATGCGATTGAATAATCAATTTCATCTCCATGTATACTTATTCATACAAACAATTGAACAACAAAGAACTATAGGGAAGTGTAACTTGATAACTTAGCTCTTGAATTAGAGGACCATATTTCATTATTCGTCTCGCTGTTACATATTCTATAGTGATGCCATTAAAGCAGACATCACTTTTCAAAAATCAAAATATTTTGAATGAGCAGAATTCTTCCATCCTGCCCAAGTTTTTTCTCTAGCTCTCTTTCATCAACAAGATGGTGAATATGGAAAAAAGAATTCAAAAAATGGGAAAACAACTAGTTAGATATTACTTCAAGAAAGAATGAGCCCGAATCCAATCTTTGACCATTAATGCACAATCTGCTCCTGCTCCATGTATAACTGATCCGCCCATGTTGGAATCGTATCAGAACCTCGACTAGCATTCAGATGATATTGCTGATCTTCCATAGATAATTGTCTTGAACTCATAGCAGGGGAATCCTTCACCATAGACTGGACCCAAGAGACATCAGGCTCAGCAGAAGAGTTCAAAATTGAGGATTCACTCATAGGAAACCTACTGCCACTGCTCCGTAAACCAAAGGAAGCAGATTTTCTCAATTTATTGAGCTCTTCCTTCTGGATGCCCCAGTCCAATTTACCATCAGGGGAGCCCCAACCTGAGAGGTTAGGAGGCACAGCAGACGCGTTAGAAAGGGATGAAGATATCCCAGAAAGACGGCCTGCAGCACTTCGATCGATGAAACTCTGGCTTCGCTTGGCAAATGCAGCAGATCTTGAACTCAAAGCTGCTGCAGCAGCACCAGATGGATCAATCCCAAACGAAGATGATGTCCTAAAAGATGGTGAAGATTGACCGGAAGAATAGCCTGTCATAAGTTGCTGGTTCATATTTTGTCGCATCTGCATCCCTTTCGGAGATTGTAGTTGGGGTGATCCAGCATCAAGTGATAGCCCTTGTAGCTGAGACAAAATTTTGGAATCAAGGGTCGCTAAGATATCATCAAGATTAGTGGGTTTCAATCCACCATGCCTACCAAGTTCACCGTTTCTGTCACTAGAAGAAGCTGCAAAAGCAGCAGCTTTGGCCGAAGAACTGTTCCACCCAGATGGTGAAGAAAGAGCAGATAAGTTATCCATCAGTTGATCTTGTCGCAGATGATGACTTTCGAATCCAAGTAAACCATTATCTAACTCCACGTCTCTGGCACTATATGTGGTTTTCAACCGACTAATAGGCAGCTGCAAGGTTGGGGTTGCAAGGCTGGATTGGCAGGGCCACAAAGATCCACCCACAGAAGAACCTCCAGACGAAGGAGACATCGGTGGAGTTGAAGTAGGAGGCATCATAATTGATGGAGAACCAAGGGCTAGTGGAGAAATTGATGCGATATCCAATGACAGAGCACTATTGGAATATGATCTAGGTGAAAGCACAGCAGACCCTGTAGAAGGGTACAAGGGGCGAAGCTCTTCAGGTTTGTGGGCAAAGAAGCATACCCTCCTATTGCAATTTGTTTCATCCTTGCACATACGAGTTCGGTACTGTGCAGGGTGAAGCCAGCACTCAAAAATACCATGCGCATACTCACAAACGTCTCCTCGCTGGCATGTCCCCTTGCGAAAATCTGGACAAGGGACACAACTATAGTGGTATTTTCTAGGGTCACGCCTTCTGGCGTTTTCACCAGGGTGTACAAAGGGGCACTCTGTCCAGTCATGGGAGTAAGCTCTTGAGCATGGTTTCACCTTAAATATGTACATTCTGAAGTCATCTGTCCCATATATCCCAATCTTTATGTCCGGAAGAGAAGGATCAACAGGATACTCTTTCTTTTCGCTCCCAAATTTAGAGATGTTTGGAGTCAATAACAGCTGTTCTTCTGCTTGTTCGGAGATAATCTGATCGATGAGTCCAGTTGCTTCCCCATCGTCGCTGCTTCCTCCAAGCAAGTGCTCCAGTATCTTCCTCCTAGAGTTGAGACAACAGCCCTGAGCTGAGATCAAGTCAACAGCCCGTTTTCCATTTGCATCAACCAAATTCACATCAGCAGAAGCATCAAGCAAGAGCTTGACAACCTCAAGCAAAGTAGCAGAGTCACCAGCAATCGCGCAGTGAAGGGCTGTAGCCTCATCGGAACCACAAGCTTGATTAACATCAAGACAGCCCTTCTCAAGAATATAATTCAGAACCCGTTTGCTACCAAAAGTAGCAGCGATCATAAGGGGTGTCCTCTCCTCATATCCCATATTCTTTACACCAATTCTCCTACCATACCATAAACCCACCTCATTCATGTCATGACCCTCCTCTTCTACAGCCTTTTGGAAGTTGATAATATCATCTGAAGCCGATAACTCGAGCAAAAGGGAGAAAGCAGGGACATGATCCTTTTGCTTCTGAATTTCAGCTTCCATGGCTAAATCAGCAGAACAGACCTTACTCTTAGAACCACTACACATGATATGGTCTGTACTTCTCTACAACATCGTACAAGAGACACATTCAGTACAACATACTAATCCACAAAAATAACCCAAAAAAAGAAGTGCAGCAAGCCCAATATTCCAGTCTAATGTTAATGAAATTTCAAAACCCCTTATAACATAAAAACAATAAAGAAAGCTAGATAAACATCAAATTTTAATCATTAGCATGAGATGCTATAAATACTAGAGACATGTTTATAAGAAAAACCCCAGCTGGACTACAAATTCTAGCAGTAAAGTATCATTCTTGAAAACAAGTTCCATTCCTTGAGCACTGTAAGTGAAAATTTTGCGAATTTGCAGTTACTATGAACGATAAAGCAAACAGTTTTACAACTACCATGAATCTTTCTTGAGATCCTTATCATGGTATACCCCAAATAGAAATAAGGCAAGAACTAATATCAGACAATTAAAAATTCTATACATGAATAAGTAGAGTGATCCAACTAGTTAATAAAACTAAGAAGAATAACAAAAAGAGAAGCACACCTCAATACTTGAAGAGAGAGAGAGAGAAAGAAAGGAAGGGTTTTAAGCCCAGGTTTTGTGCAGAGAGAAAGGAGCAACACACCAACAAGAAATGAGTTGCTAATGGACGCAACTGGAATGCCTCCTTTTAACTATACACAAGATTAACATACGACCTATCAATAGAAAGGGACAGGTGGAGAGAGAGAGAACACAAATATTGAATTTGTACAGTAATTAAATTATGGAAATGGAAGAAGAAATTTCTTTTCCCTCTCGTGACCTCACTTTTTCAAAATGAAAATGAAAATGAAGATGAAATGAAATGAAAATGCAAATGCTAGATGAAATACAAATTCAGAAAAAGGTGGGTTTTCGGCTAAAACAAGACTCCACATTGACTTCATTCGGGGGTTTATAAGTCGTACAATTTTAACATTATAATATAATTTAGAAAAAGAATATATAATTTAGAAAAAGAATAAAAAATAGCTTTATTTAGCAATTTTTTTATATAAAAATAAAATCTAGAAAAAAAATATCCTTAAATATCCTCGAAAAAATTCCAGCATAATATGCTCGAGTTTGAATATTTTATGTATGAGATTTCAACGTAATGTGTTGGCATTTTATAATATGCTAGAGTTTCAATATAATATGCTAGAAGTTTTTGCACAAGAACTCTATAATCCAGCATATTATGCTGAAATTTTTTATATTTCAACTAGGGCATTTTTGTCCAGATTTTATCTCCTTGTAAAATAATGGTTATTTTTCATTGACTTTAAAAATACTGGATAATTTTCAATTATCGGTTCGAAATTGGCTAGCCTATGCTATTTTCACTATAATTTAACGATTATAAAAAAAACACTCATCTTCTTTTTCAATCAAATTGTAACAGAAATATTATTTAATCATATATAAAATTACTTTAGATAGTATAAATATTAGGCCTTGATCTATGAATTTAGTATAAATATTAGAGCTTGATCTATGTATTTAAGTTACATATCTCGATAAAAATTTACACTTTCAGTACAGTTTTATAGATTATAACATATTATTTACTTTTTTTTTTGTTTCCAATCAATAGTTATACTGAAAATTACTTGTAGCTGCTCTGGGGCAACTTGATAGTTTGAATACATTTTTAGTATTATATCGCAAAGAATATAAACGTAACATATACAATGTGTATGAAGATGTCTAGCACAATTTAAGTCATTGTGAAGTCAATTATATATTAAGTATATAAGTTGGTAACCTAAAGAATAAGGTTAATAACAAGCTTATAGGTAATAAGTTAAACCTTGGAATACCAACTTATTTAATTTCTAAGTATTATAAGGATCATCGACGTTTATAGCTGTATCAAGGCTATTTTAAGTATGAATTCAATTTTTTCCTTTCGTTGTATATCCTAATGTAATTAGTTGCGAAGTCATAAAATTTAATAAGGATATTCAATTTGAACACATTTGTCGTAGGCTGTCTAAGAATATTTAAAGTCCATTTTATAATTATAATAATTAATATATTTGTTTGACCTAAAAGCTATCGAGTGCTTTATAAGTTAGGGACAATCAAAGACTATGAAAAGGTAAATCGGAATCAACGATAATAAATCCAAGGATAGATCTATAGTTCGTATGTTATTTTTTCTAATGAGATTGTAACGAGACTAAGTGGATTATCGATACAAATCACTGAGGGAGAAATAATAGAGAGATAGTGAGAAGTTGTATTATTAATGAAAATAACACATGCCTTACAAATGAGGGAGGCCTTTCCTTATATAGAAGAAAGGCTCCCTCATCAAAATATCATTTTCTAGGACCACTGTCGTTCCAGAAATATAAACGGGCGGAGGGGATGGAGTACTCATACGGGCGACTTTGACATTACGCCTTTGTTGTTAGGGGCGTACCCCCCTCTCGTCATATGGGCGTGAAGAGAGATATATTTGGCTTTAGCGGCCGTGAAAGGAGGCGTACTCGACTTTCATCAGTTACGTCCGATTCGACCACATACAGTTAGTCTCTCCCCCTATTGGAGATGTATTCGACATACATCTGCAATGGGTGGAAAAGATCGACTCGTCTCGGAACTATCCGTATATATACATGTGGCTTATTTTTTGAACCGTCGTTTGCTGACGGCGTGCGTCATGATTACAACTGCTCCTGAGGCAGGTCGGGAGATGATTTGACGTTTCGGCTTCCCGCCTCCTTTTCTGACACCAATCTCTTCGAATCCTATGTACTGGTCTGCTATAAATAGGGAGGGATTTCAAGTTTTTCCATTCTTCGGATCTCTACAAAAAGTTCTTTGTACTTTTGTTATTTTTTATCGCGACTTTTAACGACTTTGCATTTTGACTTTCAGAGCTTGTTGACGTACTTTAATATTGATCAAAAAGATGATACTGGCTAAAGGTAGTCGTCGTCGTGGGACAAATGGGGATGAGGCCACTTCCAGGGTCCTTCCACCTTCAGAAGGTGGGAAGAAATCCCACAAGCCCCTCGTTCCTCTTTCTGTAAATAATGTACTTCCCCGTGAACTATACGTTCGAATGGACTTTCCCTCGAAGGGTGCTGCCGCGGCATGGGAGAGGTCTAAATTACCGAGTCTCATTGGATGATCTCCGTGTTTCTTGTCAAATTCCGGAGATGGTAGTCATACAAACGGTCGAGGGGGATTTTGCCAATGTACACAAAATGGGGTTCTGTACTTTCTATGAGTACCCCTTCATAATAGGGTGTGGCCTTCCGATATACCCGTTGGCGGAGGAGCTATGCAGATTTTATAACGTGTGTCCGGCCCAACTTACTCCCTACACATGGAAAATATGTCGTATTTTAACAACTTACATCAAGAGGGCCGGACTGGACGTCACAGTATATCATTTGCTGCAATTATTCAGTCCCGAATTTATGAGAGGGTCGATGCTACAATTGAAGAACCGTGGGACGAAGGGCTTGGTCGTTGAGATGGACGACAAGCCCAATCGTCAGTTTTGGTTGAAGTTTTTCTTCATTTGAACCTCGGACTTGGTGTCGAACCCCGCTGGATTCCCTGAAGCATGGAATACCGAATGTAGGTGTCGTTTCTTATACTTAGTTATTTATGCTCGCTTGACTTTCGTCAATTTTTTACATTTTTATATCTATAGCAAGGGTGCATACGCCCCAGTCCGTGCCGGATATTAGAGCATGGGTGGGGCGGTTGATCCCGTTCGCTGAAGAATGCAGTATGTGGGTGGCATTCACCACGAGATATGGCCTTCCAGGTATTGCACTTGTTTTAGGTTTGGCGACCATGTTTTTTTTTATGATGTATTTTCTGATGCACCTTTCCTTACTTAATTGTGTTGGTAGCCTGGAGCGTACCACGGAGGTGGAGACGTCGAGTTGTCGCTTCCTCGTCGGTAGATTCTGGCTTTAAGCATGTAGCTCATGTAAGTGGGGATGTTCCTGAGGCCACTCGACCTGAGGGCGATCATGCGGATACGAAGGCGTCTAGTGAGGGTGCTTCCGATGTTGTTCACCCTAAAGGCGAGGCCGTGATTTGGGAGCCCACTTTCGAGGACTTTCTTGGGACTCTCGTCCAACAGATGAGTTGGTAATTGAACCGACGGTTGGGGAGGGCCCCTTGCCTCCATCTCCTTATGTTGAAGAGAAGGCTTTCGAAGGCGATGAGTCGCCGGAGCGGAAAAGGCGCCGATTACTTCTTGGTAAAGGCGTGGTCGTAGAGCAGAGGAAGGCGGTTACTCGTCGCCCTGAATCGAGGTCGGTCTTTATGGGTGACGCGATTCGGCTAGAGAGGGTGGCCCTCTTGAGGGAAGTTGCGAGCGATATTGCTTCTCCTCCTGTTGAGGACAGTAGCACACCGGCTGTCGCCGGGCTGGCTGCTGACGAGGAAGGAGCAGTTCCTGAACGAGTTCCTGCCTCTGCAGACGTGCCGCGAGAGGACTACGCTCGGGTGGATATGGCAACGATGGGACCTACCCGTCGGCTTATGATCCCCATGGGATACAACCTATTGCTAGACAGTGAGCGGGCCGCGGCAGACATGTCCTTATTATGTGCGGCTGCCGAGACTGAATCTTTAAAGAACGTAAGCGACAGGGACTTATCTCGTCGGGTTGCTGGCACTACTTTGCAGGTAAGATTTTGTCGTTACTTTTCATTGTTCTACCATAAGCCCTGAGGTGTGTGTCATTTTGTATTTTGTTTCTTCTTTGTTTTTCTCTCAGACCCTCATTTTAGAAGTGGAGCGAGGCCGGCGTGAGCGGAAAAAGAGCGCCGCCCTTAGGAAGGCGACGAAGAAGTACAGGGAGGTCCGCGGTAAACACAAGACGCTGGTGGACCTTTATACGCAAGACCCGCAATTTCAAGATTTCTGTGAGGGGCTGGAGCAGGCGGAGGGTCAGATGCGGGAGTGCACGGCCCATCTAGAAAAGGTAGATGTGGACCTAATGGCTGTTGTAGCTCGAAACACTAAGCTAGAGAGCCTCCATCAACAGAAGGAGGAGGAGTTGGAAGTGGGTCGTGTGGCGATGGCGGAGGCAGATGAGTTGCGTGCAGAGTTGGAGCCCTAACTTCCGAACTCGGGGTTAAAATGGCTGAGGTGGCCGCTTCTCAGCAGTGGCGATGTGTCCCACGAAGCTCACGACATGTAAATGTATGTCGAGGTGAGGTGGGCTGTATTTGAGGAACTGCGAGCCGTCGGCAGAGCCACCGAGGCGTAGGTTGAAGATCAGCATCGCCTGGTTAGGGTTGCGCACGAAGCTTGTGGGTACAACCCTAAATCCCCGGACCCAGCGAGCTATACCTTTACGTATGTGAATCGGTTTGGCACGGGGTCCTTGATTTCTTTGGCGTTCTGGATCGAGAGCGGTGATGACCACGCTGACGACACGGCCGGTGCAGCGGAGGGTGGCGGAGGCCAGGGTAGTTAGGTTAAACCCTTTGCTCTGATTTTGTAATTGAAGAGACGTTGTAATCTGTGAATGATTTGCAATGATACATGAAAATTGTTGTGTTTTTATGTCTTATTTTGCAATTTTCGTTTTGTGTACTTGTTGCATGGCGTCGCCTTTTATTGAGTTAATTTATCATAGTTAGGTCGAATTGACTCTGGTCCTGGCTGCTTGTGTGTTTTAGGCGGCTATTATTTTCCCTTGGCTCCGATTATATCGGGTTAAGTCGAGTTGGTTGTATCGACATTGGCATTAGCCGATTACACATTCAGCGGTGGTCGTGGCCTCTTGTGTTTATGGATGGCCGTAGTCTTTTGTTTGTTGGAGATGACCGTAGTTTTCTCATACGCTATTAGGGCCTTAGACTTTTGCGTTTGTGGATGGCCGTAGCCTTTTGTTTGTTGGAGATGACCGTAGTCTTCTCATACGCTATTAGGGCCTTAGCCTTTCGCGTTTGTGGATGGCCGTAGCCTTTTGTTCGTTGGAGATGACCATAGTCTTCTCATATGCTATTAGGACCTTAGCCTTTCACGTTTGTGGATGGCCGTAGCCTTTTGTTCGTTGGAGATGACCGTAGTCTTCTCATACGCTATTAGGGATTTAGCCTTTCGCGTTTGTGGATGGTCGTAGTCTTTTGTTCGTTAGAGATGACCATAGTCTTCTCATACGCTATTAGGGCCTTAGCCTTTCGCGTTTGTGGATGGCCGTAGCCTTTCATACATTGGAGATGGCCGTAGCCTTTCATACATTGGAGATGGTCGTAGCCTTTCATACATTGGAGATGGCCGTAGCCTTTTATACATTGGATATGGCCGTAGCCTTTCATACATTGGAGATGGTCGTAGCCTTTCATACATTGGAGATGGTCGTAGCCTTTCATACATTGGAGATGGCCGTAGCCTTTCATACATTGGAGATGGTCGTAGCCTTTCATACATTGGAGATGGTCGTAGCCTTACATACATTGGAGATAGTCGTAGCCTTTCATACATTGGAGAAGGTCGTAGCCTTTCATACATTGAAGATGGCCGTAGCCGTAGTCCCTGTGATATGCCATTCGTGTCGATCGCTGGTACGCTTGGTATATCAGATTAAGCTCCTAAGCACTCCCGAGCGTCTCCTTCGTCGCCTCGTTAAAAACCTCACCGAGAAAACCCAATTGGGACAAAACTCAGATAAGGGAAAAAGAGTACGACTTGAGGGATACTCTTTCTAGAAATGGAAATGCTTGAGGATGGAGATGTTCCAGTTGTTTTGGAGTGTCTTCCCGTTCATGGTCTCTAGTCGGAAGGAACCCTTGTCCGCAGCTGCGGTGATTTTGTAGGGTCCATCCCAATTGGTGCCCAACTTTCCTTTGTTTGGATCTTTGGATGCTAGTGTCTTGGCTTTTAGTACGTAGTCGCCTACTTTGAGCGGTCGGATTTTTGCTCTCATGTTGTAGTATCTTTCGATCTGTTATTTTTGGCCTGCCAGCCTAATATGGGCCATTTCTCTTCTTTCTTCAGCTTCATCAAGTTCTTGGAGTCTATTTGTGTCATTCTCCTCTCTGCTCGTATGCAAGTACCTCAGACTTGGCTCACCGACTTCGCTTGGTATGACGACATCCGTTCCGTAGACTAGTGAGTAAGGAGTTTCTCCTGTGGAGGATTTGGGGGTAGTCCTGTGTGCCCATAGTACTTCCAGCAATAACTCGGGCCATAGTCAGTTAGCGTCTTCGAGCTTCTTTTTTAATATATTCAGTCGCGTCTTTTTTCATAGTGGGCCAGTAGTACCCAGCCCGTACCAGGCATCGCACGAATGCTCGTTTGCCTGTATGAGCGCCGTAATGGCCTTCGCGAACCTCCTCTAATACCGGCGTTGTTTGGTTGGGGCCTAGGCACTTGGCCAGGGGTCCTCCAAAAGTCCTTTGTAGAGGTCATTGTTTATCATGCAGTACATTGCTGCCTGCATGTGAAGCTTTTTTGCTTCCTTTTTGTCGGGTGGTAAATTTCCATCCTGCAAATACGATACAAATTGGTTGCGCTAGTCCCAAGTTAGATGTAGGGAGAGTACCTCAGTATGGTCGATTGCTGAGTGAAGGAGGGTGACGGTGCTTTTTTGTTTAGGTTTGTGGCGGCCGCGACCAGCTTGGCCAGTCATTCTACTTCGACGTTATGTGCTTTAGGAACCTATTCGAAGCAGCACTCGTCGAGCTGTGCCATTAGCTTGTGGATTTCCACGTGATATTTCTACAGCCTTTGCTCCTTGATCTGATAAGTCCCGGTGACTTGATTTACCACGAGTTGCGAGTCGCAGTGCAGGACAAATCGGCGAGCTCCATACCTGATGGCTAATTTTATACCTGCAATAACGGCTTCATATTATGCCTCGTTGTTAGTCATCTCGGGGCATCGTATGGATTAGTGAATGATTTCGCCCATAGGGACTTCGAGGACGAGTCCCAGTCCAGATCCCACCATCGGTGTAGAGGGTCCAGGGGTCGCTGTTCGAGGCGGCATGTAGGGCTTCCTTTTCCGCCTCTAGCGATATTTTAACACTGAAATTGGCCACAAAGTCGACGAGGACTTGCGACTTGATGGCGTTCCTGGGAATATATGTGATATCATGCTCGCTGAGCTCTATGGCCCATCTGGCGAGCCAGCCCGATAAGTCGGGCTTGTGCAAGATGATTCTCAAAGGAAAAGTGGTCACCACTTTGATGGGATGGCATTGGAAATAGGTCCTCAGCTTTCTAGAGCCGTGACCAGTGCCAGAGCCAATTTTTTGAGGTGTGGGTGTCGTGTTTCGACATCTACTAGGGTTTTGATAATGTAATAGATAGGTGATTGCGGATCTTTTTCTTCACGAACTAGTACTGTACTGACCGCGACTTCCGACACGGCTAGGTACGTCAGTAGAGGCTCACCTGGTTTCGTTTTTGACAGCAGCGGTTGCGATGATAGATACACTTTTAGCCCTTGCAGGGCTTTGATGCATTCGTCGTTCCAGTGGAATCTGTTGTCTTTTCTCAGCATGCTGAAGAATTTTTGTCATCTTTCAAAGGATCGGGAGATAAAACGAGAGAGAGCGGCTATCCGACCTGTCAATTTCTGGACCTATTTCTTGTTGTTGAGCATTTTGGGTATTGAAGTGATCGCCTTGATTTGTTCAGGATTGACTTCGATACCCCTTTGGGATACGATAAAACCTAAAAACTTTCCTGACGCCACGCCAAAGGCCCATTTCTTGGGATTCAGTTTCATCCCATACTTTTTCAGTATTTCGAAGGCCTCTCACAAGTGGTCGACGTGGTCTTCCTTTCTGGTGGACTTCACTAGCATGTCGTCGATGTAAACCTCCATGGTTTTCCCGAGTTCTTCCTTGAAGATCTTAGTGACAAGTCTTTGATATGTGGCCCCTGCATTCTTGAGCCCAAAGGGCATCACCTTGTAGCAGCAGGTACCCTGGTGTGTGATGAACGTGGTCTTTTTTTGATCTTCTTCGGCCATTAAGATTTGGTTATAACCGGAATATGTGTCCAAGAAGCTTAGTAGTTCATGCCGACAGTGATATCGATCAGTTAATTAATGTGGGAGGGGGGAGGAATCATTGGGGCATGCCTTGTTCAGGTCGGTGAAGCCTACACACATTCTCCATTTTTCGTTCTTCTTTTTGACCATCACTATGTTGGCGACCCATTGTGGGTATTTTGACTCTTTGATATAGCCATTGGCGAGCAGTTTGTCTACTTCCCCGCGGATTGCCTCGTTGATCACGGCGTTGAACTTTCTCATGATCTGTCGTACCGGTAGATGTAGTGGGTCGACGTTGAGCTTGTGGGTGGCGATGTCTGGTGAGATTCCTGGCATTTCTACATGGAAAAAGCAAATGTATCTGCATGATTAGTCAAACATTCATGGTACTTACCCGGGTCGGTGAGCCCGTGGCTGATGTATGCTTTCCTTTCTGGGTTGTGACGATCTAGCTGAACCGGAACGAGGTCCTCGATTACGGCCTTACAGAACTCCACGATGTCTGGGTCTTTGATGGCATCGGTCGAAGAGTCCGTTTTGGTCCCCGACACGGCTGATTGATATGCCTCCGCACTTGCCCCGTTCATCTGTCGGGTGTGGACGCAATCTTGTGTTATCTTATAACATTCTTGCGTTGTGCGCGGTTCTCCTTTGATGCTGAATATCCCCCATGGGGTAGGGAACTTAACCACTTGGTATAAGCTTGAGGGGACCGCTCGCATGGCGTGTATCCATGGGCGTCCGATGATGACATTGTATGCCATCTTTTGGTTCATTACGTGGAAGGTGGTCTCCAATGTGACTCCCCCCGCGAGGACGGGTAACGTCACTTCTCCTGATGTACGCTCCACTATATTGTTAAAGCCAGTTAGAGTTATACAATGGGGTGTTATCCTATCCTCGAGTCCCATCTGCGAGAGGACTCTCGGATGGATGATGCAGGCACCGCTTCCATCATCGATCATGACTCTCCTGACTTCTGTATCAATAATACGTAAAGTGATAACTAAAGCATCATAATGGGAAAAACACAAATCGTCGGCGTCAAACTTATCGAATGTGAAACTTCCTTCGAGGTCATCGTACCGTTCGTGGGAGATGGTCCTCTTCAGTCTGTGTGTTGGCGAATTTGACATGGTTGATAGCGATGTCGGTACATCTCCGACGATCATGTTTATCGTCCGCATCGGGGAGGGTGGCTTTGGTGGTCCGCGGGACTGCTCTCGCTCGCGTGCGGAATTGGCCTTTCCCTTGTCGCTGAGCAGCTCCTTGGGGTATCCTTGGTTTAGCATCCTGACGACTTCCTGTCGTAGACCTATGCAATCATCGGTCCTGTGCCCCCGTTCTTGGTGGAATTCACACAGGACGTTTAATTTCCTCGTGGCAGGGTCCGATTTCATTTTCTCAGGCCACTACACCTTGGTGCCAAGCTTTTCCAGTGCGTACACAATCTCTGAAGGAGAGACACAAAAGTTATGTGATGAAAGTAAAGGGGACGTACCTCTTTCTTTTCTGAGCGGGGCGAGATGACGTTGTAGTGCATCTACATGATGAGGAGGCGGAAGAGGGGACCTCATATAGGGCTGATGTCATTCTTTATTGGGGCCAGAGCGGAGTTCTCGACGTCCCTCGTGACGTCGATCTCTCCTTGTGTCCAGGTGTATGGCTGTCAGTCGTCGGGTCGGTCCATTGAGGTCATCTTCGTCTGCTCGTACCTCGGCGCAGTAGGCATTATGGATCTCATCCCAAGTTGTGGGAGGATATTTCATGAGCCGGCTTAGTAGTTTCTTGGTTGCTCTGGAACCGTCCCTGCTAAGTCCGTTCTGAAAAGCGGCTACCGCCATGCTTGTTGAATCTGGCGAGGAAGTACCTGAGGCCCTCGCCTGTGATTTGTCTGATGGCGAAGATGTCGTTTACTCGTGCTTCTACCTTCTTCACGCTGGCGTGCGCACTGACGAACTTGTCTGCCATTTCTTCGAAGGTTGAGATTGCTTTTGCGGGCAGTTGAGAATACCATGTCGGGGCTCCTCCGGTCAGCGTCTCGCCGAACTTCTTCAGCACCACAAATGATACATGTTCCTTAGACAGGTCATTACCTTTCACGGCGGTGACATAATGGATGAGATGCTCTTCGGGGTCGGTGGTCCCATCGTACACTCTCAGATAAGGAGGCATCTGGAATGTTTTCGGTATGGTGTAAGGGGCAGCCTCCTTGGAGTAGGGTTGTTCTACGAACCTCCCTACGTCACGTTTGGGTAGCAGTTTGGGCGCTCCGGGGATCTTGTCAACCCTATCCTGATGCTCTTTCATTTGGTTGTGGAGGGCCTTGTTTTCGCTCTCAATTTCTTCCATTTTTCTCAAAATGGATGTTAATGTGTCGTCGTGCATTTGCGTTTCGACGGGTTGGTTGTTGGTCCGCGTTTCCTCTTGCTCGTCCGCTGTGGCGGTGATACTTGTCGTTGGTGATGCATTTTCATGACTCTGTGGTGGTTTTTCCACTATACCGCTCAGGGTGCTTGTCAACCATTCTTCTAGTAACTTCCTGACCACCGGGGGTGCTTCTTTTGCAGCGGATGTGGATGTGTCTTTTTCCTGCAAGGTTCCCTGATGGGGAAGTGAGGCTTCTGTCTCTGGTGCGGTATCAGGATTGGTGTTGATGGTAGCGCTACCACCGACCTCGTTCAGGGAACTCAGGAGGTTGGTGGTGACTTTCATTATAGCTTTGGACCGGGTGTTGTTTTCGGCCATTTCGGGATTTTATTTGGTAATCTGATCCTTCGGGTGTATACTACATGTTGATTCTCGAAATCCCCACAGATGGTGCCAAATTGTTTGACCTAAAAGCTATCGAGTGCTTTATAAGTTAGGGACAATCAAAGACTATGAAAAGGTAAATCAGAATCAACGATAATAAACCCAAGGATAGATCTATAGTTCGTATGTTATTTTTTCTGATGAGATTGTAATGAGACTAAGTGGATTATCGATACAAATCACCGAGGGATAAATAATAGAGAGATAGTCAGAAGTTGTATTATTAATGAAAATAACACATGCCTTACAAATTAGGGAGGCCTTTTCTTATATAGAAGGAAGGCTCCCTCGTCAAAATATCATTTAGGACCACTGTCGTTCCAGGAATATAAACGGGCGGAGGGGACGGAGCAGTCATACGGGCGAGTTTGACATTACGCCTTTGTTGTTAGAGGCGTACCCCCTCTCGTTGTATGGGCGTGAAGAGAGATATACTTGGCTTTAACGGCCGTGAAAGGAGACGTACTCGACTTTCATCAGTTACGTCCGATTCGACCCCATACAATTTTATAGTATATATATATATATATATATATATATATATATATATATATATATGGTGATCAATTGACCAGCCTTATCATAGGTCACCCTAAATGAATACGAGTAGTATTTTTGATTTTATTTTTTTTAAAAAAAAGGCATGAGGTAATTGAGCGACACACGGAAGGGAACAGTCCCATCATTTTTCCCTTTGTTAGTTTGTTTTGGCGGTCCATGAGGAAGACGTATAGAACCCTAGTTCTACGACCGACTATCGCCAATTCACAGGGTTGTCAATTCTCAAAGTGAGGGGGGTGAGTGTTGGATGAAAGCACTTTGGAAAATAATAGAGCCCGTTTGGACATAGTAATAAAATTTTTTCCTTTTTTCCAAAATTACCATTTATTCATAAAATTTTTAATTTTCACTTGAAAATACATTTTAGAAATTTTTTAGAATTTAAAAACTTTAAGAAAGCTATATTTCAAAGGTTTCACTCAAATCACTCACAAAATTTCAAAAATAATATAATATAATATAATATTAATATGCAAACACAACTCAAAATTTCAAATAACATTTTCACTTAGAATTTTTATTTCACCCTTTTTTAGAATTTTACAATTCTTATGTCCAAAAGCCCACTTAATTAATATCATACACGCTATAAAAAAATTAACGCTATTATCTCTTTAGTTGTAATAAATAATATTGTATAAGGTTTATATTTCGGAAAAGGGCCTAAAATGCCTGAACTATTTATTTTGGTACAATAATGCCCTTCATCCACCTATTGGGCCAAATATGTCCTTACGTTAATGTTTTTGGCTCACAAATGCCCCTTGAGTTAACGGAGGGACATGTGTCATCGTCCTATTAGCCCATTCTAAATATTTCTTAATTAATTAAAAAGACTCATTATCATACCTGAAAAATAATTTTCGAAAGCAATTTTTCTAAAAAATTTTTTTTTACTAAAACTGAAGAAAAAAAAGATTTTTTTTTTTCAATTTTTAAAAAACTATTGGTTTTTTTTACTAAAATAATGTTTTTGTAAAAATAAAAATAAAATCTAAAAAGTAATTTTCTATAACAATATTTTTGAAAAAACTGGAAAAAAATTAGATGTTTTTTGGTAAAAACTGAAAAAATAAAAAAAATCAAGTTTTTAGAAAAATATTTCTTTAAAAACTGGAAAAAGAAATATTTTTAAAGAAATTCAGTTTTTTAAATAAACATTTTTCTTAAAACTGGATTTTTTTTATTGATTAAGTGTGACACTTATTATGAAATTGTTAAAAATCAAAGGTCGGTGCTGGTGCGTTTGGTACGGCAGATCACATTTTTCAGAAAATATTTTTGCAGAATAAATTATTTTTTGAAAAATAAAAAAATTTCATGATAACGTTCTTTAATTTATTACTTGGTTTGTGAGTAAAAAACAATTTGTAGAAAAACATTTCCTTAAACCGATGATACAATTAGCAAAAAAAGAGTGTTTGTATGAAATTTTTTAGTATTAAAATTTTTTGTACTGATATAGTCTAAATGTAATAGGAATAATGATATAAAATCAAGAATCAAAATATTGTAAAGGGAAATAACTTTTATAATCAAGTAAGAGAAGCCATTTTTCGTAGATGCCAACCAAATATAAACTTTTTATATAAACACTCTTTCCATTTACAAAGTTCATGAAAACTGGAAAAAGAAATATTTTTAAAGAAATCCAGTTTTTTAAAGAAATATTTTTCGAAAAACTATTTTTTTTGTTGATTTTTTCATTTTTAGCAAAACAAATCTATTTTTTTTTTGTAAAAACTGGAAAAAAATTCCTTTTTTCTTCATTTTTTAGTAAAAACAAGTTTTAGAAAAATTGCTTTAGAAATTTATTTTTCAAGTATGAATAATGAGTCTTTTTAATTAATTAAAAAATATTTAGAATGGGCTAATAGTACGATGACACGTGTCCCTCCGTTAACTCAAAGGGCATTTGTGAGCCAAAAACATTAACGGAAGGGCATATTTGGCCCAATAGGTGGATGGAGGGCATTATTGTACCAAAACGGATAGTCCAGGGGCATTTTAGGCCCTTTTCCGTTTATATTTTGTTAAACATTATTATACATATTTTTTGAGTAATTTGGGAGTATATAAATTTGTTTGCAGTATTGACCCTATCAATATGGTAATTCGCCCCGCCCGCATCCGCATGCCTTCTAACCTAACTGATCTGCACCCGCATCGCACCATGGCCATCTCCTAATTAACACACCTATAATTTATTTAAAATTTGTTTAGAAAGATCGTAGACAAGTCTATAGACGCGAAGGATATGTGTTCGTTTGTCATATTGGTGGCTGGCTTCATCGTTGCCTTGAGTGGATGATGGATCAAGTGTAATTTTTTGTGACTAAGACGCGCACTGCGTCGACGTTGAAGTTATCGACACACACTCACATAGTGACACAAGAAAGTGCCTGTCGAGTTCGGAACCTCCAATGATTTTCCCTTTTCTAGAAGCTACTTTCAATTTTATGTTTTTTGGGCATTTACTTAACGAAATTTACCGTTTCAATTAATTCGAACTTAGACAATTTCAACGCTCTGTATTGAAGAGGTAGTTTTTTATCTGAATTTTTTTATCAAAGCGTAAAAATTATTTTACCACTCTTTTTCTATAAATTTTAGTACGGAATTCATAAGGGAAAAGAAGGTGGGACTGGGAAGGGGAGAATAACCTTTTACTTTTCCATCACACCCAAATCTTTATTTTTATTTTTTGAAAAATCTGAATGACGTCATTAGTTAACCAATTCTTTCTTTTTTCTTTTGGGACCGGGGTCACTTATTATTGACGAGCACAATTAAGTTGACTGTCTAGTTAATATATGACATTAATTAATGGGAAATTGTCTGTGAATTCATCACTAAATTTGATTTTAGTTAATAGTGTTTTTGGCTCAATCATAAAGTTCGGTGCGTGTAATTACTTGAATCCTATTAAATGAAAGTGACATTACGCACTAAGCTCCTCCTAAAAACAGTAAAATTTCTTAATGATCTATTTCTAAGAAAAGTTAAACCGTTTTGTTCAGTATCTAACTTAGGTCCCCTAATTTTGAGTTTACCTATCAGATATGCGAAGCTGATATATGAGGCCCTGACAAGTCAACATGGCATTAATTAATGATAAATTGTTTGTGAATTCATCACTAATTTTGTTTTAAGTGTACTATATATTTTAGTACTAGAAATTTTTGCTCAATCATAAAGTTTGGTTTCAAAGTTAACTGCATCCCATTAAACGAAAGTGACTTACGCACTAATTAAACACATCCTCAAAACTTTATGATATTTTATGAATCTATTTCTATAAGATGTGCAATAAATTTTGTTCAGTATCTAACTCACGTGTCAGGTACCTTGGGAAGACTCGTCAAAAAATGAGAAATATATATTTTAAGCACTTGGCAAGTGAGGCTTGCTCGGTTTGTAAATATACTTCCATCCACGTTTGTTACGTCTTGGGTTCAAGTCACGTTGGAGAAAAAGTGTGAAAACACTATAGATCCTATTAAGTTTGGGAAGGGTTGAAAAAAAAGCTTTAAAAAATAATAACCAATAAAATATATGTAAAGTATACACTACCGGAGGGGGGAGGGGTCGACTCTAAAACCCGACCGATATTGGTCGGCAATTGGAAAAAATTCACCGAAAATCTATCGATCATGGCGACCAGTAATCGTATGGTCGGTAGAGCCAACCTACCAACTTCGGCCGATCAATTAAATTCCAAAAAAAGAAAATATTTCCAAAAAAATTGACCAAAAGTTGGTATTTTTAGTTATGTTATTTAAAAATGTTCCGTCTGGGAATTGAACTGAAATTTGAACTTTGGCAGGGTACTATCCTACCACAAGATTATAATTGCATTTTGGTTTAAGACTCTTTTGTTTTATATATACTTTTTATTGTATTTTCAAGTGAAACTAACCGATCGATTTCGGTTGGTTTTATTATTAAAAAAAATAGAATTACTGATCGATATCAGTTAGTTTTTTAATATGGCAGACCAAAATAACCGAACGATTTTGGTCGATTTTTTTAATATTAATTTTAATTTATTTTGAATGAAAGACAAACCAATGTTGGTCCATTTCTTGAAAAATAAATTTCGAGCGATGAAAAACTTTTCCGCATTTCTGCGCAAAAAAGAAAATCGATCGAAGTTGGTCGGTTTCATAAAAAAAAATAAAAAACAAAATATTTTAAAAAAAAAAACAACCGACTTTGGCCGATTCTCGGCCAGTTTTTTGATCGACCAAAGCTGGTCGGTCGGCCGCGATCAATTTTGACCGAATTATATATATATATATATATATATATATATATACACACTTTTTGACTAGCGAATTCAATTAGTTTCGGTCAACCAGTAAATTTTATACTTTGCTCTATATAAATTTAAGGGATTTTTTCATATCTGTACCCTATAGCAAACATTATTACCAAAAGTGTGCAAAATTAGTAAATTACCCGACCTGTTTACATTTTGTCTACAATTCATATACCAAATCCTATTTAACGAGATTCTGCCCCTTTTTTCGCGCGCAATTGTAGGCTAATAATCAGAAGGAAGAATCTTTGCATTTAATTCAAAATTCTGAAAAGGAAAAAAATCTGTAGTTGCGTAAATATCTCCTTCTTCAACTGAACGAGATCTCTGTTCTCACTCCTATTCACAAAAATTACGAATTATCCAAAAATCAAATTGTAGAAATATAATTTTCTTCTACAAATTGTTCTTCGTCGATCTCTGTTATGCAATTGTAGAAATACATCTGAACGAGATTTCTGTTTTCACTACTATTCAGTTATTAAAGTTTTTTTTTTCTGTTGACTACACAAAATCATGGCAAAAATCACAAGTATGCTGAAATCGAATGGTAATTGGGATAAATATGGAAGATATAGAGATTTTGTAGTTGACGCCATTGTGGTAGATGATAATTCAAGCTACGCAAATCTCGTTTCTATAATTGCAGAACAATTATCGATTGATACATATGAGAAAATTATAGAAATCAAGTACATTGTGGATGAGAATTGTCCTCCAATGGAAATTAAGAATGATATGGGTGTTTGTGTGTATATGGAAACGAAAAAGGATACTAGGAACTTAGGTTCGTATCTGTTATGTAGAAGTGTTAGAGATTTCAATATGGAATTAGCAATCACCAATGAAAGCACAAGTACAGGTATGCTTGATCCGAATTGCAGACTGTTATGTATTTATTTACTAACTACATTTCAACTACATTCCACTACAAATTAACTACAATATTAATATAAAGCATTGTCGATTTCATAATTACCTGCATAGTTACTACATTTTTGAATTTATATTCTTCAGGTTTTTCAGGATCACTAAGGTTACTAGAGATTTCGTCGTCACCAGCAATAGAGGAATATCAAAGTGAAATAATAATTGAATCTAAGCAATTATGTATTGAAGAAGGACAAGTGTACCAGGACAAGCAAACAATAGCTGCTGCAATGAGGAATTATTCAGTGCGGCACAAGTTCCAGTTCAGAGTAAAAAGATCTAGTCATAGAAGGTATGTAGTTTTCTTGCAGTCTATTTGTAGTTAATTATAGGTTAAACTAAATTTGTGTAGCTACTGGCTTGTTGAATTCTATTTGTAGTTATGCTTTATGTGTCAGAGTATTTGTAGTTATTTGTAGTTAATTATAGTGTAACTACATTTTTTTTAGCTACTGGCTTATATGTGTAGCTGAAAGCTGCAAATGGCATTTCAAGGCAACGTCAATTAACGATTCTACAATGTTCAAGATAAGAAGTTTCAGTCGACAACACATATGTTTCATAATGGATGAAACATTCATACATCGCAAACGTACTGCAGCAGTAGTTGGTAGCATGGTTGTTCCAAAGTATTATGATCCTAAGACTGTCTACAAACCAAAGGATATACAAACTCACATGTTATATGAACATGGACTGAACTTATGCTACATGCAAGCATGGAGAGCAAAGAAAAAAGCATTATATTTTTTGAGAGGGAATCCGTGTGACTCCTACAACAAATTACCAAAATATTTTTATATTCTTGAGAAGATTTATCCTGGTTTTGTTGTTAAACTAAAGAAGGCAGCAGATGATTGCTTCTTATACGCCTTTGTTGCTCTTTCTACATCAATCAATGGTTGGAAAAATTGTAGGCCGGTTGTGGTGGTTGATGAAACATTTTTAAAGTCAGCATACAGGGGGATTATGCTGACAGCAAGTACAATAGATGCAGCAGGTAAATAAAATACATACAATGTGGACAGTTAATATATTGTAGTTAAATTGTAGTGTATTTGTAGTTGTTTGTAGTTATATAAATAAATAAAGTTAATTGTCTTTAACCTCAATATCCAAGTACAATTGTTATTTAATATTATATTCTGACTACAAAATGTAGGCACTATTTTGCCCTTGGCATATGCTGTGGTTGATTCTGAAAATGACGCGTCTTGGAAGTGGTTCTTTGAGAAATTCAAGGAGGCATATAGAGAAAGACCTTCAATGTGTGTTGTTTCAGATAGGCATGAGAGTATATTGAAAGCAACATCAGTTGTCTATCCGGGGATGGCACACTACTCTTGTATGTGGCATATATGGACAAATATAAGATCAAAATTCAAAAAAGGACATCTATAATTACATGAATTGTACTTTGATACATCCCGGTCATACACTCTGGATGAATTCTATGAAAGGATGATGAAGATTGAAGAGGTAGACCCGCGTGTAAAGTCTTACCTATATGATATTGGCTATCATAGATGGTCAAGAGTACATGCAACGATGAATAGAACTTTTACTATGACGTCAAACATTGCCGAGTCGTTGAATGCTGTAACGAAAGAGGCAAGAGAGCTGCCAATATATGACCTATTTGAGTATATGAGAACTCTTATTGAACGTTGGACAAAAGAAAAGTTGTTGAAGGCAAATGCTACTTTCACATTCCTTGGTCAAAAATTCCACAAAGAGTTGGATGATAACAACACGTTATCTCAAAAACTACGGGTAAGATATTCTTGATTGCTGCAGGAGAAAAAAAATAGTGATAGATGTAGTGTTTCAGATTGTAGTTAAAATGTAATATCATTGTAGATATTGTAGTTACTTGTAGATAATTTGTAGAATAAATGTATATAATCCATTTAAATATCTAATGTATCATTTTTTCTGTTTGTTTTTATATTGTAGGTGAGAGCTTCAACTGATTATATACATACAGTGTTAGATGATGCGAAGCGGTACATTGTATGTCTACAAAATAAGAAATGTTGTTGTGAAGAATTCCAACTTGACGAACTTCCATGTGCACATGCTCTAGCAGCAATAAGGCATAGGAATGAAACACCTGGAAACTATTGCTCTCCGTATTACACAAGGGAGAGCCTTCTTCTTACCTATGAAATGCCAGTAAATCCTCTTCCCGATAAAGCCAAATAGGATGTTCCCCAACATATTTTGGATGATGTAGTAAAGCCACCAGCGGGAAATAAAAGGCAGTCAGGGAGACCTTAGAAGGAAAGATATAAAACATTTGATGAAATAAAGTCAAAGAAGTACAAGGTGTCATGCAGCAATTGTGGAGTTGAAGGGCACAACAAAAGAACTTGCAAGAATGCACCAAAAAAGAAATGAATATTATGTAGTTAGAATAGTTATTCAATTTAAATGTTTTAGCGTAAATAAGATTTTTCAGATCTGACTGAAAACCTGTATTGGATTTGAAGATGAAATTTAACTAAAATCATCAATTTGTGTGGATGTATATTTACATGTTGTTTGTATGCATACAAGCGTGAATTTTTTTCTTTTTTTTATATAATATTTAAACTTCTTACTTTATGACTTAAATAAATAAAGGACTCAATATCAACTGTTTCCATATTGTGCTTAAAATGTAGTTTAGGTGTGGTGTACATGTAGTCATATACAATAGGTATTTACAATTTGTATTTAAAATGTAGTTAAATGCAGTTCAATTGTATTTCAATTTATATTAACGGACATTTGACATTTACAATTGTAGTTAAATGTAGTTCAATTGTAGTTCAATTTGTAACAACTGACATTTCTATAAATATGATCAATGGCAGCTGAAGGTATTAGAGAACTCGACTACGCGAGTATAATATCGGTTATCAAAAAATAATTTTGTACAAAAACTAAACAACTTAATTCCTACATTGTTTACCAATACAACTACCAAATTACACAGACACAACTAGGAATAACAGAAATCATCTCTTCTTTCGTTGAACTTTAGTCCTCTCGTTTTTGGCCGGTGCACCCTTCCTTCTAGCAAGCCTGCCTGTAACCTCACTCTCGCTAATTGAGCCATCTTCTAGCTTCTTTGTGGCGTAATCTCATAGTAGAGCTCCATAGCGAATACGATGTGGGACAATATCACTCAAATCTTCCTTTCGGATAAAAAAATCACCACAGCTAACATATTCAGCAAAAGCAGCCACATATACACCACAATCCCTGCATTAAATGATAATTTGTCATTATATATCAAACTACAAAAAAAATATAGGACAAACAATATAGAAAGGGAGATTAGTTTTTTTTACAGTGAGCCTTCTTTCTGTTATGGAATCTCAACAACCAGCCATTGAATGTCGAGAGGGTCGGTAACCACTTTCTCAATGTATGACTTTGAAGTCTTGAAGTCAATGTCTTTGCGTTTACCATAGAAACCAGTGCATGACAAATAAAGAGGAATAATTCTTGCAAATTTGTCAACCATTGTCTGAACAGATTGATTACGCTTTGCTTTTACCAATGAATCATAAACATAAAGCTGTCTATCCTTTATGTCAAAAACTAGCAACAACCAATAAAAGTTATTAACAATGTTAACAGGCGTGAGCACATAGTCAACAACATCTCATGGAACATTTGCAAGAATCCTGTAGCCCAGAATATATTTAGCAATATCATCCTCAGGTTTAATCACAGAATTCCTTACATCAGGTGGAGAACTAGTGAACTTCTCATAGATTGCTTCAATCTTTGTCTTGAACAAGCAATCGGTTGTTGTAAACCTTGTCTTGATGTTAGGGCCATATTTTCCCTTCTTTCTCAGATAGTACATAATAACATCAATGTGCTGCCAAATTAAAATTGAAATATACAAGTAAGTGACAATATAAACTACATGTATCTACAAAACTACTACATACTAACTATACATTAGAATTTCTGGAAAGAAATATAGCATGTTGCTTAGCTTTTACTCCACAATAACAAAAAATATATTACAGATACACCAAAGGCATCAACTAATGCAATTTAATGGTAGTTATAATGAACAGTAGTGAAGACATAGTACATCTACAATTAAACCATAACAACTACATAAAATTACATATGAACTACAATTTAATATTTATTGTATAAGGTCCAAAAAAAAAACAAATCATCCAGATGGAAACTAAATATAATAACATATATATAATATCTACAATACAATCAATGACACATACTAAAAAATTTCAAAACTACAACTGCACAACTCATGTGAATACAAAACAGATATGGAAGTTTAAAAACTATATACTTACAGTTCTATTGATTACCTGTCCGGGGGAGCTAGGTGATAGAACCATTCCTTCGTATCAATCTTTTCACAACCCAAATCCAACTGAGGATTTATTTGGTTATCCTTCCTTGAGTAAAAATCTTTCCTCCTGTAATAACAAAAAGATTGAATCAAATAAAAAATTTAGCAAAATTAATTAAACATTTCATTTGTAAAAAGGGTAAATGGACAGTATAAATTAAAGCAAAAATACCTCCTATTTCCTTTGTCATTGCGATTGTATAACCAGGTTCTGAACCTATCTATCAAATTAGGATCTACATCTTCGCCTATGACACTTGTGAAAGGGTGCTTCAGGTGAAAAAATTTGGGCCTAGCAGATGTGCTTCCTTCAGTACTGTACAAGGGTGTGAATGTTGATCGTGCATGTTTTCCCGGCAACCTTGTACTTACAGGATGAAAAGGGGTTACTTCAACTGGTAGTGGATCCTAAAAAATAACCAACTGTGATAAGTTGTCTGGAAGCTCAAAATCATCCAATGTCACAGCTTTGTTTTCAATGCCTTCATGCAGAACTTCAGTTTCATCTTTTTTATGAATGCCTCCCTGAGCAACTTCCTTCAATGTTACACCATGTATTGGGGACTGTGGATTGCTATATTCAACATATGATCCTTGCTTGATTGATGGTTCATCAACCACTGGTGGCACAACCCCTGTGATATGAAATGAACAATTGTAGTAGAAATGTAGTTAAATGTAGTTATTTGTAGTTTATATATAAATTTGCTAAAAAAGTAAGATATGGTACTATACCTGCTTTATATGCATCAACAACTTCTTGGAAATCAGGGTACAAGTCAACTTGTGGTTGACCATGTTGTTTAGAAGTGGGATCTGCAAAATATAATTAAAAAGTAATTAGTACACAAATTGTAGATATGTAAGAAGGAGTAATGTACATACCTCTTTTACTAGTGCTTGCATCAGTTGCTTCTTGAAATTCACCAACATTAAACTGAAATTGCTGGTTTTTGTCAAATTGATTTTGGTCCTTATTTTTGGTGGAACTACCTGCAAACTACAATTTTGGAGTATATTTGAGAAAGATGTTTAGTGATATATCTTATATAGATTTGGCCTAAATTTGATATGTAAATTCTAACCTTTGAATCATCCAAATCAAACTTCTTGTTAATAGCACTCATAACACTCTTTAGAGATTGATCTATGAACTCTCGAAGGGAAGAGAGTTCATCAATAACATCCTTCTTTAAAGAATCTAACTTTATATCAACCTTTAAAAAAATATATGAAGAATTAGTTTGTAATCTTAATATAATCTCTACAATTAAACTACATAATGTCTACACAAAAATTATACTGTATGTAAATTGTAGTAAATATTGTAATAATTTTGTAGTTTTATACAAAACCTGCACAATTCTCTTTTCCAGATGGGTGATCTTGCTATTCACTTATTTCATGGACTTATGCGAAGAAAATTATTTCGGTTCAGCTGTTGGAGAAGCATCATTTTACACATTCGATGGTTGAGCAACTTCTTCATGTGCATATTCAATTTTTTCTGGGAGATTAAGAACTGCCAGCTCTTCTCCAGCTTCAACAATGTTTGTGAACTGATGAAAGTTATAGTTCATTCAAGTGAAAGTAAAAATGTAGGCGAATGGTATATACTATAAGTTTAATTATAGAATAATTAAAGAATGTAAAAAAATGCCTTCAGCCACTCAGGCTTTATCATCTTCTCCTCAAATGCAGACAACCATATCATACCTTTGTTTGCTGACCATCTAAGAATCCGAGAAATCGATTGAGAACACCGTGTAGCAAGTTCGGTGTTAATAGACGAGCAACACTCATATAGCCACACTTGCAAGGCTAATGAGCATTCCCGTATAAGATATGAATGAACATTTGGACTAAGACGATGCCTAACAGAACAAATAAGCTGCCTGAATGATTTCGTACCCCATGGGTACGACTCAAAATTACCAGACTCAACTAAAAAGAACATAAACTTGTCTATCAATGTTACATTGTCCTTATCCGAAGGACAAACAAAAAATTCCAACATATACAAAACACACAATTGCACTGCATCAACATCATTTCCCCATACTTTGTTAATAACTACATTCTTTAGGTGCCATTTTTCAACTCTTTCTTTACCACCAAAATATGTGTTCATTAAATGACTAACATATTGGGGAGTGTAACCATAATCTAAGAAATTATTGACACAATTAAACCCAGTTATCAAACAAAAATCTCTTAATGAAAAAATAAATTTTCTCCCTTTAAAAGAACAGAAAAATACTCATCAGTAGATTTAGACAGCTCATATTTCATTAAGAGATGAAGGGATTGATTTTGCATCACAATTGGGGGAAGACCTAACAAATAACCAAAATAAGTTTTTTTTTAAAAACTCGTAATTGATTTGCAGATAGCAAAGCCTTAATTTGGCTTGGTATGCTAGGCTCACATAAAGTGTGGAACCTAAGAACACCATAATTCACATTCTGTTGAGCAGCAAATGGGCTATTCTGAAAAAAACAGAAAAAAGTGGACTGAGTACAATAAACTACATTTAACTACAATCAAAATATATTTAACAACATATTAACTGAGAACAAATACAATTAAATATGTCAGTATAATTACAACATACCTACATTTAACCACAAAACAACTGAAAACAACTAAAAATCGACTACAATATATCTACAATTTAACTACAAATATATTAACGATTCAAATAAAAATACAAAATAACGACAATTAAACCTCAAAATTGAGACATAGTAAAATGTTTCTAGAAACTACGCGGAAAAATTAAATAAAAATACCTTTACTGAAATACTTTGATGGCTGAATTTTTTAGCTTTTTTCGAATGTTTCTTTTTTGATTTTTTTTGAAGAAGATGGAGATACTTCAATTTTTTTCCAGATTGAAGCTTGGGTGAATCCTCAATAAAATCATCATCTATCTCCAACTGTTTTGCCTTGCGCTTATGGTGTTGTTGAGCGACTTTGTCTACATCACTAACATTTACATTTTGTAAATGTTTGGTTCGCATTTCAGCCCTGATTTGTCTTGGAGAAGACATATCTTTCGATTTGTCACTTGCATGTGTATTATGTTGGGTTTTGGTAGGGGATTTAGGTGTTAAAACACCCAAATTAAAATATGGAATATCTGTTACTACCTCTTTTGTAGGTTTATTTTTAGGAGTATTTTAATTTTTCATGATTTAGATGAAGATTGAAATGGATGAAAATGGTGGGGGAAGTTAAGAAAGATGATGGGAGTTGTGTTACTGCTTTACGAAAAAAGAGGAAATAAACTGAACAAAAGAATAAATGTGAGGGAGAAAAGAACTGAGGGAAAATCGTGGGGAGGGGGGGTAGGGGGTGAGGAACGAAAAATTTAAAAATTAGATGAGAGAGAAGCGGGTAACAAAATAAATTGGGAGATTTTGTCCCTAAATACACTCCTACATTTAATGATAAATTAATTAAAGCATTAATTTGAATTATGGTACATAAATTGAAAGTTGGTATGCTTAAATGTAATAAATACAAATCTTAAACATGATTGGTAATAAGGGTTGATATATGATATACACATGTAAAAATCTCTAAATTTAAATTAGGTCCCCTTGTCCCTTTGGATACATTCGATAATAATTTAAGTTAATTTCTAGCTGCAGCCTTAACAAAATTGAACGAGCATACAAAATACGGAAAAGGGCATAAACTACCCCTGGACTATCCGTTTTGGTACAATAATGCCCTCCATCCACCTATTGGGCTAAATATGCCCTTCCGTTAATATTTTTGCCTCATAAATGCCATTTGAGTTAACGAAGTGACATATGTCATCGTTCTATTGGCCCATTCTAAATATTTCTTAATTAATTAAAAAGACCCATTATTCATACTTGAAAAATAATTTTCTAAAACTTATTTTTACTAAAAACTGAAGAAAAAAAGAATTGTTTTTCCAGTTTTTACAAAAAAATAGATTTGTTTAGCACTAAATGAAAAAATCAACAAAAAAAGAAATTCAGCTTTTAGAAAAATATTTCTTTAAAAAACTGAATTTCTTTAAAAATATTTTTTTTTCCAGCTTTTATGAACTTTATAAAGGGAAAGAGTGTTTGTATAAAAAGTTTTTATATTTAGTTGGTATCTAAGAAAAATGACTTCTCTTACTTGATTATAAAAGTTATTTCCCTTTACAATATTTTGATTCTTGATTTTATATCATTATTTCCCGTACCAAACGCACCAGCCCCGGCCTTTGGATTTTTAACAATTTCATAATAAGTGTCACACTTAATCAATAAAAAAAAATTCAGTTTTAAGAAAAATATTTATTTTAAAAAATGGATTTCTTTAAAAACATTTCTTTTTCCAGTTTTTTAAAGAAATATTTTTCTAAAAACTTTTTTTTTCTTTCAATTTTTAGCAAAAAACATCTACTTTTATTTCCAGTTTTTACAAAAATATTGTTTTAGAAAATTGCTTTCTAGATTTTATTTTTATTTTTACAAAAATATTGTTTTAGTAAAGAAATCTATTTTTTTTGTAAAAACTGAAAAAAAAATTCTTTTTTTTTCTTCAATTTTTAGTAAAAATAATGTTTTAGAAAAATTGCTTTAGAAAATTATTTTTAGAGTATGAATAATGAGTCTTTTTAATTAATTAAGAAATATTTAGAATGAACCAATAGGACGATGACACGTGTCCCTCCGTTAACTCAAAGGGCATTTGTGAGCCAAAAATATTAACGGAAGGGCATATTTGGCCCAATAGGTGGATGGAGGACAATATTATACCAAAATGGATAGTCCAGGGGCATTTTAGACCCTTTTCCGTACAAAATAAGACCGGTATTTTCCATTTTATTTCGGTGGAAAATTTTGCTTTTGTTATGGATTGTAGTTGAACTAACTAAAGTTGAAATTTTTTTAATAGGAAAAGTGATTTTCAAACCTACTTGTGAATCATAACCTTTCATATATCCTTAAGAAAAAATTGACCTTACTATCTCTTCTTTGTTTCTGATATTGGTGAACTACGAGTAACTGTAAGATCAGTGAGAGTTCCATAGAGAGATATATTGTTATCACTATGATTATATCATATGACTAGAATGCATTATTTTTCACTATAATAGAGGCAAATTTAGAACTTAAACTTTATGAATTGGAGTTCAAAATTCTATCAAAACTCATTCGATTTTACTTGGTTCAGAATTTGTTGATTATACTAATTTATGAATCTTTTGGCACATATATTTGATCCCATTAAATTTATTGGTTCGGACGAAACCATATGTAATGCACTATAAATTCTAATATTCAAATATGTACACGGTTCTAATATATACAACTGCGCAGATGAGACCTTTGTCTAATTAGGGCTTTCCATGTTTAAGTCCAAATGGAGTAGGTACACTGTACACATAGTATTTTCATTTGGGCTTTTCTAAATAATTACTTTTATGGGATTTTTACCTAGCTATACTATGGTAGAAACTTATTTACTACTTTTATTTAGATTTCTTATTAATAACTATATATACATATATTTACTTGTTTTACCCAAAACCTTAAAAAAAGAGGAAATGAAATATACCTTAAATAGTGCATATCAGTTACATAAAATATCCCACAAGATACCCAAAACCAATACTTACCAAAAATCCCTTCATTTTCTCAACAAACTCACCCAAAATCATATGTTCTCTTTAAACAACTATCTTCACCGTAAGACCCACCCCAAACATCTCTTTTTAGTTTTCAATTCTTTCATTTTCCAAAAGTTTTGAAACCCAATTTCTCTTCGTATATCACCCTAAATCCCTATTTCATATTGGTACAATGTAGACAACATTCGTAGTATTGCTATAGAAGCAAGTTGTGGATAAGTTTTGAATCTTGTTTTTTTATATCTTTTATTATATGTGACTTGTATATGATACATCAATACCCAAAATAATATTCGATATAATACGAATACAATTATTTTAAATTTTTAGCATAGAGTTGTGATTGAAATTTGAAGAAGATGAAGATCATAAATGTACCATCATTTTTCAGAAATGTATCGCGATTGTATTATAATTGTATATGTATGATAATTGCTGCATGAATTGTATTACAAATGTATGATAATTGTACATTCATTATATATTATTACGAGCAGTTGCGAGTTCGTGATGAATTTACTAGTTTTTATCACAAGTATGATAATTGTTTATTAATTTATTAATATTGTATCAGATATTATTTTGGGTATTAATGTACCCGATACAAGTTAGATATAATTGTGATACAAGTATGATACAATTATGTTTTAGACATTGATGTATATGATACAATTCAAATACAATTATGATACAATTGTTATATAATTTAGTTAATATTTTTTCATAGTATAAAGTTGTTGTCAATTATGGGAAAAGAAAAGATAGAGATTTTGGCTCTATATTAAGGGATTTTGGTGTAAGAAAGATTAAGAATATAAGAGAAGAGAGGGGGAAAAAGGAAAGGTTGTAATTGAATCCCTTAATTGAAGGCATTAATAACGTATTGAGAGCCTTTAAGGAGCAATGTATATAATTTGTAAGAAAACATAGATACTTATTAAAAATTACAAAACATAGAGAATATAGATAAATAAATTTCTGATATATTATAACTAGGTAAAAATCCCTACTTTCATTGCACGTAGAATCTCACCTTATATTGAGTTGGTCATAATGGGATAGTGGATATAAAGGTACTAGTGTATCTATTTTATTGTTACGTGATTTGATGAGGCATATTTAATGTTTTAAACTTTAGTATAACACAAAAGGACTTATTTATGTTGTGTCCAATTTTTCACTTAAACTGATTATGGAAGGACCTGATCTTCTATATGTTCCTTAACCTGCTATTGCAGAAAGTAAAGAACACAAGTATTTTACGTGGAAAATACCTGGCTCAAAAGGTGAAAAAATCATGACCTACTTTCCTGTAGGATTTTTTCAAACTCTCCAGTAAATCACTGAGCCAAAAACTGCATTTACAAAAATACTTTTATAAACCTAGGATTAACTTTAATTCTGTAGCAAACAACCTCTAACTGCTGCGACAACTTCAAGTTAACTCTAACTTGAATACTCTGAGTACCTATTACAATTGCCTCTAGATAAATCTGAAAGGTACAATATGAAAATACTTACTACAATTGAACTAGAATAAAAGATAGACACTTGGAGCTGATTCTTCTATCTGGTTCATATAGCTTCAAGTTTGCACACTTGAATCACACACGAACTGCTTGCAAATGTCTTTCCATTTTGCTCTCAATTCCTGTTTAATTTTTACGTTTGTTCAATGCTTGATATATGAGAATATCCTACAATATATCGAGTTCGCATGTGAAGAATTAACTAGAGTTCTAATGCTACTCTTCCCTAGTGGAAGAGTTCTAATTGATCTCAACTTCTAACTCCTTCCTTATCTTGAACACTGTTCTCTTTGAGTAAGGAGTCCTTCTCCTTATTAATTATGCAACATATTCGATCATGAGATATTGAATGCACCAAGTTAAGCTTATCTTCTTCACGTGCATCCCACATGCTCGAATCTGCCCGTTTCTATGCACCCAAGGGATGGACCTAGTTAGAAATATTTTTTCTTTTTATCACTTATCATTAAGGACCAGATTCATTAGGGTATAAACATCACTGTTCAAAGTATAAAGCACAATTTTCCCCCTTTTGGCATCATAAAAAATGTGAGATAACCAGATTTTAAACATACTCATGGTCACTGGGGCTACTTCAAATGCAAATATGGATTAATCATCATAGATCAAGCTAATAATTTCAACCTTCAAACAAATATAAACAAACAGTTAGGGCAAAATAGTGAAATTCATTAATGATTGATAAGATTCTACCACAAAATATAAGAAGAAACAAAAATACGGAAAACATGAGTAAAAGAAACAAAAAGTTCCGAACTGGGTCACTGGTTGATCTACACTAGGCTAGAAGGCTTAAGACTTGGAAGAACTAGGGGATTGGTTTTTGGCTTGGGGAAGTTTCAGTATGTCTTGAATAATTCCATCATTTTCCTCCTTTTCCCTTGCCAGTTCAGTTCTGAGAGCATCTCTCTCAGACTCTACCTCAGCCAACCGTGTCTTCAGCTTTGCTATCACAGCATCTTTTTCCCACTTTAATGAGGTAGTGAAGATGGGGAGTTTTGCAGAAGAAGGTTTGAAAACGAACAAGATTATGAGCTACTCAACCATCAAGGCTACAAATCAAGCAATTCAGACAGGGACGGGAGGATCAATTGGGAAGAAAAGAAAGAAGAAGTGGCAGTTATAGAGGGAAGATCTTGGTCCCGGGGCCCCAACCCTTATCATCATCAGCCTCGCCCATACCAACCATACCCAGCAACACCGTATAACCCACTTCCACATTATTATCCTCCAAATGGTCCTCAATTTTCTGTCCAACATGCCCAGTCTTACCCGCCGCCTCCAACTTCATGGCGAGCCCCAACTCCTCAAAATGTTTACCATGCCCAAAATACCTACCCACCACCAAACACCTACAGAAATCCTAACCGAACCTGTTTCCGTCCCGACCCTGAAGTGAAAAGTGACAGGGCTCAGAGAAAGAAAACATTCACTCCTCTGGGAGAATCACATACTATCCTCTTCCACCGACTGAGACAATTGGGGATGCTGAGTCCCATTGAGCCTAAAATTCCCAACCCTCCACCGAGAAATATAGATCAATTTGTCCATTGTAAATACAGTTCTGGGGCACCGGGACATGACACGGAGAAATGTTGGCACCTAAAGTATGCGATAAAAGAACTCATTGACTCTAGAAGAATTGAGGTGCAAGCACCCAATACTCCCAACATAACGCAAAATCCTTTGCTGGTGCATCATGAAATACATATGATATAGCTAGTACAGGGAGAAAGCTGCAAAAAACCCTCTCAGACTGTGATGACAATCAAAGCAAACATCAAGACGGAGGAGAAAGTCGGGAAGGAGAAAGTGTCAGTCGAGCCACCTGCAAAACAGCCATCAGCGATGATTGAGCCTAAGCTGGTAAAAGTGATAGTACCTAGGGTGAAGCCCATATTGACTGTGAAAGGGGCACATATAGAACCAGTTGTTATCAAGCCAGTTGTTCAGATGCCGATTATGAATATCAAAGCTGTACTTTGGAATTATGACAAGGTAATTGTTATGTACAAAGGGAAAGAAGTCAAGAGGGAAATCTGTGAAACTCATGGTTTGACCCGGTCTTGGCGACGTTTTGCTCCTAACGATTTGAGAAAGATGAAAGTTGTGAAAGAAAATCCAGCTCATGTGAAGAAAGCGGTCAACGAGGAAGAAGCTGAGGAGTTCCTAAAGAAAATGAAACCTCAAGATTACTCTACAATTGAGCAATTGAGGAAGACACCAGCTCAAATATCTTAGTTATCTCTGCTGATTCATTCCGATGAACACCGAAGGGCATTAATGAAGATCTTAAATGAAGCTCACGTACCAGAAAAGATCACGGTGTGTCATTTGGAGAAGATGACAAACAAAATTTTTGAGGCAAATAGGATAACATTCTGAGACAATGAGCTACCACTAGAAGGGATGGAGCACAACAAGGCGTTATACCTCACAGTGAAGTGTGAGGAATCAATGGTGACTCGTGTCTTGGTCGATAATGTGTCGAGTGCTAATATTTGTCCTTTATCTACTCTTGGAAAACTGAAAGTTGATCACGAGAGGATTCACAGAAATAGTGTATATGTGACGGGGTTCGACAGAGGTGGAAAAAACACCGTGGGAGATATCATACTAGAACTCACCATCGGACCGGTGGAGTTCACCATGGAGTTTCAAGTGTTGGACGTTGCTGTGTCCTATAACCTCCTGTTAGGACGTCTATGAATCCATGCTACAAAAGTGGTACCTTCTTCACTACATCAAATGGTGAAGTTTGAATGGGATCAACCTTATAGGCACGATAAATAAAATTATGTTCCTAATACGGGTGTACATTTTATGTGACCCAAATCTCAAATCTCGGCGAAGCCGAAATGCACTAAAGTCACAGGCGTACTGGTTGCAGTGTGACTCGAAATGCATTTTCGTGACGTCGTAAGCCCTTAAAAAATAACAAACCAGAACATTAATAGCATTTGAAAATCGAAGCATATAAGTAAATCAGATAAAAATAAATATGGCAGTTGAGCGACCGTGCTAGAACCACGGAATCGGGAGTGCCTAACACCTTCTCCCGGGTTTAACAGAATTCCTTATCCAGATTTTTAGTTTTGCGGATTGTTAAATATAGTTATAATTTCCTCGATTCGGGATTAAACCGGTGACTTGGGACACCATTATTTTCCCAAGTGGCGACTCTGAAAACTAATAAAAATTCCGTTCCGAATGTCCTTTAATTGGAAAAACTCCTTCCCTATTATTATTATATCCCTTCCCGAGGTGTAGTAGTAAATAGTGGACGAAAGAAAAAGGAGGTGTGACAATGATCTATTCCATGCACATCACAAAATTCAACAAACTTAGTTTTTTCAAGTTCAGTTCCATGATCAGACCTTATTGATGCAAGTTAATTACCTAGTTGTTTCTGATTTTTTCTAACAAAAAAAAGTAAATATGTCAAATGCTTCATATTTAGATGTTAAAAATAATGTCCAAGTAAATTTAGAGTAATCATTAACAAGAACCATCACATATCTTTTACCACCTCTACTTAATGTTCTCAATGGACCATAGAGATTCCGATGGACGAGTTCTATCGTTCTGGTGGTGCTTACACTTTTTTGCATTTAAAAGAGGATCTTACCTGTTTCCCCATGTACAAGTCTCACAAATGTTTTCTTCCTTAAACTTAATGTTAGGCACCCCTATCACCAGGTCCTTGGAGACTAATTTATTGAGTTGACTCAGACTTACATGTCCAAGTCATTGTTAAACACACTTACGCAAGTAAATTTATTTTCTGAGAGTGTGGATAAATCTACAATGTAATATTAATTATTTCCTCTTTTTCCTGCAAAACATTCTTGTCAGTGGTAAGATTTATTACAAAACATTTGGTAGAGGTGAATGCTTCCAAGTTACGTCTGTCACATAGTTGTGATACACTAATTAGACTGTATTTTAAGTCATCTATCAAGTTGAAATTCCTCAATAGACTGAAAATGCATCTTATCTATCTTTCCAACCCCAATGATCTCACCTTTATTTTCATTTCTAAATGAGACATTACCTCATTCGAGGTCCTCAAGTGAAAGGAACGGGTTCTTGCTTCCTATCATGTGCTTTGAGCAACCACTATCCATGTACCATTTTGGTTGCTCCCCTTCACTTGGACCTGCAAAAACAAAATCAGGGGTTAGTCTTAGGAACCCAAAATTGTTCGAGTCCCTTTTTGTAGGCAAAAGGGTGAATCCGATTCTTTTTGGCCCAACCTGGTAGACTATTTTTTCCTTAAACAAATATTTTATTCTTTTGAATGGCCATTTCTTTTGCAATATATTCACTTTAGTAGTGACCAGTTTTACCACAATGTATGCAAATTTTGTTCTCAGGAAGTGTGAGATACATATTTTTGGGATCCCACTTAGGTGCAGGGGTCCGGTAACCAAGTCATCTCTTGTTGCTACTATGGTATTTATGTGGGCGTGAAAGTGCTCCAGAGGAACTGTTCCATTTACACGTTCTGTCAAACTCGTGCTTGACTTTGCCTAGATCCTTTGTAAAAAATTCTTACATTCTCATCCTTCTTATACAACTCATCTTTTAGTTTACCTACATTTTATTCTAGAGAAATTTGTGTGAAATCAACTGTCTTCTTACTTTTTTCTAATTTCAGTTTTAGGTTTTCAGATAAAAGTTCTAGGACATTTGATTCAAATTCATGAACCTGGTTCTTTAGTGCAGTATTGTTACTTACAGTCTCATTAACCCTGAGTTCCAGGTTCTTATACTTAGCTTTTAAAATCACACATGCTTTAGACAACTGTTCCTTTTCATTCTTTATATCCTCATATTCATCAATGAAATCTAAAAATAACTCAGATAGCTTTTCTTTAGACAACAACTTAATCTTGTCTTTGATATAAATTATACTTACCTCAGATTCCTCATCGAATTCTCCAATTGCCATAAGTGATTATTCATCTCCATCTTCATCATCTGAGTCCTCAATTGAGCTTTATCCCTAAGAAGATACCATAGCCGTTGTTGATCCTTTATTCTTCTTTAGATGAACTTGTTCTGTCTTCATGTTTCTTTGTTTAGCTCTTTCCTTCTTCCATTTAATTTCCCATGGAGAATAATTTTTGATGTGGTGATCAGTTTTCCCATACTTATAGCAGCCCTTATTGGTTTATTTTTCAGGAACCCTTGGTTTGTTATAGTTTCCACCTCTTGAGGATCCCTTTCCTCTCATTAGGTACTTCTTGAAGTCCTTTGTGATTATAGCCATTTTATCCTCTTCTAGATCGACACCTTTAGTGATTCTAAGTTCCAGGATCCTTTCCTTCTTGGGTGCATTCATCTTTATGGTTTTCTTTCTAAATTCATAAGCAGTGAGATTTCTAATTAGCTTATCCAAATTAAGAGTGGCAATGTTCTTTGATTCCTGAATGGTAGTGATTTTGCTCTCCCAAGAGACTGGCATAACCATTACCAAAATCTTCTTAACTTTGTTTTCTTCAAGAATAACCCTTCCAAGAGACTTAAGTTCATTTGTTAGTGTGGTGAACCTTGTATACATATCTTGGATGGTTTCACTTTCCTTTGTAGTAAAATTCTCTTATTGAAAATATAGTAAAGTTCCCCTTGACCTCTTCACGTGAGGTGTTCCTTCATGAGCCACTTGCAAAGTGTCCCAAGTTTTCTTAGCAGTAGTGCAGCTTTGACTTGTGTTGTACTCGGCTGGTCCAAGTCCACACACAAATCATTTCTTCGCCTTGGCATTATTTTCCCATTTCCTTATATACTCATTTTGACACATATGCTCCTTCATCATTCTTCTTGTGGTAGCCAGGGGATCACACATTGTCTGATAACTCATAGTTTTCTCATATGACGTGGTCTCTCATTCTGTTTTCCCACCGGGAGTAGTACTGGCCATTGAAGAGTGGTGGCTTTGTAGTGGATTGTCCTTCCCAATTTCCAGGTGATGCACTCATCTTGATCATTTCCTAAGGTGTTAGCCTCTTCAAAGATAACCTTCTATAATACCAATTGATATTTTAACTTCAATACCGCACAAGAAAGAGGGGGGGGGGGTAATTTGTGTGGTGTCCAATTTTTCACTTAAACTGATTATGGAAGGTCCCGGTTCTTCTAAGTGTTCCGTAACATACTATTGCAAAAATAGTAAATGCGGAAAGTAAAGAACACGAGTATTTTATGTGAAAAATACTTGGCTCAAAAGGTGAAAAACTACGACCTATAGTTTTAGATTTGTACACTTGAATTACACACGAACTGCTTGCAAAATATTATTACTTTGCTCTCAATTCCTTTTAACTTCTGCGTTTGTGCATTGCCTATAAAATGAGAACATCTTACAATATATAGAGTTAGTAGATGAAGAAATAACTAGAGTTCTAATGCTACTCTTCCTTGGTGTAAGAGTTCTAGTTGATCTCAATTCCTAACTACTTCCTTATTTTGGATAATGTTCTTTTTGAGTAAGGAGTCCTTCTCCTTATCAATTATGCAATCTTTTCAGTCGGAAGATATCAAATAAATGAAATGGACCTAGTTCATGCCTGAACTTCCTTTGTCAATCTTCAAAACAAACTTTCACTTGGGCCAACAAGATTGACAAAGTTCATGGGCAGACAGGAGATATATATTGCATTGCTTATCTATCTCATCTTTGCTTTTCATCATTTATATATGGATGTAACTTAAATATTACTAATACAATAAAATATTATTTTTTTACACTATTAGCATATTTATAAATAGCCTCACTTTTATGGATGTGTGGTTATCTTTAAGCAATTTGGTAATGTAAAATATAAACACTCTTTACAAAAGTAAACTCATTTTTTTTTGAAAGAATTACAATAAAATACACATGACTTCACACCATAACAAAAAATAGTCAATATTTTTAAGTTTTACCCCGCCTAGCCCACATTGTACATATTTTGAAAGCACTTGCAAATTTAAAAGATGCATTTTTACAACAATTGTGTCTAAAAGCTATGGAGTTAATTCTTTGTACTCACAACTATTGGTTTCACTCTCTCTTTTTCTCACTTCTTTTACATATGCTTCAAAGGGCCATGTATTTTCTGCTTCTTCTCTTGTCACCTGCTTGCAATGAAAAAAATTGAAGAATAGAAATCCACCATTGAAGACCATTTAAAGTTTTGCTTTTTTAAAATGGATTTTTTTTAAATTTGTTAGTTGTTTGGATTGGGTATTGTTCCAATTGATTGAAAATATCAAAAGGAGTTCAAAATTCAAATTTGAAGTGATTTGGAGTCTATTTGAGCAAGATTTGAGTTAAATTTCGGAAAAGACGCAAAGAAGAAGACGGAGTCAGTTTTTTGTATAATCTTGTATAATATTGTATATGAGTGTAGAAACACACCTTATACATTATTATACACTTTTATACATATTTATACAAGTGTTTGTAGACGAACTTCTTCCACGATTTTCAGTTGCAATTTTTCTTCAAAACCAGTCCAAATCTCCATTAAATGACTTCAAATTTTATAAACAACCTCCTTATACTATTTCTAACAAGTCTAAATAACACTCACTACATATTTCTCACAAAATCAAATTCGAAATTTAAACTCACATATTTAAGCATGTTAAAAATCTAATTTTAACCACCCAAATGAATTTAGTTTGTTGAATTAATATTTGAGTGACACTTAGTGATTCAAAAATTTACTTAAAAGCTTGAGTAATCTTTTTTTAAAATTTAAATAGTAATTTTGAGAACCTATTGGAGTTATGTTGAACTTAGCCTATTATTTATTGGCTAGTTGATTGTAGATTGAAATATGGGCTATAAAATTGAAAAATATGAATCCCAATTATTTTAATGTGAAATTTTTCTTTTTTTTAAAAAAAAAATTGAGTTAGATAAGATTATAGAGTTTAAGGTATATACAAAGTTGAAAAAGTGTTACAATGAGTGCAACTATAACATGGTATACAACTAGTTATTACTTTATTATCCAAATTATGATATCAAGCTAATTGATACCAATAAATACATATCTTTGTTAGTTAAACTAGCGCTAGTGTACATAACATAAACTCTAATCGCAAAAGAAGTTTAAGGACTCATAAAATCGAAACGCATGAGAAGTTTTACAGATTTATAGACATCTCCTCTACGCTTACGCAATGGAACGCATCGAATACCAGTCCTGAGCTCAGAAACTGGCAAGCATGTTTGTCCTGCAAATTCATCTTCTCCAGATGGGTCATAATCTTTAACATTAATCCGAAGCAAAGCCAGTTCAGGAACACGAATTGGGAATTCGAATTCCTCATTCCATATTGGTATCCATTCATCGTCAACTATCCTAGTTCTACACATCTTACTAGTATCACCAGGAACTCCCACAATTCCAACCTGCATTTTTTTCAATAAATTTGTCAATATAAATTATTTGTGTGTATAAGTGAAATATCTTATTAAAAGAGTTTAACATCTATTAGATTAACGTTAAAATTATGCAATATCAAATCATTACATTTAAAAAAAAAACTACATATAAACTGCCTATAATAATTGGTAACCTAAAAGTATAGTAGACATGAAATAGCTTACACTGGCATAGAAGTCGGGAGGGGAACAATAGTCAAAGTGTCTAAAGTGGAAGTCTACACGCCAACCTTCTCCCATGAATATTTTTACCTGTTTGTATCAAAATACACATGAGACATATGTTATTCTCAAGCAAGGTCGATATTATGCAATAATGTGGCATTTCTAGTAAGAAATAAATCTTGACTCTAAATTCAATCTTAAAAGTTTATTTAAAAGGTATGGATTTCTCAAGCCATATCAAGAGACCACCCATTCCCTTCTATCATTCATTTGGGACTCTTCAACACCCTCGCACGCCATATCAAGATAAGAAATGAATTTTGGGCCTAACTCGACTTCAAAAACTAGCTCAAGAAATAAGGAATTCCAAGCTATATAAAGAGATCACTCATATCACTTCACTACCGATGTGGGGCTCTTCAACCGCCTCCCCTCCTCCCAATGTACGCCCAAGACTTGATATCTAAAGCATGGACAAAATAATACGGGTGTACAACATCGGGTCGGAATGGGTCTTGTTATGATACCAAGATAAAAAATGGATCTTGGGCCTAATCATCAATCCCTAAAGATAGCTCAAAAGGTAAAAAAAAATTCTCAAGTCATATAAAGAGTTCACTGATCATCCCCTTCACCGGACATTTGAAGCATGAATAATATAATATATGGTTTCAACTTTCAACATTGGGTAGGGATGGGTCGCTGTAATACCAAAATAAGAAATGGATCTTGAGCTTAATTAACTCAACCCTAAGAATTAACTAATCAAGTGGTGATGATTTTCCAAACCATATAATTCAGCCAAATCCTTCACTACCGTACTTGTGAGACTCTTCAACAATTTATGTGACTAAATACTACTCATTCCATTTTATTTTTGTGGCATAGTTTAATTATGATAAAATAAAAAATTAAATACTTTTAAAACTTGTCGTATTTATAAATATGCTGTAACATTTGTGTGTCTATAAAACTTGTGATTTTCAATATACCATAATATTCGTATTGTTATAAAATTTTGTCATTAAGGGAAGAATGAGAAATTCGAATTAAACTATTTTCTAATTTAGATGTTATTCTTTTTTAAACGGATCAATAAGAAAATCGTGTCATTTTTCTTAGAATAGATGAAGTGTCGCAGTTTATCAACCTTGAGAATTGTCTTCACTGGCAAGACCATGGAATTGAAAACTTCATGACATGCGCCATCAGGACTTAGTAAAAAATCTGGTTTTTTCACATAACCACAGCCTCCGTTGGCTCGAAAAAATCCTTGCATTATCCATAGGTACTTACAATATCCCTGTTACATATATAGAAATATTTAATTAATTAAGGTTCTAACCGTAATCTTGACCCTTAGCTTCTTTTTTCAGATTTCTTTAGTTTTTATTACCCTTAACTGAAAAAGTGTATATATATATATATATATATATATATATATATATATATATATATATATATATATATATATATATATATGAAGGAAATGGCAAGATAGATCAATACTACTCGACCTGCATGTTAAATGCAACCATCTGAGCTCCGCGCATCCATGCAATTAGAGGATCATAGTTTGATGAGTCAATGCGTGTACCCTTAGGGTACACCCTTAATATGTGTCGTTGAGTAAATCTGAAGTAAGAGAAATAATACTATCTCATAAATTCTACAGTACATAAATAAAAAAGTACATTAACATTTTTGGCATCTAATTATATTGGTGAGTGAAAATATATATTTTCTGGAAATAATAATTATATCAAAGACAATAAGCTGAAAATTTAATTATATATATAACTTACCGAATTAGTTGATGGCCATGTTCAGTGACAGCTAAAGCTTTTTCAAGGGCTTGTTCATTCATGCTAAGACGTCCAACTTTATCAAAACTTGCATGCATCCCAAAATTTTCCACGCCACCTTTGTGCTTCGTTGCATGGATTGCTATCAAATCTCTATATTTGAGAACTTCTTCGAACTCCTCATCCTGTTCTTCATCCCTCTCCTACATACCAATGAATTGAAGGAAAGTGTTTGAAAAATATCACGTCTAAAGAAATTTAGCTTATAGTATACCCAGAGGCGGTCTCGGGATATTTGAAATTCGCAGTTACACTTTCTGATTTAACCAAAATCTGTTTGTATATAGGCTGCCCACTATTAATATATCGCTATTTTCTAAAGACATATACATGTACATATAAAAATTTTACCGAACTGTGTGGATGCCGGTGACCGCTCTACCTAGTGTATAGGTCCGGCTCTGTGTATACATACACCAACAATGGTAATCTATCTTAACCCGTTTACGAGGTAAGCTGCCTCATTTTTAGAAACTTGACAATGTAAAAAAAAACATACTATAACATGTTAAATTACATTGACTACCTTTTGTCACTGGGCTATGGCTTTTCACTATTACAAGGGTGTTAGTTTTGACTATCTTTTACCACTGGGTTATGGCTCTTCACTATTACAAGGGTGTTCAATATGTATTAGATATATATAAATCCTAATATTTGACCTATATACATGGTATTATTTTTCGACGATAGTGGTCAGTTGACCACCTTGCTACTATGTAGGTTCGCCCTGTGGACATGCAAAACAAGGACTAGAGAATAATAAGGACAAGTTAAACCTGAATATTTGTATCAAGTTCATTCTCCAAATGTCCGCTCTGTGATTACCTTGTTGTCTGATTCAGCGCTACTATTTGGTGGTGGTTTCGTTGAAATTAAGATTTTATTCTTTAAAGAATTTGGTGAAGGAAACTCGTCCATTTCTGATTGTGGGATGAATAGCATGGAACCAAATGTTTTCTTGACCATCTGCGTTCAAAATTATGTTGACATCGAATAAGCAAAGTATTTCAATGTTCTAATACTTTAAAGGATTTTCTCAAAGGAAAAATTGTGTAGAAGCTGTGCAACTGGCTGGGATTAAGGAATAACAACTTAGATCAAAACAACATATGGAGGAAATTTGGAAGAAGCATCAAAGGAAAATTATGCAGAGGATTTGTGACTGCTATGATAATATAAAGAGGACAGCAAGTATAGAATACAAATAATAAGAGATAACCGTCCATAAAAAGTAATAATAGAAACAATAGGAAAGAAAAGGAATGGATAAATTGTTTGTATAGATAGGATATCATAGAGCAAACCTACATAGTAGGGATGCCTAGAAGAAAGCTAAAATAGAATAGCTTATAGTTATAGCTGGTTACAAATGAAAATATTCTTGTCAGGTGGAGATTAATTAAAAAAATTCTTTCACCAAAAAAAAATACTTTAAAGGATTACGTATGTTTTAATTTTATATTAAAATAAGTGTGTAACTTCTACGTTATGCCAATGTAAAAGATGATTTACGATATTAGAGAACCTAAAAGATAGTAAACAATAAATTGAAATATATATATAAAGAGAGGGGGAGGGGTTTCACCTGAGCGACTTTTTTTTGAAGGTGTGGGTAAGGATGAAGGTGGTCTTCAAATGTTAATATAACAGGATATTCAGAATTTGAGAAAGCAACCTCCTTTATGGCTTTCAGACATTTGCTTAGTTTAACAGGAGTTGTCAGTGTCCTGCAGTTTTAGGAATAAAATAAAGACTAATTGGAATATAAAATTTTGTCTTAATTAGCTAGTGATACAAGAAAGACGAGGATCAATATTCAATACGGTATCAAAAATAATTTCCCAAACAGAAATAGTTACCCTCCGTGACGAACATCGATATCATCTTTGGTAATATTAGACCAAAGGTCCAATTCAATCACTCTAACTCCTTTCTTTAGTGACTTCTTTATAGGTTCAGTACTACAATCACTGCTCAACTGGTTTCCAGTTAAGTATGAATTATGTCCAGTGTATATATAATAATGAGCCAAAGGAGCATCCATATTTTGGTGGACCTAAATAACCAAAAATAGACAGAAATTAAGTAAACAAGTGTATCTAAAGGAGAAATTAATTGACAAAGATAATTTTAATACCTTAGACTGGTGGGCAAAGTTATAATCACCAGTAAGATATTTAAAGAAAGCATCAAGATTCAATCCTCTTTTGTGGACAATATTGTGATGATGCTTGAGGCTATTGAATATAATTTGGGCCTCTTTTGTTACATTATTCACCTCCTTCTGTTCTTTCTCTAAGAAACTAATTAGATTATCTATGCTCATAATCCCATTTACTGAGTAAGATTCAAAGACTTGCTTAATGTCTTCTGGTATTTCACCTCCCCTTAACTTGAATCCTCGTGACCAGCAGAAGCAAACCTTGAAATGTTGTTTATTATTATTGCTAGACATTATTTTTCTCGACAGTAATTCCAATAATTACTGTAACAGACTATTGTATCTGAATTTGTTTGTGATCCATTTATATGTAGGAATATTAATATCTTTGTTCGTGATATGCATGGTGGAATATTAGAAAACTTTTAGTTTCCATATTCTGGGAGTTGCTTAGGAATATATTGTCCCTACTTTTTGTCCCAGTAAGTAAGAATATATTATGCCTACACGAAAAGTGATGCTTGCTCGGTCTGAAACTTTAGTAAATTGAGGAGGAAGAGCAAGTTATGTTTCTTGATGATGGGGTTGATTAGATTCAGTAATGGAAAATTCAGTGGCAAAGCAAAAAATTTGGGATCCAAAACAAAATGCAAGATCGCCTCGAAGTCGAACTTGACCTAAAATAATTTTTGTATGTAATTTAAGTCAAGGGATTCAACAAGATAAATTTTTATTTTATTTCTTTTGCCCATGGAAATTATTCTTACTCCACAAGTTATCCGATTGAGAATTTGCTTTAGTCACCTGTATATCATGTGATTCACGTCTTGTGCTTGAATTTCACGTATAGAGTTAGATGAATATAGACTGTGGCGTATCTGGCACTATAGATATGGGTTCAAGTGAACCAATAACTTTTGAGATGGAACATAAATTTATATGTAAAAATTTATTAAAATTGTAAGAAATAATGGATATGAACCCATAATTTTAAAAATATGATGGGTTCAATGCTGAAGTCTTAAATTTTGAAACCATAAAATTTTGATTTTGGATCCACCTCTGATTATATAGATGGTAGATACAAGTTCCGGTAAGTATCTTGCATTCAGGGGCGGATCTAGGGCGGCGCAAGAGTGTTCACCTGAACCCCCTTCGTCGAAAAATTATATTGTTTATAAAGGGTAATTTTTAATTTTCTCGTATAGATATAATATGTTGAACCCCCGTGACACACGCCAAAAGCTTGGCTTAGTAGTTAAGGGGATTCAGATTTGTAGCAGATCGGAGGTTCAATTCCCCCAAAAACGTGACTGCTTCTCTTTTCTTAATGTATCTTCGGTCTTTTTGCCTCACCAGTCGCGTCTCAATTCTCCCCATTGCCTCGCCAATCGCCGCTCTGTCGTCGGTGTTTCATCTATCATGGCATTGACATCCCAGGTAAATTTCTTGTTCTTTCTAACTTTTTCAGAATTTTATTAATGTTTTATTGTTGATTCTTAAATTTAGATAATTAATCTCGTTCTATTGCCGGCCTCTAAAGAGTGTATGGTGAACTTTTTTATTTTTTTATTTTAGTGTATAATGAACTTAAAATATAAGTGACCTTTCTGTCTTTCTAGATTCAGTATTGGATTGAAACAGGAAACTAAATTTAAATAGCTTAGAAATCCGTATGGCAACCAGCAGAGTATGTTATAAGTTATTACTTATGATTTATAACACTTTCCTTCTGTAATTTTGTTTTTACAGTAATGCACACTTGTTATTTGATAAAATGATTAGGTAATTTTGTTCTAATTACATTCCTACTTTGTAATTCAGTCTCAATATTCGGTGAAGATGTATTTTACCAAAACACCAAACCAAATTTGGCTTCTCATACTCAACATATCCAGTTGGAGAATATCAACCATTTATCATCTTCTAATGAATTTGATTTGGATTCTTTAAAGTTTGACCCGGGGGAAAGAACTCAAATCTTGAACTTCCATCCAAATCATCGTGATGTTATTAGAAGAGAATACCTTCGAAAATGTCCTTGTCAACCTCGACTTCATAACTTTCCTAAAACAATTTCTTCTGGATCAATGCGTCGATTTAATCCTAAATGATTTGACGATGAATATCGTGATTGGTTGGAATACAATATAAGTAAAGATGCAGCCTATTGTTTGTATTGTTATCAACATAGAGGTGATGTAATTTCAAGTATAGGGTTTAAGAGTTGGAATAAAAAGAAAAGTTTTGATAAACATGGATCGAGAAGCATTCACAATGAGTCAAAAAAGAAATGCCATGATTTGCGACAACAACGGTCTATTAAATCTTCATTTGAGAGGCAATCTAATCAACTTATGCATGAGTATTGGATTTGCTTAACTGCTTCAGTTAATGTAGTAAGGCTTCTTATAACTCAAGGATTAACATTTCGAGGTCATGATGAATCTAAGTCTTCACTTAGTAGGGGTAATTTTCTTCAAACTCTCTCATGGTATGCAAAAGTATGTGATAACATTCGTGATTATGTACTCGAGCATGCTCCTCAAAATGATCAAATGACTTCTTTAACAAATCAGAAAGACATTGTAACTGCATGTAAGATAGAAACAACTAAAGCTATAATTGAGGAACTAAATGGTGATTACTTTGCCTTGCTAGTTGAAGAATCTTTTGATACATCCCCCAAAGAGCAAATGGCGATTGTCATACTGTATGTTGATAGAATAGGATTTGTGATGGAGCGACTTATTGATGTAGTTCATGTTCAAAATACTTGTGCTTCATCTTTGAAGAGTACAATTGTTAATTTTCCCGATCGACACTCCTTAAGTCTATCATATATGTGTGGACAACATTATGATGGGGCAAGCAATATGCAAGGTGAGATAAATGGTCTTAAAATGTTGATTAAGAGAGAAAGTAGATCGGCTCATTCCATTTATTAGTTTGCTCATCAACTCCAATTTACAATTGTTGCGATTTTTAAGAAAATGTCTTCAACTGGGGGAACTTGTAGTATTGGTTTTCAATATTTTGAATATATTAGGATCTCCGTTTAAGCGTATGGATGAATTTCGAGAATCTCAAAACGAAATAATTCAAGAGACATTAGATATGGGTGAGCTTACAACTGGTAGGGGCTTGAATCAAGAATTTGGTCTTTCAAGAGCATATGGTACTCGTTGGGGATCTTACTTTAAATTTTTTAATAATTTTATTCTGATGTTCGGCTTTATTCTCAATGTTCTTGAATCGCTTGTTCTTGACGCACATTCTACATATGAAAGAGCCAAGGCAATGGGATATCTCAGGGCTTTTCAAACATTTGAGGTTGCATTCATGTTACATTTGATGAGAGATATTTTAGCAATCACAAACGAGCTCAATAAATACTTACAAAAAAAGAGCAAGACATTGCAAATGCCATGCTACTTGTTGAAGTAACAAAGAAAAGTTTGCAAAAGTTAAGGAAAGAGGAATGGAATTCTCTTATTGCGCAGGTATCTCCATTTTGTATCAAATATAATATTTTGATACCACAGTTTGATGAGCTATATGTTAGTTCTTTAAGATCACGCCGTAAACCTGATGATTGTAAAGTCTTACATCATTATCGGGTTGATGTATTTTGTAAAATTATTGATTGGCACATTCAAGAACTTAATGAATGTTTTGACGAAGTGAAAACTCATTTGCTTCATGGAATTGATAGTTTGAATCTAACTAACTCATTTTCAAGTTTTGACATCAGAAAAATAATGAAAATGACTGAGTTATATCCCGATGACTTTGATGAATTTTGTATGGGTGCTCTTGAGAATCAGCTTGCAAGTTATATTATTGATGTTCGTGATGTTGATGAAAGATTCTCCGATGTACATGGGCTTTGTGATCTTTCAAAAAGATTAGTTCAGACAAAGAAGCATTCAAATTATCCTCTTGTATTTCGCTTAGTGAAACTTGCTTTGCTTCTGCATGTTGCTAGCTGCATCCGTTGAAAGACCTTTTTTGGCGATGAAGCTTATCAAGAATGACTTACGAAGTCGAATGAATAATCAGTTCTTTAGTGACTGTTTGGTGCCTTATGTAGAAAAAATTGTGTTTGATAGTATTTCTAATGATGCTACTATTAAAATATTTCAAGATATGAAACCTCGTTGTGTGCAGTTATAATAATGTACTTAATTGTTTTTTGTTGATCTCATTAGTCATTAGGACCTTTTTAACTAAAACAAGACTTATTTTTTATATTCTCCTTTGAAAGCCTTGTTACTATGATATGTTTATCTTAACATTACCTTTGTGTTGAGAACTTCTCTTTCTATTAATAAAATTTGTTAGTATCTTTTTTTTTTTTGATTGGCTAGCTTCATTGTGTATTTAACTTTTCAAATTTTTGAACCTCCTTCATAAATATCCTGCTTCCGCCACTACTTGCATTCACATAGGGTCTTGAGAAGGGCCGGATACCAAGAGATGTGATGTAGACAACCTATCTTGCTGCTTCCACCACTCGAATATGTAGGTGGATATAAGTTCCAAGTTAAATAAATTAGTTTACTCCTGCAATCACATGATTACTTGATTACCTAATTTTGTACGTTCGGAATATTAACAATACTTCTCTTTCTTTCCAAGATTGTGTAGTTGCAACTTGCAAATGTTTCCATTTGTCAAAGATTGTAGAAAAGGAAAAAGGAACCACTCAACCACCGTGTAGCAACTGTTGTGCATGGAGAGTACTTAGACCACGCAGTTATTTCAAGTCGTGAATTCTGAAAATTGCTAGTACTTAACAAAACTCATTCAGTGGTCTTCACAAAAACAGGGCCAAACCTGTGGATTTAAACTCAAGTAGATGGCGGAAAAGGGAAGCGAAAGCGTGAATCTATTACATCTTAATAGATAACAAAGGAGGAGTACAAACGTTGGGTCTTTGTTCTGTTCTTGACCTTTGATATAATCTTTGGCTCTTCTTATTTCATACTACAACACCAACTTTGATTTATCGACATTAGCTCTGAAACATTGCCTCACCCACCAGCCCTTTATGGATTTTATATAAATATATATAATAATATTGTCGGAATCAGCTTGCACATACTTCAACTATTCCGCCATGCTCATTTTTTGTCTGGTCTCTAAGGTTTATACACACTTCATTGACCAAACAAACTCCGGCCATTTATGGAGTTAGCAACCAAGATAAGAAACTCCCTGTCAAACATACAACCGGTGCAATTAATTGGTCTGCACGCCTCTTTTGTTACTTTATCGTATCCCTGTTCTTCAGAAACAGCTCAAGCGTTCCAGCCGAATCTCAAATTGAAAGCTGCAGCAAAGAATTGAATTTTAGTTATCGTGTTAATACTTTTTGACCCGTTAAGAAAGAAAAATTCCTTTTTAAATTTAGAATCACACAAATACTTTGGTCATCTTTTATCTTATCTAGGACCATAAATTTTAAAAGTTTTGTTTTTTCTTGAACTTCGTATTCAGTCAAACATATTTGTCTAAATTGGAGCAGGGGGCTACTTATTTACGAGTGATGTACGGTTTGTATCTAATTTGGAGACATTCAAAATTTAAGTATACTCATGATTTTTGTTTTCAGTTTTTCAATTTCTTTTATTGGGTGGAAAATTTATTTATGTAGTAAAGAATTTCTGTATTTACGCCAACTTTTTTCACATTCGTAGTTCGTTTTACACTTTTTAAGTACTAATCCCACAAGCCAAAAAAAATAAGTGGTCGTCTGGTAGGGTCATAACAATAATATTGAATATGTTGTATTAGTAATGCTGGTATTAGTTATACTTACATTAGTTATGTTGGTATTAGTTATGCTCACATATTTTTATCTATTATTTGGTTTGACGAATTAAAGTATTGCACAATTTTAAAAAAAATTGTTTGTTTACAAAAATGCCCTCAAAACCAGTTCATCACTCTAACTTTTAAAAGAAACATATGTTGAGAAATGTTTTTATATGAAAAAGTTAAAAAAAAAATTATTTGATTTGTCTACATATGTTGTAATATAGAACTAAATATTTATTTATAAAAAATATATGCTAAGTATTTACTTTATTTATTTATTAGAGATATAATTTTATTTCTCACTATTTGGATTACTTTAAACTTGCATTAATATACTAACTAGCATATTTTAACAAAGCATAAATTTTGAACGACAATTTTACTAAGCTAATGCATGCATTAAAACACATTGCATTATTAATATCATAATTTTCTATGCATTAGTTATGCGTAGTGTATGAGCTACAATTCGACCTTATAGTACTCGGAATAAATTAATCACTCCCCTCGTCCCAAATGCACATAACAAGCGTCGAGGCCGCCCCCAACTGGGCGCAGACGCCATAAGCAGCGAGGCCGTCATCGACCACATGTTATTATTCATAGCCGCCCAAAGCTCTTTTGCCAGAGACGACGCCTTGCGGGTACGCCCACAATAGTTTCACAACACGGACTCAATCTCCAAAGAAAGTGAACTATCATAATTAAGACCTATAAATACCGAGACAATCATGAGAAAGGGGGGTTCCACTCTCTCTCCCCATGGGGGCTCTAAGAAATATAGAGTATAGCGCAGAGTGAGAACCAAGACAACATAATGCAGAATGACAGTAGATCTATGAAAACATGATTGTAAGGATCTGAACCTCTCCATGGAGAGGCAGATTAACCCATTATCATGAATAAATAATCACTAAATATCTTCTGCTATCTTTACACATGTTTTCCTTTACTGAATTTCAGATATGTTACGACCTGCTATGATTGACCATTTATTTTTAATAATTGTTTTGTGTTCATAGACAGTCTGGGTCAAACACGCAGGATAACACCAAATAGAATGTATAACAAATGCTTGCATAACCAATGCATATGTTCAAAATGTCTACCAAACAAAATATTATTAATACACAAAGCCAATGCATGCATTATTTTATCTTGCCAAACAACTCCTAAGTTTGTTCATCTGTCGACTCTGTAACTTTTCACTCTCTTCGAGAGTCTGTTTTTCATTTATTCTGAATTCTAAGTACTGCCACAGATTAATGTATCCAACCAACTTTGTTTGTTTCATTCATACGTAGGAATATTAATATCTTTGTTCGTGATGCTTGGTAGAATATTAGAAAACTTTTGGTTCCATATAGCTGGGAACTGCTTAGGAATATCTCCCCTACTTTGGTCCTAGAAAAAGTATATAATGCTGACGTTAAAAGTGATGCTTGTGATGTGTGTAACTTTAATAAAGGGAAGAGCAAGAACAAGCTATATGGAGAACTAAAATTACTTGATGATGGGGTTGCTGGGAATCAATATTTAAAATTCCTATCCTATAAGTCATCTCATTAAAAATTCCAACACGTTTTAGCCGCCTATATGATTCACGTTTGCTTGGCTGTTTTTTCTAATTCATCTGATATTTGCTACCTTCCAGCAACATAGGCGCTACGCAACTGAGTTCCCCAAGCTTTAAGCAGATGGAAATCTTGTGCCTGACTATGCCTTGTTGTGCTACATGAACAATGATTGTAGAAGCAAGTTCCAAGTTATAAACAGATTTCTTGATTAACTTGTTCTTGCACCATGAAATTCATAAACAGACTTTCATAAACAGACTTTGCTAACATGAATTCATCCCAGCAACCCCACCATGAAATTCATGTAGAAAAGTCACTTGCACCATTCCCGAATGCACTAATGACAATTTTTTTTAATACGTATTTATGAGTAATAATGATGTTGGCTAAGAGTAAAAATGGTAGCGAAAACATCACGAGACAAATTGAGAAGACATTTTCATAGAGCAGAAAACCCACTACTCGATACTGCTGTAGGTACCTAAAGCAGATGGCATAAGCTCCCGAGTGCTGCAAGGACGAATAACCTCAAAACAAAAGCTCCAAGAAAGGAAAAAGGAAAGAGATTTGTAGAAGAAAATCGCAACAAATACACTCATAATAATCAGAGGCTAGCACAGCAGATTAGTATCTTTCGTGACAGTATTGATTTTTTGGTACACGCCACAGTATATCACTCAAAGCTGGTTATATATCAAACTGCCCCTAATTCACTGGATCAAACTACAAACGCAACAGAAACCAACTTCTAATGGCATTAACAAGTTAAATCAGGGGTGTGTTCATTCAAATCATCACTACCAATAGGCAACCCAATTTCTTTCTCTAGACATTCAGTAGCAAGAATCTGAAAATAACTGAACAAGGAAACAATACCAAGATAAACAGAATAGCGCTCTATTAAATTCACAGCTGAAATTAAACACACCAGCATTTGAAACAAGGGAGAAATTACTTCTACCAGAGGTAAAGGTCATAGAGGTACACCCATGACCTCAAACTTCAACAAGACATATCACCACTGAAACTAGTTGAAGTTTACTAATATCAATCATATCCTTCACGTTCAGTCTGCAACTTCTGGACTCCTTTCATTAACTACTCAACAATCTGTCCTTGGATTTTCTAACATTAGGGATTCTATAAGTATCCCATGAATCGTCCAATCTATAACCAAGTTCAAAACACTCCTGTTAAATACAGGGCCTAATGAAAGCGTGCCAGTAACGACTAACCTTAAAAGTTGGTTCCTTTTCCCAACAAGGATACTTTGATTTCTGCTCCATGCTTAGTCTGTATGGACTGAAAAATTGTTCCATGTAACTTTAAGACTATATATATATATATATATATATATATATATATATATATATATATATATATATATGTCTATCCACTATCCAGATTCTTTTCCACAGTCACATGCTAATCAATAGAAAATCCATACACTCCCAGAATATACACAGAGACATACTTTATAGAGCTGAATATCCAAATGCATAACTAAATGAATCTTAATCATCCCATTAAAGTAAAAAAAACACTATCCCATTCCAATGGTTTCAGTACTGAAACCTGAAATAACAACTGGCAATAAAATCAAAACTACAATATACGGAAGAACACATCCCAAAGTATAAAATACGCTCGTCCAAAGCACAAGAGGAGGCTCCTTAAACCTCAATTACTGTAAACATTTAAAACGAAATTAAGAGTTTTCTAGACTTACAAACCATCTCACTCTGAACGATTAGCATACCTCTCCACCTTATCATCGAGATTAATTCCAACCATAGCCTCACCAAGCCCACAGCTAATTTCAGCCAGCAGTCCTGGGTCGCTGTAATGAGTCACGGCTTGCACGATAGCGCGTCCCCTTTTGGCAGGGTCACCACTCTTGAAAATTCCAGAACCCACGAACACTCCGTCACATCCCAACTGCATCATAAGCGCTGCGTCTGCTGGTGTTGCCACCCCACCTGCTGCAAAGTGAACCACAGGGAGCCTTCCGAGCTGTTTTGTTTGCATCACCAGGTCGTACGGTGCCTGAAGCTTCTTAGCAAAAGTGAAAACCTCATCATCATCCATGTTTCGCAGCACCCTGATATCACCCATCACGGAACGCACGTGACGGACGGCCTCGATGATGTTGCCGGTACCGGCTTCCCCCTTGGTGCGTATCATGGCGGCTCCCTCCCTGATACGGCGGAGGGCTTCCCCGAGGTTACGGCAACCACAGACAAAAGGAATGCGGAAATTGTGCTTGTTGATGTGGTTCTCATCGTCGGCGAGAGTGAGGACTTCTGATTCATCCACGTAATCGATTCCGATAGCCTCGAGGATTTGGGCCTCGACGAAGTGACCGATACGGGCCTTAGCCATAACGGGGATGGTTACGGCCTGTTTGATTTCTTTGATAAGCTGGGGATCCGACATGCGGGCTACGCCGCCCTGAGCGCGTATATCAGCGGGTACGCGCTCAAGGGCCATGACGGCACACGCGCCAGCCTCCTCGGCTATACGGGCCTGCTCGGCATTGACGACGTCCATGATAACGCCGCCGCGAAGCATCTGAGCGAGACCCACTTTCACTGAGAAAGGGGATTGCTTTGTAGTCTCGGTGAGTGCACCATTTCCGTAAAGTGTTACCACACCGCTTCCGGCCATAATCGAATTGTGTGTCTGTGAAAGAGAGGAACAGAGCAGAAGAGAAAGGAGGAGGAGATAAGAAATGAAAAGGTGGTGGAGGAGAGTCGGAGTAAAGTGGCTAGGGATTCTGTGTCTGAGGATTTCTACCTTGTTTATAGGAGTACTAACTGCTCCTATTATTTTTTAATAATAATTGCCCTTTTTAATTCTGAAAAAATCTTCATTCTTTATACACCAAACAAAATCAACATATTTCCTCATCAGTCCTCTTTTTCCCTTGTTTGTTTGTGATAAATATTTTTATATGTGGCCTTTATTTGCATATTCTTTTTATAGTAGTTTGACTCGTTATTAAATTTTTTTAAAAAAAGTTAAAATTTATAGTCTTAAAAGTTTAAGGAATAAAAAGTTTGTGGGACCATGATATTTGTGTGACTATAAAAGCTTCTCATTAAAAATAAATAAAAAAAATAAAAAAGTTTAAAGTTAAATTATTTTCAAATTTAAAAATATGTCATTTGTTTTGGAACAGACTAAAAAGGAAATACCTCATATTTATTTTTTGATGTTGGATTTTCGTATTAATGCTCCAATCAATTCAATTTTGTATTGCATAAAGCTTATTAAAAAAGAAAAAAATAAAGCTTATTAAAAAAGAAAAATAATTTTACTCTTATCAAAAATTCACTCTGAAAATTCGATATTTCAAAGGAAAATGGTTGGTTGTAATCTGATTGTCATTACCTCGGAGGAAGATCAATTGAATGTAGATTGGTCAAACGTGGGGCAGATAAAGTAATTTGGATTACCATTTAGAACTAATAGGCCTTTTACAGTGAAGGCGATTACAATTGATTGATAGTCCCTCCGGTCCAAAATAAGTGATTTTTAGATATTTTATATATATTAAGAAAGTCATCTTTTAGCATTAATTAGTAATAGAATTGACCATTTTAACCTTACTACTTCACATAAATACTCCTAACACATATTTCAACGTTATTTACTCCAAGAACAATGTAGGAAAAATATCATTAAGTCATTCTTGAAATCCGAAAAATCACTTATTTTGGACCACAAAAAAAAGCCAAAAAATCACTTATTTTGGACCGGAAAGAGTAATTTTCTTCTGTCACTTCTGAACATACAATTATTTTTTTCAAAACTAAAAATTACAATTTTTTGAAGTAATACTACAAGCTAAATATGTCTTTTAGAAAAAAAGGATTTTACTTTTGGACAGTGGAAGAGAGGCGGCGAGAGCAAAGGGGGAAGATTTGATAGTGGCTGATGCATTAATGCATTAGAGAAATATGGCGTCCTCACATAATTAATGATGATGCTATTGCCCTCGAAAAGGCAAAAGGCAAATGAACCACTTGAAAGAAACAACAAAAGTTGGAAAACGTAAAATGCCTTGGGGAGACCACAATCCTGTATAATACTTAATTCATGTCACGGATCTCTTGACTCTGATACTCCAAATCCGACGAATCCTCATAGTCATTTATAATACCTAATTGGCTAATTCTTCCTTCATTTTTTTTAATTTCATTGACAAAAAAGCAAAATGCACCAGAATACCATTTTCCTTCCCAGAACATTCCTGATTCTCACGGCAGCAGAAAAAAAAAAAAAACTACTCCCTCCTGTCCAAAATAAGTGATTTTTTGGATGTTTTCATACGTATTAAGAAAATTATTTTTTAGCATTAATTAATAATAGAATTGACCATTTTTAACCTTACTATCTCACATAAACACTCATAACACATATTCCAATACTATTTACTCCAAGGACAATGTAGGAAAAATATCGTTGAGTCATTCTTGAATCCGAAAAAATCACTTATTTTGAACCACAAAAAAAAAACCAAAAAATAATAAATATAGTCGTAAGCAGTGAGCGCAGAAGCGCTAAGGAGTTCTCCACAAAACCCGCCAATTTTGGTTAGTCCACAAAAGTAGAAAAGCTCTATATATATACTCCTCCTACTTATTAGCAAAAATTACAGGTGGTGGTCTCAGGTCAATATTTTATCTTACATTACTATTACAGACCTTGCTTTATGCCTTTATCTTTTAATATATAGCCAAATACATATACAATCCATCTAACTTTACATTATTTTTTAATTTGGTATTTTATTTCTACCTTGTTTCATTTTAGCCCTTCAATTCTATTTATATGTTCCATTTTGGCTCAAATTCTATTTCTTATGTTCCACTTTAACACGAAAGCTAAAATCCGTGCAAAAAATATAGCGAGTGTGAATATAAATCTGAGATATAATATTATCCAATTAAATGTTGTCACCTAATTTTTTTTTATCCATGTCAAATGGGTCAATACTGAAATACCTAAATTTGATCATATTTTTTGTGGGTTTATTTCATCTAAAATAGTCAGGTATAAAATAGGCAGATGAAAGCTTTGGAACTTAGATAATGAAGATGGGGCGACAGTGGATGAAAAAATATAGTCGGGTCCAGGTATATTAGTATTGACCCGTTTGACATGGTTGAAAAAAATCAGGCAGCAACATTTAATTGAATATTTATTACACCTTAGATTTGTGTATATACATACGCTATATTTTATGCATTAATTTTAGCTTTTATGTTAAGTAGAATATAAAAAATAGAATTGGAGAGCAAAATAAAACATATAAACTAAAGTTAGAGGTCTAAAATAGAACAAGGTAGAAATAAAATATCGAAATAAAAAATAATGCCAAGTTGAATATGTTAGTACATGTATTTGACATTTAAGTATAGTTCCAAAATATTTATCCAATCACCGTGGGACAAACATTGGCCATGTGTGGGTTTTCTATAAAATTCTTCTTAGCACCTTCGTTTGTTAGTGTATCTGTTAATTATAATCTATTTGATCAAGCTTCTAAAATCACCTTATTTTGATAAGTAATTTTCTTAAAAATATTTTTTTTAAATACTTTTGGTGAGAAACAATTTGTGTTTGGCTACTTAGTGAGCGTTTGGACATAAGAATTGCAAAATTCTAAAGAAGGGTGAAAAAAATTCAAGTGAAAATGGTATTTGAAATTTAGAGTTGTGTTTGGACATGAATATACTTTTGGGTTGTTTTTGAAGTTTTGTGAGTTATTCAAGTGAAAATTGAAAATTTTATGAACAAATGCTAATTTCGAAAAAAAGTGTATGTCCACACAGACTCTTAGTTCAAAAAGTACTTTTGAGTAGCAATTAGTGTTTGTCGAAACTTTTAAAAAGTGCTTTTGAGTGTATTTTTTTAAAAGTATAACAACAACAACAACAACAACAACAACAACAACATCATCATCATCAACAACAACAACAACAACAACAACATACCTAGTATTATCCCACACCATGGGGTCTTGGGAGGATAGTGTGTATGCAGACCCTACCCCTACCTTGTGAGGATAGAGAGACTGCTTCCAATAGATCATCGACTCAATATAGCATAAGCACCACATTAATAAAAATATGAATAAGAAGGGACAACGCCAAAAAGCCATATAAAAGTAGCCTGGAGACAACAAGACAGTAAGGTGATTAACAACAAAAGAAAATAACGGGTTAATCATAAAAACCTACTACCAACAGAAAGCAAGACTGTGTGCCAATAATATTATTATGAACACTCTAGACTACCTACTTTATTACTCTAATCTTCGATCTACATACCTTCCTATCAAGGATCATGTCCTCAGTTAGTTGAGTTGCGCCACGTCTTGCCTAATCACTTCTCCCCACCTCTTCTTTGGCCCTCAAGTATGGTGCAAGACGAGTCAACCTTCGTTGCGACTCTCAACTCATTGTAAATCAAGTTACTATGACCTTCTAAATCAAGGAGCAGAACTACAGAAATAGCAAACATAAATCCATAAACTACTACCAGAATTCGATGAATGTCGACTCGACCAGATACCCCGGGTGCAAAACATCAAAGCATAGCCTCGCCAAACTGGCGGCAACAACCAAAAATATAACTAAGGAAAACGTGGTCACCCTCCTTCATTCATCAATAGACTAGGTCGAGGTATATTCTATAAACTAACTTGGGATTGGCAAAACCGCATTATAACATATTTGCAGGATGGAACACTCCCGTAAGATAACAAAGAAGCCAAAAAGCTTCGAATACAGGCAGCCAGGTACAACCTCATAAATCATGACCTTTACAAAAGGACATCTAGCGGCCCTTTATCGAAATGCCTTGGACCAAATCAAACAAGGATTGTGCTAGAAGAAGTGCACGAGGGCCATTGCAGTGCCCATACAGGCAATCTAGCCCTCGTTAGATGCCTTATTCACGCAGGATACTACTAGCCCACTATGAAAAAGGGAACCATGGATTACGTCAAGAAATGTGAGCAATTCCAAAAGTACGCCGCTATGATACACAAAGAGGGCGAACTCCTACATTCTGTCACTTCACCATGTCCATTTGTAAAATGGGGAATGGATATCGTCAGACCCCTCCCAGCAGGCCGAGGTAAGATACACTTCCTTTTGGTTTTAATTGATTAATTTTCCAAATGGGTGGAAGCATATGCGTTCACCCAAATATGTGAGTAGGAAGTCATGCATTCATATGGAAAAATATAATATGTCGCTTAGGCATCCCTAAAGAAATCAGCTGTGAAAATGGACCTCAGTTCATCGGGAAAAAGATGACCAAGTTCTTCAAAAAATGGCGCATTAAGCGGATACTCTCCACGCCATATCATCCCGCTGGTAACAATCAAGCTGAATCGTCCAACAAAATAGTATTGAAATATACTAAATAAAAATCTTGAGGGCAAACAAAGGGCTATGGCCTGAACTCTTACCAGAGCTGTTGTGGGCTTATCGCACCATGCCAAAAACCAGCACATGTGAAATGCCATATTCATTAGTCTATGGGACCGATTCCGTTATACACGTTGAGGTCGAGGAACCGAGCCTGAGCTACTCTAATAGAGTGGACCAAACAACAACAACAATAGACTACAAAATGGAAGAACGAAGTGATATGGCTCACGTAAGGATGGTATCCCAAAAACAACAAGTAGAAAGGTACTATAACAAGAAGGCCAAAGTAAGACCACTCAGAATCGGGGACTACGTCCTCAAGGCCAAAACACAAGTAACAAAAGACCTAAATGAAGGAAAATTAGGAACAAACTAGGATGAGGCATATAAAATCACAGCAACAGCAAATAAAAGAGCATTCCAATTAGAAACAATGGAAGGAAAACTACTACAAAATAACTAGAATGTCAGCCACCTAAAATACTTCCACTTTTGGAAAATGATGCCACCTAAGTCGTACTCTTTTTCCCTTGCCCGGGTTTTATCCCAATTAACTTTTCTCAGTGAGGTCTTCAACGAGGCGATGAGGGGGACGTCTCGAAGTTGAAAGTATAATTCATCGCCCAGTCTGCCGATGGCATCTCCAGGCTGAGCAATGAAGGGAATAGGTACAAGGAAACTCCATTGTATGTATGAAATTGACATGTATCTCCGACGTATGAATGAAATTACTCTATTGTATTTATGAAATCGACATGTATCTCCAACGTAGGGATGAAATTACTCCATTTATCAAATCGAGATGTATCTCCTACATATGAATGATATTACTCCAATAAATGTACTAAATCAACATGTATCTCCAATATATGAATGAAACAGGCATATACGACACTCCAGCAAATAAAATAAAACAGTACCCTCCATCGTCTTTTTGTAAACACGACGGGATAACACTTCGACATCAGCTCAAAAATAACATCCATATGGCTAAGGCCGTTACAAAATAAAAGAGTTCGACATCGCTCAAAACACGACAGGATAGCACTTTGATATTAGCTCGAAAGTAACATCCCTATGGATAAGGTCGTTACTAAAGAAAATAATTCAACATCGTTCAAACCACGACGGGATACCACTTCGACATTAGCTCAAAAGAAACATCCCTATGGCTAAGGTCATTACTAAAGAAAAGAGTTCGACATCGCTCGAACCACGATGGGATAGCACTTCGACATTAGCTCGAAAGTAACGTCCTTATGGCTAAGGTCATTACTAAAGAAAATAGTTTGACATCACTCGAACCATGACGAGACAACACTTCGACATTAAGCTCAAAAGTAACATCCCTATGGCTAAGGCCGTTACAAAAGAAAAGAGCCCGATATCACTCGAAGCACGACGAGTTAACATTTCAACATTAACTTAAAATAACACACTTATGGCGAAAGCCACTGCTAAAGACAAGGCTTTACCTCGCTCGAAATGCAACGGGCTAACATTTCAAGAATAACTTGAAATAGCATGGATACAACAAATGTCATCGCCAAATAAACAAACAAAAAAAGAAAAAACAACAATTCATAGGTACACAACAAAAAATAAATGTTCCATTATAGCTAGCACATTACAAGTTCTTTTTTTTACAATGGGCTCAAGGACGCCCTCACAAAAATAGCAAAACAAAAATAAATATAACCAAATCCTACGCCACATCATCCCCCGTGGAATACACCTCATTGTACCAAGAATCGGAGGCAAGCTTGTCCTAATCGTCAGAATCAACATCGTCTCTACTAGGCGTGCTGGGTTCATATTCGTAATTCAATAAATATATCAATTCATCTCTCCATATGCCTCACAAGTTGACGTGCCTTGACACGCACATCCTGAAGTTCTACCTCAGACGCTCTCCCATCAATATGAAGGGACTTATGTACGTCAACTTGGGCTTCGGCATGAACCCATAACTCATATAGGTTTCAAAACATGACAAGTTCGACCGAAGTATGGGATATAGAGGGTTGCGACTGTCATCGCGTGTCCTCCACCTTCAAAGAGGCAACTCATTTATTTAATGCAGACAACTCCACCTCCAGATCTTGGATATGTCCCTCAAATCTTGCTGCCTTAAGCGCAGAAGTCTCCATCTCCCTATCACGTTCTGATCTACAAATATGAAGGGCGTCTTCCAGAGACGCTGCCTCAAAGATGGTGCAGTTGCCCTATCCCTTTCAGTATGAGCCAATCCATTGGTATTAGCACTTTCACATCACCTTTACGGTGGGTGACCTCCGCCGCCTTCTTGTCATGCTCGGTAGTTAAGTTGGCCACCTTCACTTGGAGGTCGACATTCTCATCCATCACCCCCTTACTCAACTAGAGCTCATCTTCTTTGACCTTAAGGGCCACCTCAAGTTCACTACAATGGGCAATGGCCATGATCAGGTCCTCATTTCTCTCTCTTAGCTCTTCGACCTTCCACGCCAATTGATCCTCTTTTTGCTTAATCCTGTCAAGGAATAGCTGAAATTCATTGTCATGAGTAAATAGATCGTCCAACGCGTGATGCCTGGTGTGGTACTCCTTATATTTAGTGGTCACCCTCCCAAAAATGGTCGTTCTCCACCTATCCCTACATTCACACTCGATCTTCATGATAGGGGTCTAGTATGAAAAGCAAAGTCGAAACAAAGAATGGGCTAAGGATACAAATAGATCAAAAAAAGAAAAGAAAAGAGAGAAACATTTACCGAAGACGCTCATCGCTTATTACCTTAAGTGTCGCACTCTCAGAAGCATCACACAAAGGGCAAACATCGATGATGCTTGCTCGCAGTTCGACAACAAGTCGTAATCTCCAGGGATGATAATATGTCGGTCAGAACCCTTCATCCTTACTTCTACATGAGTATGACGTTCTAAGAACTCTCGTGCATCTTCTAGGTCGACGTCCGAACCCGAACTGTCACCCTCGGTATGTATGCCCCCTCCAACGATGGACTATGCACCACCCTCGATGGAGCACACAGATCCCCCTCCTTGGTATATTCCTTCGATCCAGGGAGACCTTCCTACCAAAATGGCATCCTCCATAAAAACAGGCACACGTGCTACCTCCAACGCACCGGCTCTATTCTTTCAAGTATTAGTGGCAATGTTCTTCCCAAGTTCTACCCTCCCTATTTTCCTTGACGGAGATTCATCTCCATTGGAGGGCTCATCCATGAAGTGATAGACTGGTCGGGAGGAGATCGTTTCCCGTACAATCACGTCACAAGAAGAGTTCTTTATTCTGTACGGATTGAGTACGGCCCCTCAGACGGACTCAGCCAAGGCAAATTACATCCCTACTGATGCGATATCCTGGAAAAATGCAGGGACTGAGAACTTCTACCTGGTATCCTTATGGCCTATCATCATAAGGAGTTGTGTTAATAAAAGACAACAAATAGAGAAAGGTCAAAATAGAGGAAAACACTTACCGGACGGAACCTTTGACCTAAAGCATTTCATAAAAGCGGGCCAATCTCGAGTCCCCACCATATAAGGTTTGTATACGGGCTACCCAGTCCTCTATACCAATGATGGGACGAGGTGTATGCCTCACAGCTGCACAAGAAAGTTACAAATAAGTACAAAGTTAGAAAGAATAAAAGTAAACAACAAGTACCAACACCTACAGTTATAATTCCACCACTCCGAGAATCTAGCGGGTCCAACACCAGGTGCTCGATTCTAATTAAGAAGTATTTATGCCAAAATTTGTGGCTTGCCCTATCGTCTTTTTCGACTACCAGCCCCTAGTCCCATGATGCCTCATAGTGGCCATGTGAAAATTGGGGGTAAACAAATGTAAAAGGTAATGAAGGCCAACTTTATACCCAGCCAACTCCTCATATTTCGCCAATATCAGAAATATCTTGTATGTATACGAAGATAATTGTGCCAGGTAGACCTCATAGAATTGACATAATTCCTCCCCTAATGGAAGAAGGGGGAGGGATTGGCCGATCACAAAGGGATATACGTAAAAATTATAATATTTCGATCTATAGACCTCTACGAGGTGACTCCCAGACAGAACCATCTCGATATGGGGAGGGGGGGGGGGAGATGTTATACGTAGATCGAAGGTCATCTATATGAGCTTGCATAGTCTCAGAAACCACTAGAGCAGGAGAAGGGACAGGTTATTTAAGAAAATTATTTTGGGACATAGGGTTTCTCGGTAGTATCTCCTCCATGGTAGTAAAGTTGTCCCCTTCCTCTGTTGACATATCCTCACCAACAGAAGGAGGTGCCATGGATAACGAGGTGGTGTCAGAAATCTCTTAGTGTGATTAATGTGTTAGGGGCATCTCTATGGCAGAAGGTATGTTGATAAAATGCAAAACAAAGAACGATGAATGAAAGGCATGAGAAGAAAAATCACAAAAACAAAGTTGAATACACAAAAAGAGATAACCAAAGAAGATAATACATAAACTAGAGAGGAAATGACCAAAAGTTCTTGAAAAAAATAAAAGTTTCACCTATTTATAGGGTTGGGTGGCGCCAGAATCAAAGCGTAAGGCTGCCAATGTCACCAAAACCAAAGCGACAAGCAATCAATCTCTGTGTCGGGAAGACGTGTAATGATGATGCACGTGGGATAAGTCACTTCCCGATAAGCTACGCTATTCAGGATACCATGGAAACGAACCACTATTTCATTATTGGCCAAACTATTATAATTCAACATCCAAATTTCTCCGCGGGTACATGCGATATGCGCTTATCAGCATAAGGTCGCGACCTCAACAAGCGGAGGGACTAATTGTATGGGTCCAAATATTGCATTCACGACCATAAAGAGGAGGACGAGAACAAGATTATCATGATGTAATATTTGGTGGTCGTCGTGGTGAAAGGCTACAACCAAGGGCGATCAGTCGATGCACGACGTCCACGATAGAGTAACATTAGTAGGAGACAGCAAGAATATGCTTTTCGAATATTCTCTATGTTGTACCTTTTAGGGTTTTTTGAGGGGTAGTCCCTTATAAATTGGAAGAGTGGGCAAAGAAAGAGGGAACCTGACAAAAAAGACAAAAGAACACTTTGTAAAAGATTCATCTGAGAGTGAATACAAAAGCAGTCTTGTTCATTGATTTCACACGAAAAGTTTACATCATTGCACAATATAGAGAAGATTCAAAGATTCCACAATCATCTCACATTTATATCTTTTCTACGACGTCTACTAATATTGATTGTGCACTTAAATCTTCACATTTATGAGAACTTATTTGATTCTAACATATTAGGTATATCATTCATATTGTTTATTTTGTCCATCACTTGATCTAGATTTTATTATACTTGATTAAGATTGACCTCATCATTATCATAAATTGATTTAATCAAAACTTTGATATCTTTTGGTCAAACAGTGATGAGCTTCCACTGCCTTGGCAATGGTCTTATTCACAGAGGTTAAATCATGCATGTTTTGACCAACAAGTTTAACCAACACATTTGCTCATACATTTATTTTTATATTTTAACATTTCATTTGACAATTATTGCAATTTTACATGCTTAAATTAAGCTTATATATATATATATATATATATATATATATATATATATATATATATAAATGTATATGATCATATACATATATACATATACATATATATATGTATATGATCATTTCATCCTTAATCAGAAGTATCGAATTTGAGTTATGAGAAAGAAAAAAAAAACTAGGTAAAATTCACAGACAACCATTTTTTAGTCCGTATAATGGTTGTGAATAACTAAGTATCTGAAATTTCACTTGTGAAAATTAAAATTCAATTACAATGGCTATTTCTCAATTAAAAAGTTAAAAAGTGGCCCGCCCGCCTTATTATTATGAAAAATTCTTAATTAGTAGGTAACGCTTCCTCTTAGTAAGCCTTATGTCGCGCACATCCAAATTAATTAGGTTCATGCGGATAATGAATACCGACTAACCAGGAGCATATCTAAGTTAGAGAATATGAGTTTACGTGAACTCATGCTCCTTTCCGTAAATCATGTATAACAATATTATATATCTTCAATATATTTAAATAGATGCGCATACACTCAATCTCAAGGACTTTTGTGGTGCAATAGTTATTGGGTGCACATTCACACGTAAAATTGGTGGTTTAAGTCTCACTATGAACGCTTTTATTTTCAATACGGAGTATAGACATATACGTGAGAATTCAATAATAATATAATTTTGAACCTATAGTATAATGGGTTCATGATAAAAGCATAAAATTAAACCAGTCAAATATAAAAATAGATTCATCTCTTCAAAATAGTGCACTCATACTATTGAAATTCTGAATCCACCTAATTAGAATATGTCAAACAAATACTTTACTAATAATTGAAAGTACTAAAAATCTTTTTTGAGATGTGTATAAAATATTTCTACAACAAAAATAATATAGACCATGTAATAGCTCTTTTTAAAAGGATAGAAGATGCTTGGCAACGCCAATCCATAAATTTTTGTCATGAATATGCAAACTACCACAAGCCTTTTCCTCTACTTTTTGAAGGAATCCCTGTTTCTTTCTCATTCATACATAAATCCCAATTGCTAGATTACAAAAAGAATTCCTTGTGACCCAACCAACTGCAGTTGCCACTAAAATAACTTCTTGGGCTGTTGGCCACGTCATTTTTCCTACTCAAAATTATGCAAATATCGGTAACGCCTTGATGGCTGATTTCATGCCTTTGTTTCTCTCCATTTTCCTTATCCCACAATCACCAGACCACAATATTCCACGTAAAAGTGAACCCTCTCCTCCCCAACTCTAAAAAAGGGAATAATAATAGTAAGACACGAAAATATCTTGACAATACAAGCAAAACATTTAAGTGCAAGTTTACCATAAGATTTCCTCGTATGAATGTGAAGAAGAACCCGTTCTAAAAAATATTAGTCACAAATCTGTATAGGCCAAAATTTGCCTAAGGATATTTAGCGTAATACGACATTAAGAAAAAAGTCAATCGAGGTCGACCAAGAAGCAACAAGATCCATGGCTGGGCTGTCAAACATGATCGAGGTCGAGTGTTGTGTAAAGAACTATAACGGCTACTATTGAAATAAGATATTAAAGAGTATATTCTAGTGAACATTTTCTGCAGTTGTACTATTAGGTTTTGTTATGGATATGTCTTCTATAAATAAAAAGACTTAAGGTGATAGGGTATGTGATATTCACTTGATAGAACACTTTTCGAAGAAGATTCTCTCTCTAGCAAAGATACAAACTTTATTTTTTCATCAATATTCTTATTTACATTATTCAATACTTTTCCATGAGAATAATTCAAACATTCTAGAATTTGTGTGTCATTCATCATTGTCAAGAGGAATAATCATATATCTCATTCAATATTGGGTGAACCGTTCTCCCTATTTACTTAAATGCGCTAGTTATTTCTCCATTATTGCTCATACCTTTTGGATTATTAAATGTTCATTATTTTCAATTTCCCACTGATTTTATCCTATGTTGTCTATGTTATCAAATTCTGTATCTACAGATATTATCATTAACTAAGTTTAACCCCATAAAATAAAATTTAATAGTTTAATTGAAAATTTATATTTTTTTATCAAACAAAATCATACTAAATTTAGTCTGTCGTGTATTTTTTTTCCCTTGATTTGCAATTAGTACAAAAATATATGAGTGATGTTTATTTTCTCAAGTTTTTTGCTTAACATCATTGGCAAAATAATCAATTGACCAATTGACGCGTCTCCTGATCGTAGGTAAGTACTTCTTCCGTCAAAAGTTCTTTAGCACATATTCATATTTTTATAAGAAAATTCTCCCAAAATCACTCGCATCAAAGGGGGAATTATGCAAATTTATTTTTGAATATGAACATACAAGAAGAAGAAGAAGCGACATCACTAAGTGAAGTAGACATAAATTCCATTAAGAAAGAATATGATTCACAGTTACACTTGCTTTTTCTCACTTGAATTAGCAGTAATCAATAAGCTTAAAATTTGCTTACAAAAGTCTGATCTTTAAGATTCGTACTCCAGCCCTTCGGACCATTCTAATAACACCTGCTTCTTCTCTCAAATGCCCAAAGGGTCATACAAAATAAGGCATAAAATTAGTTTCTCCTACAATTGTTTATTCTAATTGAGATAGAAAATAAGTGGCAAGGCAAACCGGTTATGGTCTGTGATTCGTCTTGTACAATTTTCTACTACAGCTTGGACAGAAACGACTGCATCTAACTTGGACTATATGTGTGTGAGAAAAAATAATCTGATTTAGTTCTAACTCTAATCCTGAATTTGCCAATTTCTATCTGGAAAGTGAACAAGGATTCCCAGTTGAAGGGAATGCTATGGATCTTTTAAGGAATTGTTTTTGCTTGTCATCAGCAAAACAAAGCACAGAATCAATGCAAATCTCAAGAGCAGAGGGAGGTTGAACAGGAACAAAATCCTGCAGCTTTGCATACTCTGAAATCAAGTGATACATGTAATCATATATCCGATCAATACTCAAACTTTCCATGAAGTCTTGTCCTGCTTTTCCAATGGCTTCGGCCTATTCAGCCAAAAAAACAAATTATAAAGACATCGGAAAAATGAAAGAGTCAAACGAAAACCACAACCAATTTAAGGGAGATTCTTAAATCAAATATTAGTATCAGACTGCAAAATTTGGGTTAGTTTCGTTAGTGGTCATCCAATTAAGTGTCTATTTCACAACAATCGTTATGTCACTCAACTTTTTTGTCTAACTTAATAGTCATTCTAATTCAAATCCTATAAAACATTCTACAAAAACTCTTACTTGGCATCAAATTTATTACAAAAATCTAATAACAATGTCACATTAGCTTAAACGACCATACCATGTTTGGGTCATTTCCCTTCAATACACATACCCAGATGAGTTACTAATATTACACCATCAAAAGGACAAAAAACAAGAACACTCATTTTATGTTAAAAAAATTCTTCAAATGTTTATTATACAAAATAACTCTAATGCTACCGATCCCCCAAAATTCCATAAAATATGAACAGAACTAGCTTTTGCATCCTTGGATCATTTTATAATGTCAAAATGTTACTTATTTATTAATACATAAAAATACTGCTCAATAAACAACACCCACAATTAAAGTGCATAGTAGAAGTTATCGATACGTAATTTTTGACAAAAAGAAAGACACAAATATTTCAATGACTGTACCTGTACAACCAAGTTTAAAAACCGTAATTATTAGATTAAAAGAACTATTTCAAAGAATGGTCACAAAGTGTATTATATTAGGTGGAGAAACTTGATTTTTTATCTCAATCTATTTGGGGTATGGTTCAATCCAAGCCAGGGGGAAATGGGACTAAAATGGTACATTTAAGTTGATGTGACATTATTATTAAATTTAATGCCATGCCAAAAAATTTAATAGGATATTTTATAAATTTTTGAGCTGGAATGACTTTAAAGTGTGAAAGAGAAAATTAGCCCGAGAAAAATTGTAAGTAGAATATAAGCAAAAAGAATCCGAGAAAGATATAAAATAAAACAGTGACTTTTAAGTGATAAAAAATAAAATAGTAATTTTTGTGAAATAGACACTAAGTTGGCAGTGAAATTAACCGTTAAAATTGTAAGAATATAAGCAGAAGGAAACCGAAATGACTTCCTCTCAACGTAGAACTGAACTTAGCAGCTATTCTTGAAATGTTGAATATTGGTCACTGGTCATCCTACTGAAGAAATAGCTGTTATTAACACATCTTTATGCATAATTCAGTATTATTTTAGGGTCAAATCCTACATATATGTGTGAAAAACAAGACAAAAAATATACATTTTAGAACCCACATAGTCTAAATTTCGAATGTGTCACAAGGACAATCTCAGCTAAGCTAAAAAGTAACTACACTGACATAATATTGGGGCGAAAACATACCTCTGATGGATTTGCATTACCCCAATCAACAGCAGCCTTTATTGAAGGGCATAATTCAAATGGAGGAATTGGCCAATAGTTTTTCTTTGGAATAAGACCACGACTAAAGAAATCTTGATACTGTGGGCTGATTATCAATGGAAGAGAACCACATGCTAGAATATACTTCAAGCTCACTGACCATGCATATCCTTCTGCATAAATCTTGTACCTGTATTATTAACAAATACTTATAATAATTGAATATAAGTAATGCAGTTTTCTCTATTTCATGAGAACTTTAAAAATCAACTATTGAACAATACCTTAGGGGTGCAACAGTCCACGAGATGAATTAATAGCAATGTTGAATTCGAGATTTAAAGTCAATGAGTTTTATTCTTTACTATACTTGCTAAATTAAAATACCAAGCATGTCAGGATCCAAAATTCGAATTCGCAAATAACAACCGAAGAAAGTTGCAAGCTCACCTATGATTACATTGCTTTGATAGCTTGGACTTCTCAAATCCAACCTTTGCTTCTTCTGCCCAATCCTATATCCATATCATAATGTACAATTTATATAGTTAAGTAAATGCAGGGATGCAAAAGAAAAAAAAAGAAACAAAAATAGAAAACAAGTGCTAGTGGTAGTTATAATAAAACTATAAGAATAAAATGTCTAGTCATGAACCTGCCGCATAATTTGTGCTCTCCACATTTCAGTGTCATTGCAATTGAGCAACTCTGTGCGAATTGGAGAAACAACATCTGGATTTCCTTTCCAGTATGCTACTGGGATTTTCCTTACCCAACTTCGAGATTTTGAACCCTCTTTGATGCTTTTAAATTCTTCTTCCCATGGTCTTATGTTTATTTCCGACCTGAAAAATAATCACCCAACATATAAATTAAAACAGAGAGAATATAATTTATGGCACGAGAAAGAAGCATAATTTCAGCATGTGTTAGAGGTTTAAGTTAATTACATAAAGGGTGCACACTACAACACTAATATTTCAGCATGTGTTAAAACTCGTGGTGTCTAAATTATGATTCTACCACTGCATTATAGACTTATATAAAAATAGATGTGCAATGAAATGATATGATCCTATATGCTCCAAAAATGTTAAACTCAACCATTTTATCTACTTACAATGTTACAATATATCAAAGAGTAAACGAATGTAGTTCGCATCAGAATAAAAAAAAGCTTCAAATTCTTACCAGCCCCAGAAAGACCAATCTGGAAATGGTATATCAAAATGGTGCGGTGTGGTACAGTAACGAAACAAAGGCAAAGGCATTGAAGAATGTTCAGTTCGATTAATAATAGGTTTGTCCATGCAATCAAACATCAAATCAACATCTGGAACCTTTCCAGGGTACCTCCTTAATAATTGCAATATTCCCCATATTGTGAACATAGCCCTACTTTGTACACAAGCATAGTAAAAATCTACAAATAATTTACCACCAACTATAATAACTCTAAAAGCCGCAAACTTTTGTGCCTCCATTACATGGTTTATAGAAATCCTGGACTTGGTCCATGGTTCAAGGTCATAACGTATGCTCCTGAAAAATTCTGGGCAAGTTTTGGATTCAGTGGTTTTCGATTTGGATGCGAAATTGCTCTTTTGAGGAATGGTGACATGACCCGGGCAGCTAAGATAAGAGCATCCTATGATCTTGGAAGCCTTTGAAACAGTGGATTCTTCATCGAATGATTTTGCAGGAAATACATGCCACGGCGTTGGCTCTAAATTATGACCCACAATGGTTTTTGTCTGAGAAATTAAGTTGTCAACCTAAGCATCAGAAAAGAAAAAACAACGACAATAATAAGAATGCCATGAATGTTGTTATTTATAGAACGTCTCAAAAAAAAAACTGGCGCGGACACCATAGTTAACATAAATAAAAGTATATAGAGATGAAGGATAAAAACCTCGAAGAAGAGGAGAAGAGCGAGAAAGAGGAAAGCAAAGAAGATAACGTAGCGAGGAAGGAAAGATGGCCGGCGACTATGTCTAGAAAGTATCCCCATTGAATCTATGTAGCTTGTCTCAGATTGAATTGCTCAATTATATTCATGTCCATGATACTTAACTTGGAGTTTATTGTGATTAATTGATCTTTAATTTCTTTGTGCTTCTTGATCTCTGCTCTTTGCCTTTCTTTCTCACACGATAATTGTTGCATGGCTGAGGGATTGCCTTTCGTACACTACCAACGTGGAAAACCAACAGTATTTCAAATATGAAGTGTAATACACTATTATATAATATATATGATTTATATTTATATAATTATTAATATAAATTTTTGTAGAGGTAGGATTGAGTGAGTTAATTAGATATAAAAAAATACTCATTAAATTAAATATAACATATTTACTTTCTCATCAATTCTATTTTTGTTTCCTATCTTTTTTTCCTGCATGTAATTTACCTTTCTAATTTCAACTCATATTCTTTAAATTAGCTATTCCTTTTTGTCATATTTGACTAATCCATAGATCATAAAGCAAATTCTTTATTTCTATCTATTTAATTAAAAAAATTCTTGAAGCAAGTCTCGCAAGGTTCAAAGCTCCATGAATACTAGGTTCACCCCTTTTTCATTTTCACTCAATACTATATCGATCTTTATATAGAGAAGAGTTCAATACCATGACGTGCTCTCGCCACTAAATCAATATCGTGTAAGGATTCTTTTTTTTTTTTAATATCTCATTATTATATAAATTTTATGAAAGAAAGTTTAAGCGTCTTTTAATATATTATGATTTTAGGTCATAGCAGTGCTCCACGAACATTATATTCAACCAGCTTTATTCATATTTGGTAACTAAATGACTCATTCATTACCTTTTAATATTCTTTGTCATTGTAGTCTTCTCTTAAGACTCTACAAAATTAATTGAGAATGTCACAAGTGGACATATGGCTCAAGGGGATGGCTAGTAACACCTTGCTTTAAGCCTCAATTTTGAGGCCCCGGAAATTTTAAAGTAAAATTTACACTTTATTTTAATTTAAATAATACTATAGTTTACAGAAAGAATTTAAAAGTATAAAAATTGTGTAAAAAGAAAAGAAAGAAAGACTTCTATTCCTAAACAATAAAAATATTTTTGAACTTTGAATTGAACTACTTAAAACCTCGTATTAGTAAATATAGTTTTGTCCAATAATATCAAAGATAATATATTGTAAATACATGCCTAATATCTTAGTTATTTAAAATGCCCTCACTAATGTATTAGTACTACTATGTGAAGCTAAAGGATTTATGTCATTTAAGAATATTATATGTGATTCTAACTAAAAGAAAGTATAGCCTCTTATTAAAATTTACATTAGGCCATTAATTTTATTAAGCCGCCCTTACTCGCGCTTTCTCGTTCCCGACTTGCTTGAACAATAATTGTCATGTAATTTTCATGTTTTATATTATTGTGTCAGCTGAAAAATAATTCTAAATAACCATTAATGAAAGTGAAATTATACTAACCGATAATATGAAAATATTGTGCATAATATAAGTTGGTACTTGGGGAGGCTCATAGCTCATGATATTACCACGACCTAAATTTTTCTCCGTAATATGTCATGACGACACCTAATCTCTAAGACTAGGTAAGTCTAACAATTGCAGAAGAACTGAAATAACGACTAAACTTCAATAGATATATATGTATATATAACTGAAACTGTCGCTCGGCATGTACATGTAACATCAACAACTCTAAATAAAAACAACTCCCAAAACCGGGTAGTCACAGGCCACAAGCTCTAAGAAATGTACTAATTGTCTATATACATAAGCATCTAAGAGAATAAAGAAAAGACAATATAGTAAGGATAGACGGGGACTCCGAAGTGTGCGGATGCTAAAAAATATGCCTTGTAGTCTCCAAACAGCAGTACACACTCTCCTAATATCGGGGCTAGTAAGATGTACCTAGGTCTGCACTAAAAGATGTGTAGAAGCATAGTATTATTACACCACAGCGTTACCTATTAAGTACCAAGCCTAGCCCCGGTAAAGTACTGACGAGGTCAGGCTAGGGTCCTTCTAGAATATAAGAAATAAGGTAGAAGGCAAAATGATAACAAAATGGCAGGTTAATGAAGCAAATAGTAATACGGAGAAGCAATAGCACGGGGGGAAATAAGAGATAGTTACATCACGTAAAGAAAAGAACATCTTACAAGTTAAGGAACAACAACAACAATAAACAACACAGCAAAAAATGGGAAATTAATAGGGGTGCTCCCGAGGTACTATCTCGTAGTCCCAAAAGTAAATATGCAATATGGGCGCTCCCGAGTTACCGCCTCGTAGTCCCAAAAATAAATATCTTACAACGGCATGACAGTAACCTCGTGCTACAATCTCACTTCGCACTGAAGAAACCTCGTGCCGAATCATACTCCGCACGAAAGAAACCCCATGCCAATAACATAACAATCGTTGTAACAAGAATCATGAAAGTCATCACATAATAAATTCAACAAAATGACATTACGAGCAAGGAAATCCTATAGTTAAAAAACAAACACGTAATCAAGGAAAAACAAGTAATTCAACTAAGCATGCTGTATAAGTTGTAACTAAGAGATGAAACACGTAGACATATGAAATTAGGCTAAATATGAAGAATACACATACTAGAATAACTTATTTCGGTTATAAAAAGAAAATTACTTAAGAAAGACTGGATTTTTCAACATTAACCCATGTACATACTCGCCACCTCGCGTACACGACACTCACATATCACAAATTATTGTAACTGTACAAAATCATAAGGAGATTTTTTCTACACAATGTTAGGAAAGTCACTTATCTTAAACCAAATTCAATCAGTCAAGAAGAATGTCTTTTCCTCGACTTTCCGACTCTAAACGGCCTAAATCTAGCCAAAAGTAATTTTATGCTATAAATATAACTATAAGAAACTAACTTAATAAATGAAATCAAAACATTAACAAGAATTAGAAAATTATCCCAAAAAGTCGATGCGGGCCCACGTCTTAGATTCGGATAAAAGTCACAAAATCCAAACTCCTGTTCAACAACGAGTTCACCCATATCAAAATTACTCAAATCTGATACCAAAATCTCGATCAAAACCTCGAAATTTGGTCTAAGAACTTTCTTCCATTTCCCCCTAAATTTTCACCCAATTACTAATTTAATGATGAAATTAAAAATATAATCATGAAAATTAATCAAAATTAGGTAAGAATCACTTATCCTAACTCCCACATGAAAATCTCTCTAAGAATCGCCTCCCACCAAGCTCCCAAATTAATTTTTGTATTATGAACTCAAACCCTCATTTTTAAATATTTAAATCTGCCCGGGCATTTCCTTCTTCGTGGACGCAAAATTTGCCTCGCGTTCATGAAGCACAAAAAGTTACAACCCAAAAATCCTGTTACGCGATGCGAGGTCCCTCTCGCAAATGCGATGCACACAAGGTCTGACCTATGCGAACACGGTCATTCTTACGCGTACGTGAAGAACAACATGTCTTGCATCTTCTGTACTCCTTAGCGAACGCGAAGAGCAAATTTCCAGCAGCACTAAGTCTCCTCTACGTGAACGCGGAAGCCCCTTCGCGAATGTGTAGAAGGAAACCAGACACCAGCAAGTCTGAAGCTTCAACCATCTTACAAGTCTAAATTCCAACCCGTTAACCATCCGAAATACATTTGAGGCCCCCAAGACCTCAACCAAACCTACCAACAAGTTCTAAAGTATCATACAAACTTAGTTGAGCCTTCAGATCATATCAAACAATGCTAAAACCACGAATCACACCCAATTCAAGCTTAATGAACTTTAGAGCTTCTAACTTCTACATTCGACGCATAAACCTATCAAATCAAGTTCGATTGACTTCAACTTTTTCACACAAGTCATAATTGGCATTATATACCTACTCCAACTTTCAAAATCGGAATCCAACCCCGATATCAAGAAGTCCACTCCCGGTCAAATTTCCAAAAAAATCATCAAACTTTTTAACTTTTACCAATTGACGCCAAAATGACTTACAGACCTCTAATTCAACATTCGAACACTCTCCTAAGATCGAAATCACCCTACGGAGCTATTGGAACCATCAAAAATCCATTCGAGTATCATCTTCACATAATTCAAACTACGCTGAAATTCCTAGAACTTAAAACTCCAATTTAGGGACTATGTGTCCCATTTTACTTCGAAACCAAAATCCAAAACCTCTCAGCAAGTCAAGTAAGCATTAAATGAAATAGAGGGAGCAATAAATAGGGCTTCGAGACTTATACTCTCTAAATAACCGACCGGGTCATTACATTCTCCCCCTCTTAAAATAATTATTCATCCTTGAACGAGTATACAAACATACCTAAAGTGGTGAAAAGATAAGGATAACGACTACGGATATCATGCTCGGTCTCCCAGGTTGCCTCCTCGACCGGATGAACCCTCCACTGAATCGACGTTCTTCAACCTCATCTTTCGAAACTGCCTGTCTAAGATGGCTACCGGTTCCTCAACATAAGATAAATCCATGTCCAACTGGACTGAGCTTAAGTCTAACACTAGGACAGATCGTCGTGATACTTCCGGAGCATAAAAATATGGAATACTGGATGAACTCCTGATCGATTGAGAGGCAAGGCAAGCTCATAAGAAATCTCTCGAACTCACCGCAACACCTCAAATGGGCCAATAACCCTGGGCTCAGATCACCCTTCTTCCCGAACCTCATAACACCCTTCGTGGGCGAAACCCAAAGAAAGGCCCACTCCTCAACCATGAATGCAACATTGCGAACCTTCTAATTCTTATAACTCTTCTGCCTGGACTGGGTTATATGAAGTTGATCCCGAATCACCTTAACCTTCTCCAAAACATACTGAACCAAGTCTGTACCCAATAGCCTAGCCTCGCCCGGCACAAACAAACCCGCTAGAGACTGACATATCCTACCATACAAAGCATTATATGAGGCTGTCTGAATGCTCGAATGATAACTCTTGTTGTAGGAAAACTTCGCGAATGGAAAGAGATGATCCCAAGAATCACCAAAATCCATCATACACGGACGAAATATATCCTCCAATATCTTAATAGTGCGCTCACACTATTCATTTATCTGAGGGTGAAATATTGTGCTCAGCTTAACTTAAATACCTAACTTGTTTTGTACAACCCTCTAGAATCACGATGTAAACATCGTACCCTAGTGAGAGATGATAGATACCGGCATGCCATGAAGCTTGACAGTATCGCAGATATAAACTCGAGCCAGTTGCTCGGAAGAATAAACAGTCATCACTAGTATGAAACAAGCCGACTTGTTCAACATATCCACAATTACCCAAACAACATCAAACTTCCTCTGAGTCTGTGGGATCCCAACAACGAAATCCATAGTGATATGCTCCCATTTTCACTACGGAATATCTAGCTTATGAAGCAACCCACCTGGCCGCTGATGCTCATACTTCACCTGCTGACAAGTTAGGCACCGAGCTACATACTCTATGATGTCCTTCTTCATTCTTTTCCACCAGTAATGATGCCTTAAATCCTGATACATTTTTACGGCACCTGGTAGAATGGAGTACCGCGAACTGTGTACCTCCTGGAGAATCAGCTTATGCAAGCCATCTACATTGGGCACATATAGCCTACCCTACCTCCGTAATACATCATCTACCCCAATAGTGACCTTCTTGACATCGCTGTGCTAAACCGTGTCCTTGAGGACAAGAAGATAAGGGTCATCATACTAACAATCCCTAATACGGTCATAAAGAGAAGACTCAGAAACACCACAAGCTAAAACTCGACTCGGGTCAAAAATATCCAATCTAACAAACTAGTTGGCCATGGCCTGAACATCCAATGCCGATAGCCTCTCAGTTGTTGATAGATATGCTAGACTACCCTAACTCTCTGCCCTATGACGCAGGGCATCGGCCACCATATTAGTCTTCCCGGGATGGTACAAAATGGTAATATCATAATTCTTATGAAGCTCCAACCATCTCCGCTGATGCAAGTTAAGATCCTTCTATTTGAATAGATGCTGCAGACTCCGGTGATCGGTGTAGATCTCACAAGGGACACCGTACAAATAGTGCAGCCAAATCTTCAAGGCATGAACAATAGCTGCTAACTCAATTTCAGCTTATAAGCACTTTAGTTTTAACCAAAATATTTACTATTCTATCCCTAAAATACTTCTTTTTAAAACAAACTCTTCGTATACCCAGTTCTCAGCTCCTTATTATTAATTTCAGTACTTTTATCCACACACGTAACTGCTTATTTTTTTAATCAGCTTCAGCCCTTAAAAAATATTTTTCAACAACTAATACTTATCAGCTAATCCACACGAGCTCATAATTTCATATATGATATATATACGAAAACGCCTCTTTTTTCTTTTTCTTTTTATAGAAACAGGTTCTCAGGTTTTCCTTCCACAGGATGAACTGGGCTGATGAGTGATACGTATGGGCTCGATTAGCTAAACTCCTTTGTTTGGGCCCAGAATTATTCAACACGATTAGCTAAACTCCTTTGTTTGGGCCCAGAATTATTCAACCAATTTCATCGAGTAGAAACACCTCATCATGCCTACATGGTATCATCTCATTGGTTGATGTTAATAAATATATCTCTCAGCAGCCGAACACTCCGTTTCCAAGTCTCACTCCAACTTTAACTACGATTCTCTACACCGGAACCACAGCCAAAGATGGCGACGACGAAATTACAGCCGTCCGTTTTGATCCTCTGCATGGCGGTAATCGGAACCCTAGCTCTTGCTCAGGTTCGTAATTTCTAAGCATTTACCTGTTGATAATATTATCTCTGGCTTTACGACGTTTTAGGATTTCGTTTGCCATTTGTGATCCTCATCCGATGTGCAAATTGAATGATCAGAGCGAACTGTAATCGTATAGTTTAGGGATCGATCTGCGAGTTACTGATTAATTCAACTGTTATTCTTGTTAAGACTTAGCAATACGCGTTACCTATTAAGTGGAGATTTGATACAGCTGCTAAACAGCTGTTGGAACGATTTTTATGAATCTTCATTGTGCTTTTGGATCGGAATACAGCTGATCAGTACTGAGACGGTTTCTATATTAATCATTCGAGCTACTATAGATCCTTTATGTTCTTTTGCGGATTATATTCTGGTAGAAATTGGTATAAGAAGTACTGGATCATACAGATGGAATTAGGTGCATTTTTTTACTAGTAAAATCCCAACTGAGCTCATTTTTTGAACAAGCTGAGCACGAGCTCAATTACTAAATCAGCTGAGCGCGCTGACTTGGTTCTACTTGTGTAGTTTAAGAACAAACTTAGTTTCATTTCTTTTAGTTTTTTTTCTTTGCACATAAGTCTTCTTGCAGCATGCTGGTCTGGCTCCATCATTATTGATCTCCTCCTACCCTGGACCAGCCATGCATTTGCCATCGCTAATTAGCTGGCACTCTTTAGCCTCAGTTGTCTTGGATCTTTCCTACCTTTGCAGCCACATTGTAGACTGCTGGTGGTGGAAAGTTTGAAACATCATCAACCTCAGTCCACTTCAATAACTATCCTCTCCCTCTTCTTTGCTTGCATGGGTCAATTGGTGTTCGGGAGACTGGAGAAATCTAAAGCTTCCTTCTTCTTCAACAGAATCTAACTTCTTTTAGAATTTTTTTTGGCTCTTTAAACAATTAGATGACCTGTGAAACATCCAACAATTTTAAGTAATAGTTGTTGATTTGATCAGGAATTTGGTTTTACTAGGACACGTTAGGGTATGAGTAATTTTATGAATCCATTGTTGTCGAGTTGAACTATAGCATGAGCTATGCAAGAATAGTACAGGAACAAGTTTTGACAAACTTTTGAGCTTATGTGATATGGAGCCTAGCTTGAACAGGCAAGGCTTAGCTCAGCTTGTTAATACCTTTACAGCAACTATTTGGTAGTGATTGAGCTTGCTTAACATAGGCTGTAAGTTTGAGTTCTAAATTAGAACCAAAGCACCTATCAAAGTGGCTTGTTTTTTATGGGTTGCTATCAGAGAAGCTTGTTTAACTCAAGATACTCTACAGAGAAGAGGCTTTGGTGTTGTCTATGTGAAGAAAGTTTGGAGTCAGTGAATCATCTTTTTATTCACTGCAAAGTTGCTAAGCAATGCATGAAGCTCTTCCTGAATCTTTTTGGTGTTAATTGGGCTATGCCTTCAGACATTAGGAATCTAATTGATAGCTGGTAAGGGAAAAAGATATTAAAGTCCCAGAAGTAGCTTTGGAGGAGTATTCCCCTATGTATTTTCTGGACTATTTGACAGAAAGAAAATGTTTGTTTTGAGAAATAAAAATATGTCTAGTATCAAAAATTTATGTATGCATAATCTGTTCTTCTGGTGTAATAGGTGTCTATTAGATAATAGGGATCAGTATCTGGAATTTTGGATCTTGTAATAGAGTGCTTTTTGTAGGTGTAGTCTGCTCTGTTTCATTATCTTGTGTACCTTCTTGGTACACTTATATTAATAATACTTTATCAAAAAAATAAATAAATAGAGATAGTAGCTAAATAGCGTACAAATCTAGACTCCGCCACGTTGTCAGATATCAAGTGCTACTCAAGTTTACTGCATAAAGATTTTTGTGAAAATATATCAACGTTTTTTTCCTATTTTCCTTTGGGTCTAACATGGACTTATGACTTGGCATATTTCAAAAGGTGGCCAAGGCGTTCCTCTTTCCTGGTTTATGTAGGGCCAATGTCCATATGTGTGCGTATGTGTGCTCTTGTATTTGTGACAAATAGGGGGAGAAAGTCTTTTATTACTATTGACTTGAAAGCATCCTCTGCCGGCCAAATCTCAGGAAAGTCTGAAAGAAGTAACTCACAAAGTTTTCTTTGACGTTGAGATAGATGGTAAACCTGCCGGTATGTTCCTTTCCTTCATATTGCTTTAATTTAGGTCCTTTGTTTATATGGTGAAGATACAAAGATGATTTGTCAATAATGTGTTTTGTTTCGGAAGTTTCTTTCCTTTCCTATTTTTAATATTTTAGCACCTATGCTTATGGGGTGCATATATAGTGTCAATTGGTTAATACTTACCATTTCAAAAAACCATGGTTTATTTTTTAATGGTGTCATTTCACCAGTTTTCTGTTCACCTGCATCACTGCGTAATTGATCCTACTTAAATGTGTGTTGTCTTCCTTTTTCTTTTTTGTGAGCGAGGGAGGATAGGGCGATAAGTCTTCCTTTTTCGTGAAGTTGCTATATTAATCTTGCAAGCTAAAAAATAGTATCCCAGATGAGGATCTTTTGTGAAGCATAAGTAAAACAGCTCTATATATCTGCATCTGTCTTGATCTATCGAAGAACTTGAGGATTGTGTTTTTCTCTTTTCTTGCTTAGGCTGCATACGTGGATACCCAGGACCACATTTATGCATACTATCCTTCCTCTTGTGTAGACTTCATGGTGGCATTTTGTTATAAGACTATCAATTCTTCTCTCAGCAAAAAGGCCATCAATGAAATGTTGATACTTTGAGCAATAAATATGTTTTTAACATCGGAAAAGGGCCAAAAATACTCCTCTACTATTTTTATTGTTTAAATATGTCCCCCATTATATAATCCGTCCCATTTACTTTACCATTAGGCAAATTTAAATTTGCCCTCATTTTTAATGGCTTGACATGTGGAGGCTTCAAATCAAAGACCCCAACACATTGATTTAAAACCCAGCCCCACTAATTTAACCCATAACCAATCCGACCCCATTCACCAACGAAAATCACCCACTTCTAATAATTCACCCATTTCAAATTTAGCTTCAATCTTTGATGGGCTTGAAAATTTTTGTGGGTCTTTCTTATGAGAAAAGAGTGATCCCAAATTGGGATTCTCAAATCTTGCATTATGTAAGTAGGAACCAATAAAGCTTTGAGCTTGTTGAGGATGAAAAGGTTAGATAATCTTTTAGATGAAAATAGGGCTAGAATTTTGTGGGTCTGATGACAAAAGAGTGATCCCAAATTGGGATTCTCAGTTCTTTAAGGTCTAATTTTAATGAAGGTCAGAAAAGTAGATCCGTTTCATATGTAAATGGGTCGAAACCACGAATGCGTTAAATGATAGGGAAGTAGCTCAAGTTTGGAATTCTCAGTACTTTGTTGGTGAATCTATGGTGATTGTTGCCGATGGAAACAATGGGGTTGAAAAGGTAGGCCGCATTGATCATAAACCTTTAGGCTTGCATGCTAGGAGCCTGAGAATCAGACTTGGTAATGGGGTCAGATCGGGTTATGAGTTAGATTAATGGGGCTGGGTTTTTAATCAATGAGTCGGGTCTTTTGATTAGAATCCTCCACGTGTCAACTGTCAAGCCGTTTAAAATGAGGGTAAATATAGAACTTTGCATAACGTAAGTGTAAATGCGGACAGGTCGTACAACGGGGACACATTTATACAATAAAAAATAGTAGCAGGGTATTCTTAGCCCTTCTCTGTTCTGGCATTCTTCTTTTTCTTGTATCCTCCCTCTCTATGTACAGTAAAATTCGAGTCTTTAGATGCTGTTTGGACAGATCTGAATTGTTCTCTTAAAAGAAATGGGGTATTTTTGGGAATAAGTAGTAGGTGTTTTGGGAAACAATATTTTTGGTTCCCCTGAAATTTTTTTTGAGTTTGAGTTTCTTTTCAAAAATCTAATTTGGTTTTATCCCAAAAATGATACTTCTTGATTTTTTCCCTCTAAAAGCATTTACAATCCACATGCGCCATACAAACTTGAAAAGTGTCTAAAAACTGATAAGGGAGAGGCAGGATCAAATATTTGTTACTAAAGAAAGATGGCGGTCAGCACTGATTAAAAAAGAAAGATGGCGGTCAGCACTGATTAAAAAAGAAAGATGGAGGACAGCCGCCACTGTGCTTTTGACAATAATATAAGATATGCAAATAAATGAAACTATGTAAATGTTGCTATGTCAATAATTATATTTTCGTCATTTCCATAGCAAATATCTGTACACAGATACACATGTTAACGATAGAACAGTAAAGTTAAATAAAATAAATACTGTATTAATTTGACAACTATCCTTGACATGTTTCTTGCTACTTAGGAGTATCATGACTTCTTGTATATGCTTTATCCATAATATGTAGGACTCCAGCTGTTTCCTCTTAGAAATTGGAAATGTTGACACACAATGTAGGATCTGAGATAATTTTTCCGTGGAATGATTTTTGACTCGCTTAAAGAATGTTCTTCCCTATTTATGTCCTAAGGGAGATGTCCTTTCCATGTAGTATCATAATTACTAACTCCATTGTGTTATCATCCTTGTTTTGATTTTCAAGTATCTGCTTTCTTTCAGGTCGTATTGTTATGGGTCTCTTTGGTAAAACAGTTCCTAAAACAGCAGGTATGATGGCACATATAAATAGCTTGTAACTTTTACCATTGCTACTCCTGATATTCACTATCTTTCTATTTTCTTGCAGAGAACTTCAGAGCATTGTGCACAGGTGCTTTTACCAGATTTTCATAGTTTATTCTCCTGCCGTTCTGGGCCTATTGGTCAACTTAACCTATAGACACGTTGGTCAATAAGCTTGTGCTTGCCTGTATTTCTTTTGTCATCTTTGTTTCCAGTTTTGCCTTACCAAGTTATTTTTTTCGGTTCTTAGCCGACTGGTAATGCAGAAAAGGTTTAGATATTGTTATCTGATTCAGGAGAATGGTTAAATGCAGATTGCATTTACTTGTACCTTCACATTCTTGATCTTGTTTTTCTCCTCTGGTTATCAACATTGCAGGGGAAAAAGGTGTTGGAAAGAGTGGCAAGCCTCTTCATTACAAGGGGAGCACATTCCATAGAATAATCCCCAGTTTCATGCTTCAAGGTGGTGATTTCACTCTTGGTGATGGGCGTGGAGGTGAATCCATTTATGGTGAAAAATTTGCTGATGAAAATTTCAAGATCAAGCACACTGGACCAGGTACAATTTATTCCTTGTGTTTAAGTGGCTTTTATATTCTCGATTGTCATGCATGTAAAACTGCTCCTGCATACATAATTTCCAGGGCTTTTGTCAATGGCAAATGCTGGTCCCGACACCAATGGTTCACAATTCTTCATCACAACTGTCACAACTAGCTGGTAAGTCCATCACTCTTGAAAAATACAAGCAGATTATTTAGACCACTAACCATTTAACTATTTACAATTAAGAACCTACCAGTGTCATGTTATTAAATCTCAAATATTGTTAATTTTGTTTTACATATTTAAATTCTAGTTGCTTTGATAAGCTACCCTTTCTCCAATAAAATCATTTGGGCACTTCTGATTTTTGATTATTTGTAGGTTGGATGGCCGGCATGTTGTCTTTGGGAAGGTGTTGTCCGGAATGGATGTCGTTTACAAGATTGAAGCTGAAGGGAGACAAAGTGGAACACCAAAAAGCAAAGTTGTCATTGCAGACAGTGGTGAACTTCCTCTGTAATGGGATCTGATAAGTGCAGTATGTTTAACGCAATAATCTAAGGCCGTTTTATATGCTAATTAACGTATTGGGGGAGGGGGAGGGGGGCAGTTTTTCTGCCAATCCATGGTTTGTTCTGACATCAGAAGTGAAATGGAAACTTAGGCGAAGAAAGAACTTTGTTAGAGGCTAAGAAACACTGGATCACGTTGATTTTGTGCCATCAAAAGTGTACTTTTAATAGTCTACTTTAAATTATTACTCTTTACTGACTCACGTTTCAGGCCTTGGGGGGAGTTTATTTTTCTCCCGTACAACAATAACAACAACAACAACGCAGTGTGATCCCACAAATGGGGTCCGGGGAGGGGTTGTGATCCCACAACGGCCCAGTTAGTATTTTTCTCCCATACTAACGGGAAAATCAATCCACTTAGATGAACTCATCGTAGCTAGATCAGAGAAGAGACCAGATAATGGAAAAAATAATTGGATCGAGATTCATAACTATACATCATAGCTAGTAGTACTACATTTTATTACTACTATTTTTTTTCTGTCCTTTTATCGAGTATAATCTAGCACTGTTGTGTTATAAATAACATGATTTCTTGCTTAACAGCAAATATGCCTTTTCCTGATCTTAATTATTAGATGGAATATTATGAGCAAACAATTAAATCACGTTTATGGGGTACCAGTGAATGCAGACAAAACCAGCCCCGCGTTCACAGATAATAATCACATTTGCTAATTACCATCAATCTCAATATTGTATACGACTGAATCCAGGCTCATCTATTGAGTGACGGAACGGAACCAAAACGTGATGGTTTGAAGATAAGTTCATCAAACCAAAGTATGACTTTGAAGTCAGAACATAGGTCCCTAAGATCTTTGAGCCCATGACTTTGCAACTGTGACGATTCAAAGGATCATCACCTATTTTCCTTATCTGCTCCGTGCTTCTGAGGCCTTGAAAACCTCATTTTTATATTGCCTCGATTTGCATGCGCAGTCTGGGCGCGTAGTCGGAAAATTTTTATATTGAAATATGTGAATTCTGTAAAAAATTTGAAGAATTTTGATATTAATATGATTATAGTTGACTTTCGTCAATATTTTTGGTAACCGGCCTGGATCCGAGATCGGACTGTCCCGGAAGGCCCGTAAAAATATATGGGACTCGAGCATGTGCTCGGAGTCGAAATCTGAGGTCTAAAACCTGAGTAAAAGAATTTTTCTGTTAAATTATTTTTCTGAAATTATTAAGGAAAATGAAAATAAAAATTGATTAAAAGACTATGGTATCGGGCTCGTATTTTGGTTTCGACACCCGGTACAAGTCTTATATATTGTTTAAGCGCTCCCTGTAAAGTTTGGTCGAAAACGGACGTCGTTTGACGTGTTTCAGACCTAAAAAGCTAAAGTTAAGGTTTATGAACTTTGAAATGAAAAGTGATAATCTTGGGGTTTAATTCGTTGAATTTGATGTTATTTTAACGATTTGATCGCTCGAGCAAGTTCGTATGATGTTTTTGAGTTAGTGTACATATTTGGTTTGGAGCCCCGATGGCTCGGGTGAGTTTCGGACAAGTAACGGGATGTTTTTATACTTGGGAATATGATCAGATTTCTGCTGCAGACCCTTGTTCTTCGCGAACGCGGCCCTAGGCTCGCGTTCGCAGTGCCTTGTTATCCCCTCTGTCGCGTTCGCGTTCTCGCCATCGCGATCGTGAAGGTCTAAGCTGTTCTCCATCGCGTTCGCATCTGCCCGTTCACGTTTGCGTAGGCTATTTTCCCAAGGCCTAGCTTTTTCTTCTTCGCGTTCGCGTGCCCCCAACCGCGAACACGATGCCCCAGGTTTCTCTTCATCGCGAACGCATCCTTGGTGTCGCGAATGCGATGAACATTTTTACCTAGTGATTTTTTAAAAAACGGGACAGAATCAGTAGCTCGGGATTTTACACTTCTTATCACGAACCCTCTTCTCTCCCAAGCCCTAGGAAGCCATTAAAGCTCTCATGCTTCAAGACTACTTGAGTAAGTAATTTTTCGCTTATTTCCTTCACTTTTCTTTCATCAATTAACTAGTTTCTATGCCTAAATTATGTAATCAAGGTAGAAATCATGGGTTTTGAGCAAAGTTAGGTTTTTGAGAATTTTGGGTAATTCAACCCCAATTTGGAATCGAATCTTAAAACAAAATATATGTTTGCACTCGTGGGGGTATGAGTGAATTTATTTTGGCTCGAACCTCGGGTTTTGACCAAGTGGGCCCAGGGTCGGTTTTACAATTTTTGGACAGAATATTAAAAGCACTTTAATTAGGCAATTGGACTGGTTTGTTGAGTAGAATTGATGATATTAAATAAATTATGTATAGATACGATTGAATTGGAGCAAAATTCGAAAGGAAAGGCATTGCTTGAGGACTGAGTTGGTCGTAAACCTTCGAGGTAAGTATTTGATCTATCCTAGCTTGGGGGAATATGATTAAAGTATAATAACTTGCTATTTGCTAAATGATCGAGTGTGGTGTATAGGCGTGGTGACGAGTGTCTATACACGGAGTCTAGCATGACCGTGGGTCTTTGTTTGTGCATGTTTGTGAGATAATTTGGAACTCTCCTAAGCTAAATTATAATTTGCTACAAATGAGAAGAGTTTGAGAATAAATTGTGAAATAATAATATTTTGGAGTGTTGGCTAGAATGATAAATACTATTGGGTTAAAGTTGAAAGTGTTGAAATGAATTGTGATTAATCCTTTGCCGGGATGGTTAAATATAGTGAGTAACTACCCTTGCCGGGTTGTGAAGGTTAATTATGTTATTCCCTAGCCGGGACTTAGTTGTTAATTGTGTTATTCCCTTGCTGGGACTCAATTGTTAATTGTGTTATTCCCTTGCCAGGACTCAGTTGTTAATTGTGTTATTCCCTTGCCGGGACATTTCTTTTTATTTCTTATTTCTCTCGCCGGTTTGGTTGTGATTGCTGATTGGGTGAGGAAGAGTGATAATGCACGAATGGTCATTCCGTACAATTTTTAATTATATTTGCACGAATGGTCATTCCGTGCCATGTTTTAACTATTTATGCATGAAGGAACATTCTGTGCCAATGTTGATTATTTATGCACGAAGGAACATTCCATGCCATTGTTGATTATATTTGCAGGAAAGGTCATTTCGTGCCATGATGTGAGAGTTATATGAAGAAAGCACGAAGGGTGTTGCCGTGCAATCTGTTTGATTGTTTTAAGTGAGGATGAGAGTAAAAGAACGAAGGGTGTTGCCGTGCAATCTGTTTGATTTTTTTGAGTGAGGATGAGAGTAAAAGCACGAAGGTTGATGCCGCACAATTGTTGGATTGTCTTATTTTTTGTATTTATTATTGTGCCCTGTTTCTTAATTACACTGATTGCTTTTATATTCGACTTGTGCTCCCTATAGTACGTTTTTCCTCCCTTTTAACTGTTTAGTTCGGTATTTCGTTTCTTTTTGTTGTACATATATATATTTTGAACTGCATAGGTTTATGTGAGTGTCTGGTCCTAGCCTTGTCACTACTTCGCCGGGATAGGCCAGACACTTACCAGCACATGGGGTCGGTTGTACTGATGCTACACTCTGCACTCTTTTTGTGCAGATATAGGTATCGGACAACAACATTAGCAGTAGTGCGAGTGTTGGTACTTCGACCATCGAGACACCGAGGTAGCCTTGTAGGCGTCCGCAGGACCCGTTGTCTCCTCTAACTTTATTTTCAGTCTGTTATCTCATGTATTCGAGACAAACAATTTTATATTTCTTTCAGACAGTTATGTGTAGTACTCTTAGTAGTTCGTGAGCTAGTGACACCAGGTTTTGGGTAGTGATATGTTGCAAAATTCCGTGTTGTTATTTGGTTAAACTTAAAAGTCTTCTGCATTTATTTAAATTGTTGATAGTATTTCATTGGTGATGTTGATAGAGGATGTGTAATATTTGGATGGACTAGCTCCGTAGTAGGCGCCATTACGACGCCCGATGGTGGGATAAATCCGGGTCGTGACAGGAACTGACCCCGATTCTGAATAAGCTCGAGGAAACATTATCTGATTCAATAACGGATGGCCGAAATATCTGCAACCGATTGGATATCACGACGGGAATCTCGGGGCTTATCAATGTGAGACCGATTAATTAGCAAATCATGAGATTTCTTACATTTTATAGAATTGTACCTAAAGCGGAACTCTCCTACTATATAAAAGGGAGTCTGATTCTTTGTAATACACATTGTAACACATATCCAAAAGCTTTATAATATTATTTTCTTTCTGCAAACTACTATTCTTCTAGATTTGACATCATTTGAATCATATTCAGTTTTAGTGAGGTCTATTTTCTCAAGGCTATATTTTTTCAAGTCACACGGTTTGAAGTCATTTTGTTATTGTTTGCTTTATTTATAATCCAATCTAGCGCTTTGTGTCAAATTAATCCATGTATCCTTAAAATCACTTATAAATTCAATTGTTATCCGATTTTGAGGTTAGTTTGGCGCCCACCGTGAGGCTAATGATAATAGTGGTTATTTGATACGAATTGCTATAACATAGACAAGAGGGATTGCTTTGATGGTAAGCAACCTCCACTTCCAACCAAGAGGTTGTGAGTTTGAGTCTCCCCAAGAGCAAGGTGGAAAGTTCTTGGAGGGAAGGATGCGGAGGGTCTATTTGGAAACAGCCTCTCTACCCTAGGGTAGGGGTAAGGTCTGCGTACACACTACCCTCCCCAGACCTTACTAAGTGGGATTATACTGGGTAGGTTAGGGGTAAGGTCTACGTACACACTACCCTCCCTAGACCCTCACTAAGTGCGAATATACTGGGTTGTTATTGCTGTTGTTTGTTATTGCCATATCACAGACTATTTTTCACTTGTTTTTTGAAGTGTCTCTGATTTCAGGCTTAAGCTCAAAATGTCAAACTCACAACTAGCACCTCTACCTACTGACGGCGAGACTGTCCACCACGGTAAAAACAATAACATAGCGCCCGATAAGGAGGTACTGCCCATTGATCCTGTCATAATTCCAATTACGGACCCATTGGATGCTAATTCGCATGTGGCTATCGACACAAGCCTCCCTACTAACCCCAAGAATAGCTTCCGTGGTGGAGCCTAGTCAACAACACAGAATACTCAAAGAAGGAAGGAGACATGGTCAATCTACAAATGGTCTTCAAAATGTTGTAGGCTCAACAAACAACAATAGCTCAGCTGCAAAACCAGAGCCATGTACCGATCAGGATCGAGCCTGACCCGTCTCGAGAGATCACTCATAGGGAGGAACCGGTCATGGAAAGGTCAAGCGGGAACGAATCAGGTAAAAACCCTGAGACCATAAATATGCTCGAGGAGCTAATAAAACGAAAAGAATCAGGAGAGAAGAAAATCGAAGGAAACGACAAAAAAGTGGAAACCTACAATTCTAGGGTCGACCAAATCCCGAGAGCGTTGCTGACATTCAAAGGCTTGGATTCTAAGAAGTTTGTACAAAAACCTTTCCCTCTAAGCGCGGCTCCAAAGCCGATTCCTAAAAAAAATTGTATGCCCAAGATTCCTAAGTATAACGGAAATACTAACCCAAACGAGCATGTCACTTCATACACATGCTCCATCAAAGGAAATGACTTGGAGGATGATGAGATCGAGTTTGTCTTACTGAAGAAATTCAGAGAAACCTTGTCAAAGGGAGCCATGATATGGTATAACAACTTACCTCCTAATGTTATTGACTCATTCGCTATGCTTGCTGACTCTTTTGTGGAAGCACACGCTGGGGCTATAAAGGTCGAAACCAGGAAACCTCTTCAAAGTGAGGCAAAAGGATAATGAAATGCTCAGAGAGTTCATATCTTGATTTCAAATGGAACGGATGGACGTACCACTGGTCGCTGATGATTGGGCCGTTAAAGCTTTTACCTAAGGACTCAATGTTCAAAGTTTGATGGATTCATAGCAATTGAAGCAAAATCTATTAGAATATCTGACTATCACTTGGACTGATGTGCATAACTGAATTAATCGAAGATCAGAGTTGAAGATGATCAACTATGGGCTCTTTTGGAGTCCGTTTATTCTGTTATACCTATCGATATACTTAAGAGGGATATTGAACGTGAAGCAAGGTCGAACAGGTGTCGGTATCAACCGTACAATGAGAATCGAAGAAATAATAGGTCAAGATAAAATTCTATATGAAATGAAAAAAGAAATTACCGAGGCAAAGAAACAGGGGACTCATGAGCAAGAATGGTTTCGACAGACCTATCGAACCCAAAGAAGCACCGAGGTTGTCAGAGTATAACTTTAATGTTGATGATGCAACTATCGTATTGGCTATCAAACGCATCAAAGATACCAAATGGCCTCGACCTCTACAATGTAACCCAATCCAAAGGAATCCAAACCAGATGTGTAAATATCATGGCACTCACAGCCAGAGAACATAGAATTGCCAGCAGTTAAGGGTGGATGTAGCCTTGGTATTCAACAACGGGCATCTTTGAGAATTCCTGATTGATCGAGCCAAGAATAATTTCAGAGATAAGGAGAATAAACAAACAGCACAAGAAGAACCTCGACACATCATTCATATGATCATCGGAGGGGTCAATGTTCCTCAAGGCCCAATGTTAAAGTGCACCAAAGTATCCATCACAAGGGAGAAGAGGACTCAAGATTACATACCAGAAAGAACTTTGTCTTTCAGTGACAAGGACGCATAAGGAGTCATGCAGTCCCATAGCGATGCATTGGTAATATCTGTACTCGTGAATAAATCTCGATTTAAACGTGTGTTAATTCATCCAAGTATCTCGGCCAATATCATTTGATCAAAGGGTCGTAGAATAACTCGGCCTATAGGTTCAAATCGTGCCTACAACCTAAGTGTTAAACGAGTTCAACATGGCTTGTGAAACTACTAAGGGAGAAATAACATTACTAGTGAACGTTGTCAGGACCGTCCAGGAAACCAAGTTTTATGTGACCGAATGGGATATGACGTACAACGCCTTGTTCGGGAGGCCACAGATCCACAACACGAGGGTAGTGACCTCGACCGTTCACTAGGTGTTAAAATTCCCAATGCCAAGAGGGATGAAAATGATCTACGGGGATCAACCGACCACAAAGGAAATGTTTGTAGTCGAAGAAGTGATTCCGGTATCAATATTGACAACATCAAAGGAACCAAGTTCAAACACAAAGTAGGTCATCGAGGACGAGGTAACTAAACTCCTTCAAATAGGGTCCATTCGGGAAGTCAAATACCCAAAATGGTTATAAAATATAGTAGTAGTCCTTAAAAAGGGAACAAACTGATAATGCATGTAGGTTATAAAGATTTAAGTAAGGCATGTCCCAAGGACTCTTTACATTTGCCCAACATCGATCACATGATCGATGCCATGACCAACCATGAGATACTCAGTTTTCTCGATGCCTACTCAGGGTACAACCAAATACGGATGAACCCGGATGACCAGGAAAAGACTTCTTTCATTACTAAGTATGGAACATATTGTTATAATGTGATGCCATTTGGATTAAAAAAGGCCGGTGCCAATTACCAACGTCTAGTAAACTGAATGTTCGAATAATAAATATGGAAATCCATGGAAGTTTGCATTGACGATATGTTGGTTAAGTCTATGCGAGCAGAGGACCATTTAAAGCATTTGTAGGAAAACTTCAGTATATTGAAGAAGTACAACATGAAGCTTAAGAAATGTATGTTCGGAGTCAGATAAGGTAAATTTCTTGGGTTCATGGTATCCAATCGAGGAATCTAGATCAACTCCGACAAGATTAAAGCTATCGAGGATATCACGGTAGTAAACAACGTGAAGGTCGTGCAAAGACTAACTGAGTGCATTGTCTCCCTGGGGCGATTCTCAAGGTCCTCCGATAAGATTCACCAATTTTTCTCGTTATTGAAGAAGAAAAATACTTCACATGGATTCTAGAATGCCAACGCACCTTGGAAGAACTTAAGCGATATCTATCGAGCCTGCCACTTCTCCACACATCGAAGGCAGACGAACAACTAAACATGTACTTGGCAGTATTAGAGATAGTCGTAAGTGGAGTCCTAGCTCGGGAGAAACAAGGTATGCAATTTCCAATTTTGTTATGTTAGTAGGACCTTAGGTGAGGCTGAAATTAGATACTCTCACCTAGAAGAATTGGCGCTCGCTTTGCTAAGCGCCTCTAAGAAACGGAAACCATTTTTTAAGTGCCATCCTATATGTGTTGTGACAACTTACCCATTGCGATTTATATTGCATAAACCTAAACTCTCGGTATGATTGGCCAAATTTGCCATGGAAATCAGCGGGTATGATATTGAATATCGACCACAAACAACCATTAAGTCTCAAATTTTGGCAGATTTTGTGGCTGACTTTATGCTAGCCCTAATATACGAGGTCGAAAGAGAGTTGTTGGTAAACTGGGGGATGTCTTCGGGAATCTGGACCCTCTTTATGGACGGTGCCTTGAAGCAAATGGATCTGAACTTGGCATAATACTAAACCCACCTACATGCAATGTAGTTAGACAATTCATTAGAACTGTGAAGTTGACTAACAACGAGGCCGAATATGAGGCTATGATTATAAGTCTTGAACTTTCCAAAAGCTTGGAGGCGGACGTGATCAAAACTAAGTGCGACTCCTTCCTTGTGGTGAACCAAGTTAATGGAACATTCAAAGTCAAAGAAGAACAAATGCAAAGGTACCTATATAAGTTGTAGGTAACATTACATCGGTTGAAAGAGTGGATTTTGCAGCACGTATCTCGAGATTAAAATAGTGAGGCTGATGCCTTTGCGAACTTAGGTTCATCGGTCGAAGACGACAAGCTCAACTTGGGGCAGACATACAACTCATGAGATCAGCAGTAGAAGAAGTTCACGCCAAAATAACTCCACAAAATTAACTTGGGATTGTAGAAACAAAATGTAAAGTATGTGAAGACCGCAAAACTGTGCTCATATCTAAAAGAATCGAGGACCCTGCGTACAAAGGCAACCCGATTTAGTTTTTTTGAGGACGGAACCTTATTCGGAAGAATGTTTGATGGCCCACTAGAAATATGTCTAGGGCCAAGAGATATCGAGTGCATTCGAAGTCCAGTACGAGGGATACTCTGTTCTTATCGGTTTACCGTACCGTAGCTCTAGTACCGATTGAAGTTGGAGAGCCAAGTATTAGATTCCAATATGCAACGAAGGAGTCAAATGACGAGGCCATGAATACGAGCTTGGAACTGTTGATGAAAGGTGTGAAACTACCTTGTTCGATCTGCTACCCAAAAGCAACGGATCGAGGGATATTACAACAGAAGGGCCAACCTTTGATACTTTAGCGTCGGGGACTTAGTGCTAAGAAAGGTCATGCTAAACACCTCAAACTTGAACCAGGGAAAGTTCGGACCAAACTGGGAAGGGCCGTATCATATTATCGAAATCGCCGGATCCAACAAACTCGGAACGATGAACGATGAACAACTACCAAGCAATTGAAACGTAACTTACCTAAAATGATATATTGCTATGGTACGAGCCCATTCATTTTATTTTATTGATATTTTGGACTAACACTTGCAGATGACCGACAAGGAGCAGTACACAGTTTTAGGTCTGAAAACACGCGTTGCACTCTTTTTCCCTTGAATCGATTTTGTCCCAAATGGACTTTCTGGCAAGGTTTTTAAGGAGGCAACAATGGATCGCGCTAACTTAGATTAGTAGGCCGGCCATGAATCAGTGTTAAGGAATGCATCAATAGTATCCGAGGCTTCTCCCTATGATCAACGTCAAATACTGGGGGGGAATTGCCCTTGGATATCGACTTTAGCTAGGAAATTACTTCGTAATGGAAGGGTCTCGATAGATAGGATTTATTGTAAGGTCCAAATGATCAAACGAACTGTGCGCGCATAGATTACTCGAGCCCTAGCATAAAGCATGTACCCATGTATAACTGTTTTACACAAGAATAAAGAGAAGTATCTTCCTTGCATTCATCTTGTCTTTTAAAAAATTTCTTATTTACATTTCCTAAGGAATTCCCTTCTTCCAATTCCCTAAAGGTCACGAGCCCAAGGGCTACTTTAACCTGAGATTGAACAATCAGTCTCTCATTCGAGGATTGGTGTCCGAAAAAAATCGAACGATCGAAACTGTTAGATATCGAGGACATAAGTCCTATTAGGAAAACCCCAAAATTTAAAGTACACGGCCATCCCCACGCGGGGATTTTTATCTTAGGAAAGCTTGGATAACTCGAGAAAGTAAGACCACTAGGTAACACCCGAACTAAAAGGCTACGACCGTATTAAAATAGCTTAGAGACATCCGAGACGCATAATAAAACAAGGCCTTCAAAAAGAAAATTTTCATAACTGGTTCTACAAGCTACCCTCGGTGAACTATAATCTTAACTACTTTCTTTGGAAGGAATTTTCTGATAACATCGAACCCCTAAAATGCCTTAAAATAGAATAATGTAAAGGCAAGGCTTGTTTGAACCTTCAAACATAACCTGAGTATTCTGCGCTAAGGCATTTTGATCCTTGTGAATATAAATAATAACGCATAGGGAAAAGTTCGAAAGTCGTGAAGTGAAAGACAACCTTATATATTCATACAAAATTCTTTTTACAAGGTCCAAACAGCCCAATGAAATTTTTTACAAAAGCCGAATGCCCTTAAAAAAAATGCAAAAAAATAATAATCTTAAAGCCTAAGTGGAATGGTCCTCATCGAGGGCACCATCTTCAACCTCAGGATCTTCCCCACCTTCGGACTCGCTTAAACATTAGGAAGATAACCTTTTAGCCTTAGCTTCGAGCTTCTTCGCATTCTTGATCTCAACCGATAGGTCAAAACCCCGAGCATGGATTTCCTCGAGGGCCTTCCTTTAAGATTGCCATTTAGCATGCTCGGTGATGTCTATTTCTCGAAACTGGGCCACCTCGGCATCGGCTTTATAAATGGCCACCATCTCATCGGCATTGGCCTTAATTAATTTGGCCTCCGACTTGGCCGCTTCAAGCTCCATGGCTAAACTTTCTTGATCAAAGATGGTCAAATTCAACTGGGATTGGTGCTCTTCGATCTTCTTAGATCGCACCAAGATTTCCTTTTTATACCTCGGAGCTGGACTTCAACCAAAGCCAGTTGGGCTTGGGCAGTCTCCTTTTCCGAGGCCAGGCGGTCCATGTTCATTTTCCATTCTTCGGCCTCAACCTTTACCGCATCTACCTCTCCCTGGAGCTGCCCGATCTTGTCGATCTTCTGTTGGACCAGCGGGTTCAGAGCGTTAGTCATCATGTCCAGTTCATCATCACTAGCTTCAAAAATTCTTCTTACCTGCTCAGCCAAGTCGGCATGCTATTTTCGAGCCACCTTTAACTTAGCTCGGAGGCCCGTAAACTCCCACTCTCTTTGCTCACTAAGGAGTTGGTAAACATCTCTTTTCTCAGTGAGCCCTCAGAACTTGGCCTCGTAGTGGATCAAATCTTCCCAGTATCGGAGGAACGTCTCATGGTGAGTACTGAATCCTACAAACACAGAGAGATGAGTTACGATCATCTACAAAAAAATCAGTACACACAAGAAATTATTAAAAGGTATATGAGGTTACCTGATATAATGCATGTTGTACTTCATTGCCACCTCGTTTATCTTGTACTGATCCTCCTTGGTCACCAAGCACTGAAGGTAACTAGCCACCCCCACAGGGGCAGAAAGAACCCGGGCTTTTTCGGAATGGACATAACAATTGATCGCTTTTGGTCAGGATTCAAACTTGGGACTGGGAACCGGTTGACAAATTTCGGGCTCAAGGAAGGTCCAATCTATGGATTCTTCTTCGGCACCAGTATATCACCCAACCAGGTGACGTGTTTCGTAGCGGTAAAGTCTACGCCATCAAAGAAGTTGTTAAAGGGGTTTACCGCCCCTTGTGGATCTTCGTTGGATCGTTCTTTTAGCGCTTCAGCATCGGAAATCATAGACTCAGTAAATAATGGCGAACTAGAGAGGTCTATCACTCCAGGTATGCCCTTTGCAGCACTATCTATTGCTCGAGAAGAACCGGCTACGATCTCATTATCGGGCTCCCTATCTCGAGGTAAAGTAGCCTTGCCCCCTTCTAGCTTAGAAGCTTCAGCAAAAGCTCCCTCATCAATCTCTCCGAGTCGAGATAATTCAGTTTCAACTCCCGTCGGTTCGGTGGCCCCTCGTATCACGACATCTGACTGCACACGGGCCACCAGTTCGAAGTTTTCTTCTTCTTCTTCTGACTCATCCCTCAGCCGGTGGAGCGAGTCCGAAGAGGGAGCCCGAGCACTGGTGCTTCCCTTAGGTTTACGCACCAGACTTCTTTTTGTTTTTTTCTTTTCCGAGTTTGAAGAACTCGGGGCTCGTTTCCTTTTCTTGTTACACTGCCTCAAAGTAGATGAATCGACATGCACATCATCATTACTGGATGTAGGCCTCATAGCAACATCCTTGGGATACCTGCAAAAGAAAACGGAACGGATAAGAACACAATGGCATGAGGGAATAATTAAATATTATTAACTTTGAAAAGGAAACTTACCTAGGAAACAGGCCTTCCAGTGGCCTTTCGAGAGTTCGCTTCACACGCGCTTGGAATAGGGTTTCCGTGCACGAGGCCCTCGACTGAATCCTTGTGTCGGGGAATTGCATCCGACATCCGAGCAACAGCTGCACCACAAAATGTTGATAAGAAGGAAGGAAAAAGGAAAAACAATAAAAGAAATCTTTTAGGCAAGGTTATACTTACGTTCTATGTTCTATTTCTTGGGAAATGGCATGTCCTCGGCCGAGATTAAATCCGAGGTCTTCACTCGAACAAATTGGCCCAACTAGCCTTGGTCCCGATGCTCGTCTATACTCGAGAATGGGGCCTTACTGGCCCGACGGGCATGTTTTATTGATCCCCCTCGATAGAGTCGTGGACTGTACAAGCGCATGAGATACTTGAGGGTGAAAGAACATTCCTCGATTTTCTTTACAAAGACGCGAGGGAGCATTACTATCCTCCAAAATGAGGGATGAATTTGACTTGGGTCATCTTGTACCTCTTAGAGAAAGCGATGATGACTGGGTCCAAGGGGCCTAGTGTGAAGGGATAAGTGTAAACAATTAATAAAACTCTCCACGTGGGTAGTAATCGATTCCTCAAGCGAAGGCACTAGTGCGTGTTTATTAGCCCATATTTGCAATCCTCTTTGACTTTGGGGAGGAGATCATCGGTGATCGAGCATATATATCTCGAGACCGATTTCACATCAACTCGATACCGAAGAAGTTTTTTCGGCTTTGAAATCAGCACTGGTCGAGCACCCACCAGGAACAAACACTTCAAGGTGAGGTTCCGCCACTGGTTCCTCCTCGGCTGGCCGTGATGAAGAGGCAGTCTCTTTTTGTGGAACTGTGTTAGAAGTTTTTGCCATTTTTCTTTTGAATAGAGATGAACAAAAGGAAGTTAAAAGGTTACGCTTAATGTTTTGGAACGAAGACAAGCGGAAATTCTTGCAAAAGCCTCAAGAAATATGGTACAAGTGTTAGAGAATGAAAAGGTCTTTTAAGAACAAGTGTAGAAGGTGTTTAAATGTAAAGTTTGAATGAATGAAAGATGGAGTATATATAACACTCAAACGATGATTAAGAGTCCGTAGTGGTCGACCAGTGACTGACAAACATTTAATGCCATTAAGTTGTGACTGATGAGACGTTTCGTCTATTTTGTCATTTCTGGTGCAAAGTATCGAGAACGGGATCAGGGGCTCATATCTTTTCTCGTTGTTTACACTCCGAGAAACAAGGGGACTATAATCGGGCTCATCTATTGCATGCGGATCGGAACCGAGACGTGATGGATTGAAGATCATCGAACCAAAGTACAAAGTTAGAACATACGTCCCCAAGATCTTCGAGCGCATGACTCCGAAACCGACCCCGATTCTGAATAAGCTCGAGGAAACATTATCGGACCTAATAACGGAAGACGAATATCAGCAACTGGTCGGATATCACGGTGAAAATCTCGATACGTATCAACGAGAGACCGATTAATTAAAAAATTATGAGATTTCTTACCTTGTATAGAATTTTAACTAAAGCAGAACTCCCCTACTATATAAAGGGGAGTCTGATTCTTTGTATTACACATTGTAACACGCATCCAAAAGTTTTATAATATTATTTTCTTTCCGCAAGCTACTGTTCTTTTATATTTGATATCATTTGAATCACATTGAGTTCAAGTGAAGTCTATTTTCTCAAGGCTAAATTGTTCAAGTCACTCGGTTTGAATTCACTTTATTATTGTTTGATTTATTTATAATCCAATCTATCGCTTTGTGTCAATTAATCCGGGTATCCTTAAAACGACTTATAAATTCAATTGTTATCCGATTTTGCAGGTAAACAAATATCGCAAGAATTACTAATTTAAAACAGCACCCGTCCACAAAACATCCATCAAAATGAATACTGAGTCAACACATACAACTCTTATTTATGAAGTAATGATCATAGCACTTGACATATACACTAAATCTTATAGTAGTAATTAGTAGGGAACAAAGAGTAATCGAGATTACTGAGTTCTGATTCATCAAACAAATTGATTCAGGATTCAGCGCCTCTCCTCTTTGCCGTTGACTTAGATTCCAACGAATCCAATGCTCGTCGCTGATGTACGATATTGCAGAAATTTACAGAGAGATCAGAGTAAAGGCGGGAAATTTTGGAGATATTATGATTAATATCTCGAATAAGAGCTACGTTCTTCACCAGATTATCTGGAAGCATCGATTGATGATTTTCGTTCACCTGTTGAATAAGAATTCGATTCCGATCTAGAACAGATTGAACCTCTTGGAAACACTTGGTAAGTGTTTCCCAAGCCTTCGTGTCATACTCTTCCTCTTTTACGTCGTTAAATTCGTCGACATTTAATCGGTGCTTACTGATGTCGGAAAGCTTCGTTAGGGTTTGGGAGGTAGCGTCCATGTTTAGGAGCGAAATGTGGTATTCTATACTCTAGTACTACATTTGTCTCATCTTATGTGAATATTTCGGTTGAATTAAATTTTGGACACATAAACGAGATTCAATCAAATTTCAATAGTGTAAACGGAGAAGGGTAAAAAAGGACTCTAAATTATTGAAAAAGGTTTTAAATTAGGCGAAATACATATTTTACCCATTCAACTTACGATCAAATCTGTATTACACATCTGTTGACAACGAGTTTTATTTTACACACCAAACCTATTAAAAGTGTGTCAAGTACACACTGCTTTTGACCAGCCTCTTTAATATTCAATGCGTTGGTTACACACGCTTTTTTAAATTAAAAAACCAACGTTTCTTTGAATAAAATAGCTAACTCGGCCCTTTTCTTAAATCAGACCCATGAAAGACCCGACCCGGTTACTTAAAAACACCTACGCGACCAGATTAACAAGCAGAAACCCAATTTCAAAATCGTGTTCTTCACCCCTAACCTATGAAGCTAATCTGACGAGCACAAATCTGCTAATTGTTGTTTCTTCTTCAGTTTTTCAGTTTAGTATTCGCATTTAAGGTTGTTCAACCCTTCTGATTTAGATGGGTGGGTCGAAATAGTTAGGGTTTATTTTGGAAGAATGATAATGTATTGCACTTTAATTTGTGAGCACGTGATTTTTGCCCTGCATGAAAATTACTCCCAAAATCCAAAAAAATAGAATAATTTTGTGTTGTGTGTGATTTTTGAATTTTTGTTTGATTTTTTTTAATTATTATCTACATTTTATTAGTGCATGTTTATTTATTAAACTATTAAAAAATAAAATAAAATACAAAAAAATAATGTTTGATTTGCATTTAAGTCTTATTTAAAGTAATTAAGTTTATTGTTCAAATGATATATAAAATAAAAGTAATTCATCCTTTACATTTTTAGCATTTAAATGCCTAGTTTGTGATTTATATTTAATTGATATTTAATCTTGTGTGATAATTGTTAGTATAATTAGTATTAGTATAATTTGATTTGATTTTTGTAGTGTAGTTAGGATTTTTATTTTTATAAATTAGGAATTAAAATTAAAAGAGAAGAGGAAAAGGGTTGGAAATAAAGGAAAAATGGATTGGGCCACCCATTTTCGGCCAAAAACCAAGCCCAAACCCAGTGACCCAGTCCATTACCCATCTCACCCGCCCGGGTCAAACCCACCAACCCGTTTTCATTTCAGAGATTTGATCCGGACCGTTGGTTTCCATCCATCCAACGGTCCTGATTAAATCTTTAATTTAATATACCAAAACCCTCCAAACCCTATTCACCCATCTCATTTCCCTTTCTTTCCGTCTCTCTAAACTTTAGAGACCAAACGATCCCTCAACCGCGAACCGCCGTCAACCATCCTTCGGGAATCGCCTGCGGCGGCAACCGACATCCAAACCACCCATTTTAACACCCCAAACTCCCCAAGAGCTCCCCATTCCAAACCCCTACTCCATCATCCTCGAATCATCCCCAAACTTCTCAAATCTTCGATCAAAGATTCGAGCCAAAACCGACATCACCCCAAATCACTCCAAATTGACACCACACCACCACCAGACCATCCCTTCTATGAATCCATACCCCTCCTTTCGAATCTGGCCAGAAATCGTCAAGCCCCAAAATCGAGGTTCAAGAACCCTAGAATTCAAATTAGGGAATTTCGTCTAAATTCAAAGGGAAATTGGGGTCTAATAGACCTTAATTGGATTGTTTTCATTTGAAAACATTTCAATTAAGGTTCGTTCGACCTCGAATACCAAAATTTCAAGTCAAGTCCGTTTGTTTCCAAGCCGAGTTTCTCCTCTCAGGGTATTTCTTTTTTTTTTTTCTGTTCTTATTTACTTATTTGTACTCGTTGATTAGTGTAGTTGTTTTATAGTTTTCATTTTTTGTTAATTCTTCGGATTTTTATCTTTTATGTTCCTTCCCTTGAAGACTTTTTATGTGGTCAATTGTTTGCTTCTGTTTCATTGTGTGATTGTGTTTTTTATTGAGTGTGCGTATTCGATTCGATTATTGAAGTCGAATAATTTTTCTACACTATCTTGTTTCTGCCTAAGTGCTGTGAATCGAAAGTTTATTCATCGACTGTGTGTTATCGATTATAGATGTTGTAATCGACTAATCGAATGTCGTCGATTTACTTTCATAGGTCTGTTTGTTAGAACAGTAAGATAGTAATTTTTCTTGATACTGATTAATTCCATCTCGAATCATTGATTGAATTGAAGTTTGGATTGTATATGGTTTAAATTAGGAATTCGGATTGGTTATAACTGTAACCTTAATAGAAATTCAGAATTTAGCTAACTGGCCCTTAATTAAAACACCAAATACACCCTGAAATGGGTGTTTAAAGTGATTAATAGGGAGGTTTAATACTGAATTATATTTTGTGTTATAGCAAGGCTGAAAGATCTATTTAGCTGTTTAAATCTGTGAAATAGGCAAAGATTTGTTTGAATTGGTTTAAAATAAGAAAGGAGACTCTTACAATAAAGAGGTCACATGGACACTATCCCACCAACCTAAAAGAATTAAAAAGAATAGCTGCCTTTAACCTTCAAATTTAGACACCAAGTAGTAGAGGCCAGGAGCAAATTCTGATTTAATAATGAAGATATGCAATTCACATGGGAAAGGGTATTAGGACCTGCTGGACAGTAGGATTTTCCACCATTTTTTTTGCACTTTGGAGTTTTATATAGTTGAAACCATACTTAGACAGTGGAAGGTGGGAAAGCAGGGGAATAATGTGGGGTTTTTGTTTGGTTTTAAATAACTAGAAGGTGCTGCAAGAGGGCTGTGAGTTTTCGGTATATAAGGGAGAAGAAACACTGATTTTTGGACATTCTTTGACAAACATTAGACCTCTCTAAAAAGAAAAACAAAAGTCTTTGAAGAGAAAATAATTGTTTTCATTATTCCTTTTGAGTTTGTCTTCCAATCCATAATCAAATTTCAGTTTCTATAAGTCCTTTTAAGGATCAGAATATATTTTGAGTTATAGATTTGATCCAGTGATTTCATTACTTCTGTTTTGAGAATAGAAACAATCTAAAGCTTCTATCTTCTGTCCTATAGTAGGGTACTTAAAACATTCGATTTGGTTGATTGATCTGTTGGAGTACTGTTTGTTCAGTCGTGTGGTTTTCTTTAAATTGGTTCTAAGTTTGCTGAATTCTAAGATGCGTTCTCCTGCTGTTGCTGGTTCTGTTGTCTATCTTGTTGTGTTACAACCTGTTGCTGACCCTTTCTACTTCATTTCTATACCATTCCAGGTACACAATTTTGAACTCGTAATTGATGTAGACTGTGAACCGAAATTATGAAATAAATGCTCATCAAGCTCATCGCATTTAGATCACTGTTGATTGTTTCATAAATAAGGATAATTTATCCTGTACATTTGTTAGTTGTCTACAGATGTGTATTTTCGCATATTTTTAAATTGTTAAAGTTATCTCTATCATGAATTGTAGACAAAAGAAAAATGATGTTTCTTCTCATGTAGCATGAATACTTGTAGACATCAGTGTTAGTTTTAATTTGGGCTGTAAAGTTCAAAGCCTGTTAATTTAACGTTAGATAAAAGCAAGGCAGTTTTACGTCCAATAATGGGCCGTCTTGAACTAGCTTTTTAGCAAACACGATAATTAGTCTTCTTTTTAGTTTATATCCTTTCATTAATCTTTAGTCCTAGTTTTAAACAAGTCTCATACGCGTCATCATTTTCACGAAGAGTTAATGGAAAATAACTTCAAGAGGAGTTTTACATGAATTAAAACGTTATCAAGGTTTGATAGTCACCCTACTCGGCATAGGCTAAAGAATGACCCGGGCACATGTTTGACTTGCATATTCGTTAGGAACCTTGGGCCCAAGTTGGGATTAAGCCTGTTTTATCTAAATGTCTAAATGTACAGTTTTAATTTAATAAAAGTGTTTCAGAATTGAGTAAAAGCACATGATTTATAATATGTATTAAAATCAGATATTTTTAGCCATTTATAATAATTGAAGCGACCGTGCTAGAACCACGGGATCCGGGGGTGCCTAACACCTTCCCTCAGGTCAACAGAATTCCTTACTTAGAATTTCTGGTTCGCAGACTTCATTTGGAAAGACGAAATTTCCTCGATCCGGGATTTGAATAAATCGATGACTTGGGACACCTTAATTTATTCCAAGTGGCAACTCTGAAATAAATAGAATAATCTCGTTTCGAATATTGTCACTTAAAATTGGAAAAAACTCCCTCGCCCTTACGCATCTACCCCTGGGGTAGAGGGCGCGCCAAAAGGAGGTGTGACATAATTGACCAAATATAACCAGCTTCTAAATATTAGATGTGGAAGCTGAAGATGGGATTGAATTTTTCAGAAAAATGTTCGCCACCTTTAAAGATGAAGATGATGAAAATGGTGGCTTTTAATAAGAGGGAGATGAAGAATTGGGTGTTAGGGTTAAGAAAATGGGTTCATCTTCAGTAAATATCTGTTTTAATTAGTCGGTTCAGGTAGAAAATAATAATTCACATGCGCGCCTCATTGGTCGTGTTTCACACGTCCCAAAGGCTGGTCAAAAGTAGTGTGTAATTGACACACTTTTGAAAGGTTTGATGTGTAAAATAAAATCCGTGGTCAACAAGTGTGTAACAGGGATTTGGTCGTAAGTTAGATGGGTAAAATATGTATTTCGCCTTTAAATTATCCTTTATCTATTTATTTGGCTAAGAATATTTCTCTATCTATCATTTTGGTTCACTTATGCCCTTTTACCTAATTCAATGCTGCATTCAAAAGTAATTATTTAAATTATACGTGGCAACTTTTTATTGGTCGAAATTAAAACATCTAACCTATTAGAAAGACCCACCCAATTCTATCCATTTTTTGGACTAATCTGTCTCAAACACTAACCCGAATAAAAAGTTCAAAGAAAAAAAAGACGCCCGACTTCCATCTAACCCATGGATTTGCATGTGTTCACTTCTTGATTAATCTCATGTAAAGCATTATCGTCGAATAAAGATTCATGGTCAAATTAAACAAACAAGAAAAGTCTAGCATAAATAAGCGAATCATTTTCTTGGCAATAATGTGGGACGGAAAACTAGAGGTAGTCCAACAGTTTATGACATCTTCGAAACAATTACTTGAGATCTTTCCATTATGAAAATGAATAATTAAACTCATCTTGAATATTATGCAGTTTGTGTCTACCGTGTAAATGAACTGGCCATAACAAGTGAAAGAAAATCAAGTAGAATTTGCGTCTATATGTTCGCTGCAACTTCCACGGAGCTATTGTTCCATGGAGTTTGATAGAACTATGGGCTCTTTTTTTTTTACTTGAACCTTTTGTTCGGGTCGGGTCAGTGTTTGAATCAGGTTACTACAGAAAACTAGTAGAGTTGGATGGGTCTTTCTAATGGGTTAGATGTTTTATTTTTAGCCAATAAAAAATTACCACATGGAATTTAAATAATAATTATTTTTGGTTTAGCATTGATCTAACGATTAAACGGCATAAGTGAACCAAAAAGGTGAATGGAGGGGTATTCTTAGCCCAATAACTATTTTATAATCTTTTTCAATAGTTTAGGACTTTTTTAACCTTTTTCCGTAGTATGAAATCAAAACCGGGCATCCGTACATCTTTCTTTGTTTTTTTTTTTGTTTAAATTTCTATGCAATCCAAAAGATAATTATAGCTAACAATTCATAATAAGTTAACCCAGTACCTAAAAATAATAAGTAGAGTTGTCAATATGGGACGGGACATGTTAGCCCAGCCCAGCCCAACCAATGTGGGCTTTAACTATTGACGGGTTAGGATGGGCTAGCCCACCATTTTGATAGGACTTATAATGGTCAGCCCACCCTAGCTCTATGGGGTCGGAGGGTCCCCACGGGCTGATTTATTATTTTTTAAAATATAATTTTTTATTTGTTCTTTTTGTTCTAACCTAAAAATAATAATTATTTAAAAGTTAAAAATAATATCTAACTCCAAACATCTCGTAGAATTTAATAACTTTTTATACTGTTCTAATATATTACAATAAATGTTAAAAATATAAAAGACAAGACTATACTTCATTCACTAAAAGTCAAAACAAACTATTCAAGAGAACATCTATAACGCTTATGGGATATCCAACACATCATCTTCATCAAATACATTTGAATTCGCTTGTGACAAGGTTGTCTTAACATCTTTATATTCATCTTCATCTACTATTTATATTCAATATTAATTAGTTAAATATTAAGAATAATTAAATTTTAAAAATTAATAATATTTAATTTCACTTAAAAATATTACTAGTTTGAGTTTGGAAAAAGTTATGCGACCAATTTCGAGTAGTAATAAGTGTTTGGACATTTTCATGATGGATGCAACTTCTATACTTTGTAAGAACACGTCCACCAATGTTAAATGTTTGTTCCAATGCTACAGGGTAATAGAAATACTAAGTACATCACGTGCCATCATTGAAAGAATGGGGTATTTTCTAGAGTGACCTTCTATGTCACGACCCAAATCCAGTCGTGATGGCGCCCAACAATCAAGCTAGGCCAGCCAAACAAACGATTTAATTATAACACAATACCAGTCCCCAAATGGACAGCCCAAAAAAGAATATATGAGTTTAAGAACTCCAATAATATTAATACTGAACGAAAGTACTGACACTCCCAAAGATCCGGAGTCACAAGTCTAGAGCCTCTAACAAAACCAACAGGAAATAGAGAGTACGATATAGAAGTACTCAAGTCCGAATACAAAATATAAACGAACAACTGGAATGAGAGGAGAAGCTAGGCTCTGCGAACGTAGGCAGCTACCTCAACAACTCGATGTGACAATGTAAACGCTGGAGATGTCCGTCTACTGCTCCGGTGTACCTGAGTCTGCACACAAAAGGTGCAGGGAGTAGGGGTGAGTACTAAGTACTCAGTGAGTAACAAATATATACATGTAGCTGACAGTAAGAAATCCACAAAATACCACAAAATGAAGCTACACTACAGTCCGAATCTCCTACGAACTAGCAACAATAATTCCATACAGCTACCACAAAGTAATCCAACAAATACAAATGCAATGCAATGCACATAACTGCTACGGCGTGTAGCCCGATCCAGTTTAACGTCGACGGCGCTCACTGGGGGTGTGTACAGACTCCGGAGGGGCTCCTACAGCCCAAGCGCAATACTGCTGCGGCGTGCAGCCCGACCCTCATATCAACTACTGCGGCGTGCAGTCCGATCCCACACTCAGTCCACAATAAGCAATTAAGTCACAAAACAATTCATTTTTCCTTATTTCCAGTTCTCAATTCATAATTTATGAAAAATACTTTAACTTTATTAATTTTGCAAAAGCCGTGACTTAGCATTTCAAAAGTGTGATTACAATTTCCAGGACTGAGATCAGTGATTTAAGCAATTATAGCTATCACATAAACATTGTCCTCTAAGGACGCTACAGATCGGCACAAGGCCCCAAACAAGGCTTACAACCCACAAGTATAGCAAATACAGTGTATTTCCAACACTAACAACATGTTATTCACTTTCCGGGATGGACCAAGTCTCAATCCCCAATCACAATCAATCCCGCACCTGCCACGGTGTGCGAGCCACGCCCTATTAGCGTCACAATGTGCTAAGCCGGGGTTTCGAACCCTCAGGCTACAATATACACAAACTACTCACCTCTAGCCGGTCGTCGAATCGTCCGCGATGCCTTTTCCTTTGAATTTCGTTGCCTCGTGTGTAGAATCTAGTCAAATAACAATAATTGTATCAATTACGGGTCAAAGAATCATAACCCACTTCAATTTATATGAAATTCGCAAAATTACACTAAGTTGGTAAAACCCGACTTTCGGTACGATTCTCGAAAAATTACAAAAGTCACATATTCGAAACCCTCATCTCCATACGAGTCTAAGCATATCAATTTTACCAAATTCGGACTCCATTTGCTCATTCAAAACCTTGATTTTCTAAAGTTCAAACCTAGGGTTAAATCTTCCATGAATCACCCCAATTCTTCCATTTTCATGATATAATTGCATGATATTATCAATACTAATCATAATATGAGTTCATAGTTGATTACCTGATGATTTCCCTTGATTTCTTCCTCAAAATCGCCCAAAGTCGCCCTTAAGCCGAGACCCCCAAATGTTAAAATGTTTCTGAAATTTTCTAACTTCTGATACACTTAACTTACAGCGATTTCCGCTTCTGCGGAAGTATTTCCGCTCCTACGCGTCCGCTTCTGCGGAGATTGGACCGCTTCTGCGACTGGGCATCCGCTTCTGCGGACTCGCCTAAGCGACTCCCCTTCCGCTTCTGCGATGGTCGCTTCTGCGACTCCCAGCCCGCCCCCGCGTTTCCGCTTCAGCGGATAATGATCCGCTTCTGCGGACATTTCCGCTTCTGCGGCTCCTGGTCCGCTTCAGCGCACCCGCTCCTGCGCCCAAAATTCCGCAGGAGCGGAAACAACAGAAGCAGTGCACCAGTTTCCGCAATTTTCCATATTTTTCTCCCGATTAACCATCCGAAAACACCCCGAGGCCCCCGGACCTCATTCAAACACACCAACACATCCTAATTCCTTATACGAACTTGTTCCAATCATAAAAACACCATCCTAAACATCAAAATCACCAATTAACCACGGATTCAAGCCTAAGTTTCTTCAAAACTTTCAAAACTAACATTCAATCCAAAACTCGATCAAACGATGTCCGAATGACCTGAAAATTTGCAGACATATCCAAAATCACATAACGAAGCTACAGAAATTGTCGAATTCCATTCCGACCCCCGGATCAAAATATCACCTACCATCCGGTTTTCGCCAAAATTCAACATTCGCCAATTCAAGCTTAAAACTACACCGGACCTCCGAATTCAATTCCGATTGTTCTCCTAAGTCATAAATGATCCCCCGGAACTAGTCGAATCATTAGAATCCGATTCCGAGCACTCTAACTCAATAGTCAACTCTTGGTTGACTTTTCATATTCAAGCTTTCCTCAAACATGCTATTTGTTTCATTTTCAATCCAAATCACCTCTAACTCACCCGATATACTCTAATATTGTTTTAAAAGCATAACATATGAAAATGTAAGGTAACGGGGTGGTAATTCCCGTAACGACGGGCCGGGTCGTTACATTCTCCCCAACTTAAACAAACGCTCGTCCGCGAGCGGGTTAAGAAACATACCTAGAGTATCAAACAAGTGTGGATATCTGCTTCGCATCTCCTGCTCGGTCTCCCAAGTTGCTTCCTCCACGGGACGACCTCTCCACTGCACTTTCACTGAAGCTATGTCCTTGGATCTCAGCTTACGAACCTGTCGACCCAAAATAGCTACTGGTTCCACATCATAAGTCAAATCCTCATCTAGCCTGTATCGTGCTGAAGTCCAACACATGAGACGGGTCTCCGACATACTTCCGGAGCATAGATACATGGAACACCGGGTGAACTCCCGACAAACCGGGTGGCAAAGCAAGCATATAAGCCACCTCCCCAACTTTCCTAAGCACCTCAAAAGGTCCAATAAACCTCGGGCTCAACTTTCCTTTCTTTCCAAACCTCATAACACCCTTCATAGGCGAAACCTTCAGCAACACCTTCTCTCCGACCGAATAAGATACATCTCGAACCTTCCGGTCTGCATAACTCTTCTGACGCGACTGAGCTGTGCGAAGTCTCTCCTGAATCACCTTCACCTTATCTAAGGCATCTTGGACTAACTCCGTCCCTAACAACCTAGCCTCGCCGGGCTCGAACCAACCGATTGGAGATCTACACCGCCTCCCATATAAAGCTTCATACGGTGCCATCTGAATGCTGGACCTGATAGCTATTATTGTAAGCAAACTCCGCCAAAGGCAAATAATCAGCCCATGAACCACCAAAATCAATGACATAAGCACGCAACATGTCCTCCAATATCTGAATAGTACGCTCAGACTGCCCATCCGTCTGTGGATGAAATGCTGTGCTCAGCTCTACCTGTGAACCCAACTCTCGCTGAAATGTCCTCCAGAACTGAGATGTGAACTGGGTACCTCTGTCCGATATAATGGAAATAGGAACTCCATGCAATCTCACTATCTCACGGATGAATATCTCTGCCAACCGCTCTGAGGTATAGGTAGTACACACTGGGATGAAGTGAGCTGACTTAGTCAACCTATCCACCACCACCCAAACCGAATCAAACTTCCTCGCTGTCCGAGGGAGTCCGCTAACAAAATCCATAGTTATTCTTTCCCACTTCCACTCAGGGATATCAATACGCTGGAATACACCACCAGGTCTCTGATGCTCATACTTGACCTGCTGACAGTTTAGACACCGAGCCACATGGCTCACAATATCTTTCTTCATCTTTCTCCACCAGTAATGCTGCTTCAAATCCTGATACATCTTCGCGACTCCTGGATGAATAGAATACCGCGAGCTGTGGGCTTCCTCCAATATCAACTCACAAAGGCCATCAACATTTGGCACGCATATCCGTCCCTGCATCCGCAATACACCATCACTATCAATAGTGACATCTCTGGCATCATCGTGCTGAACTCTGTCCTTAAGGACAAGTAAGTGTGGATCATCATACCGGCGCTCTCGAATACGATCATATAAAGAAGAACGAGCTACTACACAAGCCATCACCCAACTGGGCTCAGAAATATCCAGCCTCACCATCTGATTAGCTAACGCCTGAACATCAACTGCTAGGGGTCTCTCCCCAACTGGAATATACGCCAAACTGCCCATACTAATAGCCTTCCGGCTCAATGCATCAGCCACTACATTGGCTTTCCCGGGATGATACAAGATAGTAATATCATAGTCTTTAAGCAATTCAAGCCATCTCCGCTGCCTCAAATTTAGATCTTTTTGCTTAAACAAATGCTGAAGGCTGCGGTGGTCTGTATATACCTCACAAGATACACCATATAGATAATGCCTCCAAATCTTCAAGGCATGAACAATAGCAGCTAACTCCAAATCATGAACAGGGTAGTTCTTCTCGTGGGGCTTCAGCCGACGAGAAGCATATGCAATAACTCTACCCTCCTGCATCAACACACAACCGAGTCCAACTCTGGAAGCATCACAATACACCGTATATGACCCTGAGGCCGATGGTAACACAAGTACCTGGAGCCGTGGTCAAAGCCTCCTTGAGCTTCTGAAAGCTCTCTTCACATTCATCGGACCACACAAATGGAGCATTCTTCTGTGTCAGCTTAGTCAACGGTGAAGCAATAGATGAGAAATCCTGAACAAACCGACGATAATAGCCTGCCAAACCGAGAAAACTACGAATCTCTGTAGCTGAGGAAGGTCTGGGCCAATTCTGCACTGCCTCGACCTTCTGAGGATCAACCCTAATACTATCACTGGACACTATATGTCCCAGAAAACCCACAGTATCAAGCCATAACTCACACTTAGAGAATTTTGCATAAAGCTTCTCTTCCCTCAACCTCTGCAATGCCACTCTCAAATGTTGTGCATGCTCCTCCTGGCCGCGTGAGTATACCAAGATATCATCAATAAACACAATCACAAAAGAATCAAGGTACGGCCGAAATACACTATTCATCAAGTGCATGAATGCCGCTGGGGCATTAGTCAACCCGAAAGACATCACCAGGAACTCGTAGTGCCCATATCGCGTCCTGAACGCTGTCTTCATAATATCCGAGTCCCTGATCTTCAACCGATGATAGCCCGATCGAAGATCAATCTTAGAAAATACACTAGCTCCCTGGAGCTGATCAAATAGGTCCTCAATACGAGGCAACGGGTATTTATTCTTCACTGTTACCTTGTTCAGCTGCCCGTAATCAATGCACATTCTCATTGTGCCATCTTTCTTCTTTACGAACAACACCGGTGCACCCCAAGGTGACACACTCGGACGAATGAAACCCTTATCTAAGAGTTCCTGAAGCTCTTCCTTCAATTCTTTTAACTCTGCCGGTGCCATACGATAAGGAGGAATAGAAATGGGCTGAGTGCCCGCACCAAATCAATACCAAAATCAATATCTCTATCAAGCGGCATGCCCTGGCACGTCTGTTGGAAAAACATCCGGAAACTCCCTCACAATGGGGACCGAATCAAGATCGGGTGTCTCGGCCTCAACATTTCTAATGAAGGCCAAATAAGACAAACAACCCTTGCCAATCATTCGTTGAGCTTTTATATACGAAATCACCCCGTCGGACACATAATCAGTCAAGCCACGCCACTCGATCCGCGGATTACCGGGAATAGCTAACGTGACTGTCTTGGCATGACAGTCCAGAATTGCATGATAAGGAGATAGCCAATCCATGCCTAGGATAACATCGAAATCTAACATACCCAGTAGTAATAAATCAACTCGGGTCTCTAGACCCCCAATAAGTAACAATACAGGATCGATATACCCGATCCACAACAACAGTATCCCCCACTGGGGTGGACACATGTACGGGCAAAGCAAGAATACCACGGGTCATACCCAAATGATGTGCAAAGTAAGTAGAGACATAAGAATAGGTGGATCCGGGATCAAATAAGACGAAAGCATCCCGTGGCAGACCGAGATAATACCCGAAATGACCGCATCCGAGGCACTAGCATCCTTCCTCGTCCGGAAGAGCATAGAAACGAGCTTCGGCCTCCACCGGCACGATCCTCGCCTCCGGGGCGACCTCTAGATACCGGCCACCGGTCCTAGCCGACCGTGCCGGCGCCGAAGAAACAGGAGTAGAAGACGAAGCTGTGATCCCTCCGCCGTGACCTCTTACGAAGCCCACCGAGGACACTCTCTCCTCGATATGGCCCAAATCACCGCACTCAAAACAACGGCCCGAAGATGGAAGAAGGGGCTGCCGAGGACCCCTCGCTACCGATGAATCTCGTCGTCGAGGAAACGAGAGCGCAGCTCGAGCCGGAAGAGCACTCGCGTGCGGCCGACTCGCCGGCGGCCCCGCCGACCCCGATAACCCCGCCGGCCTCGACGACCACGATCGGATGAAACCCCACTGGACTCTGTACGTCCAGACTGATGAGATCCGAAGGAGCGACCTCTGCTGTGCTGAAATTGGCCCCTAGACGGAGCACCACCGAAACTGCCAGTACCACGAGGCCTCTTAGCCTCTCTCTCCTCTCGCTCTCTGCGGCGATCCGTCTCAATGTGACGGGCCGCATCAACCACCTCCTCAAAGGTAACCGTAGAAACTCTCTCCCGGGTCATCAATATGCGGATGGGATAAATAAGACCATCAATAAATCTCCGGATCCTCTCCCTGTCGGTAGGAACCATCCACATGGCATGACGGGCCAGCTGTGTGAATCTCATCTCATACTGATTAACTGTCATCTCTCCTTGTTTCAACCACTCGAACTGACGTCGCAGCTCCTCCCTCTGAGACTGAGGTACGTACTTCTCCAAAAATACCGCGGAGAACTGCTGCCAGGTGAGGGGCACTGCCCCGGCGGGCCTACGCCTCTCAAAATCCTCCCACCACCGGAAAGCTGCACTTGTGAACCGGAAAGTGGTGAATGAAACACCGCCGGACTCTGGAATACCCGCGGTGCGAAGCATACGCCGACATCCGTCAAGAAAACCCCGGGCATCCTCGCCCTCGGCACTCCACCGAATGTCGGAGGCCGTAACCTCTCAAATCTCTCCAAACGACGCCGCTCATCGTCGGGCATAACCGGAACCACATATGCAGGAGCCGGTGCAACGGGCGCAACTGGCCGAACCGGCTCGGGTGTGCGAGCTACGGGGGTCCGATTCCCTCCCCTCGCTCGTGAAGATGATACCGCAGCGAGCAGCAGCGAACTACTCGTGCCAAGCTCGTGCACACCGATAATATCCGAGCCAAGGTCTCCCGAAGACCCGATATCACAATAGGCACCGCCGGTGCTTGAACCTGAGCCGCCGGAGCGTTCGCCGCCGGAATCCGGTCCCGAGTCCGATCGGCCGGCGGGTCGCCAAGTCGGTCGCGCTGCGTCGCCGCCCTACCTCTACCACGACCACGGCCTCCGGGTGCCAACGGTGGTCGTCCGCCACGTCCGTTAGCTCGTGTTCTCGCCATCTGCGAGAGAATAGAATATGGAAAGATTTAATTTCATGATAACACAAATCGCACGATATGAATTCAAGAAAAAGAGGTTTTTCCTAAAGTTTCTGTAGCCCTTCGAAGATAGATACGGACGTCTACGTACCGATCTGCGAAAGCCTACTAAACCGGCTCATGACTCGCGAGTCCTAATAACCTAGGGCTTTGATACCAACTTGTCACGACCCAAATCCAGTCGTGATGGCGCCCAACAATCAAGCTAGGCCAGCCAAACAAACGATTTAATTATAACACAATACCAGTCCCCAAATGGACAGCCCAAAAAGAATATATGAGTTTAAGAACTCCAATAATATTAATACTGAACGAAAGTACTGACACTCCCAAAGATCCGGAGTCACAAGTCTAGAGCCTCTAACAAAACCAACAGGAAATAGAGAGTACGATATAGAAGTACTCAAGTCCGAATACAAAATATAAACGAACAACTGGAATGAGAGGAGAAGCTAGGCTCTGCGAACGTAGGCAGCTACCTCAGCAACTCGATGTGACAATGTAAACGCTGGAGATGTCCGTCTACTGCTCCTGTGTACCCGAGTCTGCACACAAAAGGTGCAGGGAGTAGGGGTGAGTACTAAGTACTCAGTGAGTAACAAATATATACATGTAGCTAACAGTAAGAAATCCACAAAATACCACAAAATGAAGCTACACTACAGTCCGAATCTCCTACGAACTAGCAACAATAATTCCATACAGCTACCACAAAGTAATCCAACAAATACAAATGCAATGCAATGCACATAACTGCTACGGCGTGTAGCCCGATCCAGTTTAACGTCGACGGCGCTCACTGGGGGTGTGTACAGACTCCGGAGGGGCTCCTACAGCCCAAGCGCAATACTGCTGCGGCGTGCAGCCCGACCCTCATATCAACTACTGCGGCGTGCAGCCCGATCCCACACTCAATCCACAATAAGCAATTAAGTCACAAAACAATTCATTTTTCCTTATTTCCAGTTCTCAATTCATAATTTATGAAAAATACTTTAACTTTATTAATTTTGCAAAAGCCGGTGACTTAGCATTTCAAAAGTGTGATTACAATTTCCAGGACTGAGATCAGTGATTTAAGCAATTATAGCTATCACATAAATGCTGTCCTCTAAGGACGCTACAGATCGGCACAAGGCCCCAAACAAGGCTTACAGCCCACAAATATAGCAAATACGGTGTATTTCCAACACTAACAACATGTTATTCACTTTCCGGGATGGACCAAGTCTCAATCCCCAATCACAATCAATCCCGCACCTGCCACGGTGTGCGAGCCACGCCCTATTAGCGTCACAATGTGCTAAGCCGGGGTTTCGAACCCTCAGAGGCTACAATATACACAAACTACTCACCTCTAGCCGGTCGTCGAATCGTCCGCGATGCCTTTTCCTTTGAATTTCGTTGCCTCGTGTGTAGAATCTAGTCAAATAACAATAATTGTATCAATTACGGGTCAAAGAATCATAACCCACTTCAATTTATATGAAATTCGCAAAATTACACTAAGTTGGTAAAACCCGACTTTCGGTACGATTCTCGAAAAATTACGAAAGTCACATATTCGAAACCCTCATCTCCATACGAGTCTAAGCATATCAATTTTACCAAATTAGGACTCCATTTGCTCATTCAAAACCTTGATTTTCTAAAGTTCAAACCTAGGGTTAAATCTTCCATGAATCACCCCAATTCTTCCATTTTCATGATATAATTGCATGATATTATCAATACTAATCATAATATGAGTTCATAGTTGATTACCTGATGATTTCCCTTGATTTCTTCCTCAAAATCGCCCAAAGTCGCCCTTAAGCCGAGACCCCCAAATGTTAAAATGTTTCTGAAATTTTCTAACTTCTGATACACTTAACTTACAGCGATTTCCGCTTCTGCGGAAGTATTTCCGCTCCTACGCGTCCGCTTCTGCGGAGCGGAAACGTCCGCTTCTGCGACTGGGCATCCGCTTCTGCGGACTCGCCTAAGCGGCTCCCCTTCCGCTTCTGCGATGGTCGCTTCTGCGACTCCCAGCCCGCCCCCGCGTTTCCGCTTCAGCGGATAATGATCCGCTTCTGCGGACATTTCCGCTTCTGCGGCTCCTGGTCCGCTTCAGCGCACCCGCTCCTGCGCCCAAAATTCCGCAGGAGCGGAAACAACAGAAGCAGTGCACCATTTTCTGCAATTTTCCATATTTTTCTCCCGATTAACCATCCGAAAACACTCCGAGGCCCCCGGGACCTCATTCAAACACACCAACACATCCTAATTCCTTATACGAACTTGTTCCAATCATAAAAACACCATCCTAAACATCAAAATCACCAATTAACCACGGATTCAAGCCTAAGTTTCTTCAAAACTTTCAAAACTAACATTCAATCCAAAACTCGATCAAACGATGTCCGAATGACCTGAAAATTTGCAGACATATCCAAAATCACATAACGAAGCTACAGAAATTGTCGGAATTCCATTCCGACCCCCGGATCAAAATATCACCTACCATCCGGTTTCGCCAAAATTCAACATTCGCCAATTCAAGCTTAAAACTACACCGGACCTCCGAATTCAATTCTGATTGTTCTCCTAAGTCATAAATGATCCCCCGGAACTAGTCGAATCATTAGAATCCGATTCCGAGCACTCTAACTCAATAGTCAACTCTTGGTTGACTTTTCATATTCAAGCTTTCCTCAAACATGCTATTTGTTTCATTTTCAATCCAAATCACCTCTAACTCACCCGATATACTCTAATATTGTTTTAAAAGCATAACATATGAAAATGTAAGGTAACGGGGTGGTAATTCCCGTAACGACGGGCCGGGTCGTTACATTCTAGTACGTGACAACATCCATCTCTTGAAACTTCTCAAAATCCAGCTTTGGTTCCTCTCAGTAAAGATTCATTTCTAGCTTTCCATCGCTAGAGGCAGTATGTTTTTTATATTTTATAAATTTTAAATAAATATTTTTATTAGGCCCACAGGCTGGCCCAGCCTAACCTCAGTCAAGCCTCACCGGCCACGGGCTTACTTGGGTCGGGCTTAAAAGCCTCAATTTTTAATGGGCTCCAAAAATTCTAACATAATCCTGCTAAACTACGAGTTGGGCTTGCTTGGCCCGACGGGCCAAGCCCATATTGATGGCTCTAATAATAAGATGGATAAATTGCTATAGAAAAATTTTCGTTCCTATACCATATAGGAAACTATATTATCAAATATGTTCATAGTTTGCATATTATCCTTCGTGCTAATAGTATTTCTAGAAAATATAGACAAGGCATTAAACAACGCAAATCACGTACATTCATAATTATCATCGACCGTTTCAAAATTTTCATACTCTATTTTTGCGATACACTCTGTTTCAACCTTTTTTGTGATTTCACAAATAAAAACGACTAATTCTTCTGCAACAAATGCAATTATGTCAAAAATTCCAATTATGCGACAACTGAATGGGAATTGGGATAGTTATAAGAGATTTAGAGAATTTCGAATTTTGGTTTTCAAAATTTTTTTTTTTTAGATTGGGTGTTGTTGCAAATAATTAGGAATGTGATTTGGAATTTATATCTCAATTTTGAGGGGTTTTGATGAAGATTAGACTAGGTTTTGGCTGAATTTCATATTGAAAAAGAACAAGAAGAAGACATGGCATACATTATCTTACAGAACTTGTAAAAAAATTATAGATAAATTTTAAAATATTTATATTCTATTATTTATTTATTTATTTATTTTTCTTTTATTCATTTAACTATTGCATGAAAGTTGAATAAAACTTTGAGTATGTTTATGGTTATATTGATTTTGTTGGAAAGAGTTGACTTTTATTTTTGAGCTTTGTGCTTTTGTGTTAAAAGTTTTGATGGGAGCTTATTATTCCACATCATTTGTTTTGGAGCTAACTTGTGCATAGGAGAAGAAATTTTTTAAGTTATATATATTGCTATACCTTTAAATTCAAGAAAATATAGTTGTATAGTATTTAAAGAGGCGTGAATTTGTAGAATAGGTTGAATGTGAGAAATGAGTCAAATAAGACTCATAATGGCTTATTTTCGGGACAAAATTGAGGAAAGTTACGTGAGTTGAGTGCGGATGCACAAAATATCTTCTTGACTTTGCAGAACTAAGTATGAGGTGCGGATGCACAATTTACTATCATAAAATTATATTTGTTTTATTCATTTAACTATGGCGTATATCAGTATGGATTTTCACAATATTTACAATATTTTTATATTTATTCTACAATAAAACTACATATCATTTGAAAAATTAATATGAAAATACAGAATTTCAATATTTCTACAAATTATCTACAAATTTCTACAAATTATCATAATAGAATTTATCTTTATTTTCATGCATGTTCGACTAGAACACTAAAGTTACTTGATATGCTAACATATCCCGTTATAGAGGAATACAACTTATCTATAATTTTCACACATTATTTCCACCTAGTTAAGTACAACCACAATAATATAAAACTTACATACAAATTTTGTATAAATTCATACAATATGTCTTTGTATATTTTGTATCTGATTTATACATAGTAAAAATAAATTTCATATCACTAATTATATATTATACAACTTATCTACAAATTATCTATAATTTTCCTACTATTTCTACTAAAGTTATATACAAGTACAATATAATACCACTTAAATATAATTTTTATACAAATGTTGTTTAACTTTCATACAATAGTTAATGAATAAAAGACAAATAAATAAACGAAATATATTTTTCTACAATTTTTACAATATAATGTATGTAATTCAGCTGAGTCTAATCTTCACCAAAACCCCTCAAAATTGAGATATAAACTCCAAACCATATTCCCAATTATTTGCAACGACACCCAATCCAAAAAAATGAATTTTGAAAACCCAAATTCGAATTCAAAGTTTCAAAACTTTTTACTGCTGTCAATGGTAGAATTGCTGCTCTTTTTCCCTTTCCTCTTATATTACTGAAATTTTGGGTTGAGAGATAGAGAGAGACGTGGAGAGAAATCTCAATTCTTTGCAACAACATCCAATCCAAACAAACAATATCTTTTGAAAATTAAAATTCAAATTCAAAGCTTCAAAGCTTTTTAATGGTTGTCAATGGTGGAGGGATTACAAATTTTTGCTGGTTTTAGAAGAGGAAATCGTGAGTGATTGAAGAGGAAATCGTGAGGATTTGAAGAGAAAAATTTGGGGGACTGGGAATATACTGAATAAAATTGGGAGCTAATTAATACCATTAAAATCTTAATATGGTATATAAATCATAATTAGGTATATAAAAGGTAATTGTATTACAAGTTAAGCTTGTTGTAATATAGTTGAGTATATGGCATAAGAATGTAATAGTTGAAAAAGATGGTGTACATTTACTTACATTGTCGGCTATATAAGGTAATTCTATATAAATGAATAAATAAATAAAAGAATCAATTTTTAGTGCCTAGTGTAATGTAAGCTTAATAAATCGTGTAAATACGAGTAATAGATTCTAAATACCTTTTATTTTTCTACACTAAACAAGATAGAAAGGCAACAAGTTCTGTTTGTATACGTAGTTCATTGCAAGCATGTCATGAAAAAATAGACAAATAACGAGTTATAGTCAATTAAATTGAATCGATTGTGTAAAAATTCTTTGTACATTCAAAATATTTTCATCATTTATTTTGCGCTTTTCCTTGAGAATTATAGCTTCTTTATTTAGATTTCTGCCTTTTTTCCGAGCTTCACATTTCATCTACTCTTGTACAAAAGTTAAAAACAATCTGCCCCTGAATTTGGCAAGCTAATTCTGCTATTACAGAAAAGCAAAACCAACGCCCAGTAGAGAGAACATCATGCTTGACCTCTCTTTATTCAGAACTAACAAAAGATTCAAAGAGTGTGGAACAACCCCACCCTCTTCATTCAAGGTTTACTATCAACTGAATTAATCGGTTCTTCACAAACAGGATTAAGTAGTAATCTCTGCTGACCGTTGCGAATCGGCTGTTCCAATGCTCCGGGAGAACTATGCAAGTCCCACTTACATTCTTTGATAGATTGTGCTGCTACCATTTTGGCTGCATTTAGAGCTGCTTGGAATTCTTCATGATCTGATGGCTTCAGCCTCTTTAGTCCATCTTCCTTTTTCTCATGGGACCCAGAACACTGCAACCTCCTTTTTAGCACTTCATCTTTCACTCTCTGGGAGAAAATTAAGACTATATGAGCAAAAACTAAGCATAGCAAAGAACATGTAATATTGTCGTAGGCACATCAGCCGACTAAAAATGGAGATAAAACATGATAATGTACGGTATGTTCTAGTTCTCTTCAACATACACAATTCACGACTAATGGCGCTAATTTCGATATAGTCCAAAAGCATAAATATCTCTATCACCCAACAACAACATACACAGTAAATATCCCACTAGTGGGCTCTGGGGAGGGTAGAGTGTACGCAGACCTTACCCACCCGGAAGGGTAGAGAGACTGTTTCCGGGAGACCCTCCGCTCAATAGAAGAGATAATAATATCAGAAAAGAAACAAAAGAAAATGTCTGTAACAACAAAGAAGCCAGAAAGGTAATAACAGCATCATAAGAGACAACAAATAAGTGAAAAAGAAATAAGACAATACTATGCAAATACGTCTCTATCACCCAAAGAGAGGAAAAGGATATAGGACGAGGAAACAGGCCAAGAAGAGAAAGTTCAATAAGAAAGCCATCCCGGTGCCTGTCACTCATTCTTGCTCCAGAAAGAGCTGTCATATCAGAACTTGTCTAAGAAGTGATTGTTGATACGGACTTTAAATAACCTGATGTTTCTATTTCATCTGCGGTAAATCCAATGACAACATTAAAGCAGCGATTGTTGGTTACTAGGTTCCATAGCCAAAATTCCTACTACAATAGCTCGATACAGAAATAAAGTATCTACGTCTGATGGGAACAAGTGAAATACCTCCACATTACTATATTATAAGTGGAAAATAGATAAACTAACAAGATACGTGATCACTAGTATACTGCAGCATATAAATTTAGTTCTCTGATAAATTGCTATTCACATAACGGATGGTCAGGATCCCTCTTCTATTAACTGTGATTGGAGACTGCAAGAAATTTTCACTTTAGAAGTTCATTTCCAAATCGACTTACTAGCTTTCTGCAGTTTCTATGAGCTAAGGAACTATAAGGGGAGTGCATCAAGATGTATAAGGAATTGGGATATACAGAATGACTAAGCACATTGAGATTCTGCTCTGCTAATATCCACCACTCTCTTCCCCACTTTATCTGCATCAACCTTAATGTTCCATCAACTCTTGTCCACATCAAAGATATCTATATATATATATATATATAGATATTGGTAAAATCATGACCAAGGAGATAAGGTGATCCTTCACATGTAAGGTTTTATCTCACTATCTAACCAGAGAATCAGAGATATTATACTGGACATGCATTCAGCATATTATCAAAGAATAGAAATATCTAAAACTTTTCTTAAAAAGCAATGGAAGGCGAAGGAAATACATATCACCTAATAGTTGAAACTTTCTTTTCTTGTTTAAAGAAATAGCACAAAACTAAATGTAGTTCCACATATCTTAACAGCGTTAAGAAGAAAGGTATAATATGGAAAAAGCATCAATAACAAATCGCAACATCCTATCGACACATGCAGAAGAAAATTGATTTCATCCCAAAAGATAAGAAGTCTTATGGGCATTGTGTCTCTTCCTCATTTTTCTATTATTAAAGACAAAATCAGAGAATTGAAAGGTGTATCCAAATGGATAGTAGCCGATGTAGTTTTGCTGTCAGTGTTACATAGCCGTCATACAGCAGCAGACTTTTAGACGTGTTTAAATGTCATTCAAATTAAAAGCATCACTTCTACTATTTTCAAATTTCAAATTGTATATTATGGCACCGGGACAAAACTAGATTAACCACGATATGACAGTCTAGTTATAAACCATTCTAATTCTTCCTCACTCAGACTAGAACATAATTAGGCAACATCTTCAACACAAACAACTATAAACTTAGAGCATGATATTCCGTAACAAACTGTTGCAAATTTAGTGACAGCTAAAAGTCTGAGCTTTCATTTGTCTTTGCAGTTATGTCATATCTTGAGTATACTGTTATAGACCTGTGTGTTTTTCATCAAATCCTTAGACGTCCTTTCAATAAAACAAAGCTCAACTTTTCATAAGTGTTGTCTTCCTACTATCATTTTGGTTTTGATACCTATTACTTACAACCCAAATTCGGATAGGAAAGAAAACTATGCATGCATTTTATATTCTAACTTGAATTAAACATAGTTCAACTAGTTCTATTGATTTACAGCAAGAAGGTGCCAGTTTCAGTTATCAACAAGCTCATAAAAGCATTCAAGCACTACAAAACCACTAGTTCAAATAAAATTGTCAAACAACAAATGACATGCATAATCAGCAGCAGTATCTAAACAACCTGTACCAACCGCGAATCGAACTTGGGAAGCCCAATTTGCCCTACAGTCAGTGATCCAAAAAAGTTCCCCAGCAATGCAGCATCCGGTACATTTAAACCATGAACAAGCCCTGCAACTAAACCTCCAAGAAAACTATCCCCAGCTCCTGTTGGATCAACTTGGAAAGCTGAAAAAGGCGCAACGGGCAACTCTTCATCTTTAGTATATACTGCACACCCTTCTTTCCCATTAGTCACCACCACACAACACCATTTCCTTGCTTCCTCAACATCAACATACGGTGCCTCTTCCGCGGACGCCTTCAAAAAGCCGATTCTTTTCAATAAAGGCCCAAATCCCGTTTGATCCAAATGTACAAGATTCACTGTTCCATCAACCGGGTCAAATACCCGAATCAAAGCTTGGATATCTACAAGAACAACTTTACATATATCAATCATTCGTTCTAGGGTTTCAGGCAGAATCTCCCCACCAACACCTACAGCCAAACCAAAATCGAAATTTGAGTTTGGAAGATCCGAGGGAGTTACCGGGTCGCATGCACTGATCCGTTTTAGGATCCGATCTTGGCGTTTGGTTTCCGTTGAGAAATAGGCGTGAAACAAGGTGGTTTTAGAAGAAGCTGACGTAATCGGCCGGTGATTTACGGAGTACACGAAATCGGTGCCCACTTTAGAAATGTAGTCAGAGGAAATGGACAACCCGTCGAGGACAGCGGAGATGAAAGAAACCGCGCCGCCGAGTGACTCCGCCATTACTACGTCGTCTTTAATAAGAACGTCGTGGCAGTAATTCCCCACAATTAGGCACCGGTGGGTGGTGGGTATTGATGAATCTTTTGCTTCCTTCACCATAATTAACTTCAATTAACACCAAAATCTTCTCCACTCGTTTAAGCTCTGATAAATTTGGAATCTTTATGTATTGGTAGGATTTTAACTAAATCTAATAGAGAAAGTTTTTGCATCATTTTTGCTCACCAGGGTTAAGATTTACTGAAACATTTTTTTGTAGCCATGGCCGTTTCTGCGCGTCAATCGGGATCATGTGAAAAGGCCAGGGGTAAAAGAGAAAAAAGTGTTGAAGAAATGAAGACAAAAGCAATTTTCGAAGATAGGTGGAAAAGACAAATGTTGCAGCAGCAGCTTCTCTAAAAACAAACTACGTGCATAAGCAATTCTGTATGCTTAACATGTGTTTCTTTGCCAGTAAATAAAAAGGGGGAAGAAGACAGTGTGCAGAAGAGTTTTACATGCAAATTGCAAAAATAGATTGCAAATTAAGCAAAGTTGTGAAATGGAATCTTATGATTTAGGGAGAAGATGGACATTAACACATTGAAGTGCGGACCTTATTGAAAAGGGATTTGATTCTGCGCCATCTTAATTTTCCCATTACTCGTAAATTATGGGGACCACCGTCATATTTGACCAAATCTCCTCTAATCCTACTTTGCCTAATTGCTCATAGACTTGTATACCAAATTTAAAGTCCATTTTAGAGGTGCTCATATTCATAGGAACCCGGAAAATCCAATTAAACCAAACAAAAAAATCCAATATTTCTTTGGTTTATTTTGATTTTGGTTTTGAATTTAAAAACCAACCAAATTTGGGTTGGTTTTGATATTAAAAAATTAAACAAAAAAATCAAATCAAATCCACTATTATGATACATCTTAATCATTTGCATTTTTAGTCTAGTTCTTTACTATTATAATAATCTAATCCTTTATTTTTACATTCTAGTTTGATTGATAGTTCTCTTTTGCTAAGTACAAGAATTTGTTTTACTTTAAAAATAATCTTTTTTATTTTTATTGAAGCTTTAAATTATTCATCACAATTGATTCAATTATCATCAATATATCTTAGTAATGATAGATTTCTCGAAGAGCAATTGGTTTGATAGTGTTACATGGAAAATATAGTTGCCAGAATATATATTTAATAATGCATATCTCATATTTAAGAAAAAATCGATAAATAATCAAAAAAACTTGAAGAATCAACGAAAATCCAAGGTAAGCCAAACCAATAAAAAATCGACTTAATTAGTTTAGTTTGGTTTCAATATTGGAAAAATCTACTTACTTGATTTGGTTTCTTTTAGGGAAAATCGATCCATGAACACTCCTAATCCATTTTATTCTATTTCTTTTTAAAAAATTTGGGGTAGGAGAAATGGGGAAAAAAAATAGGAATTTTTACCTAGTTATACTATATTAGAAATTTATTTACCAATATTCTATATGTTTTGTAGTTTTTAATAAATATTTAAGTTTTTCTTACAAATTGTGTAGATTGCTCCTAAAAATGCGCACACCCCATTATTAGTACCTTCAATTAAGGGATTCAATCATATCATTTCCCCTCTCTTTTTTTCCTCTCCTTTTCTCTCTCCTTTTTTTTTACAGAAAAATTCCTTAATGTACTCCCAGATCTCCATCTTCTCTCTTCCCACCATTGCCGGACAACACTGAAAATAAAGAAATATTCAGAAAGTGTATCATAATTATATTTAAATTATATCAAATGCATCAATACGCAAAACATAATTGTATCATATTTTTATCATAATTGTATATAACTTGTAGATGGTACATTAATATCCAAAATAAAACCTGATACAATACTAATAAATTAATATATAATTATCATATATTTGTGATACAAACTGTGAAATTCGTCACGATCTCACAACTGCTCATAATTCAAATACAAATTTGATACAATCCTGAAAGAATGTTTACACAATTCTGATATAATTATGATACAACTTAAAACTCGCTCTAAACTTAAACTAATACAAGATAGTATTATACTTGTATTAGTATTGTATCATATATTATTTTAGGTACAAATTGTGATACAATTGTGATAGATTCTAATTGATAATACAACGTTGATCTTTATCTTTTTAAGTTTCAATTTAAAACATCCACCTAGAACCAACTCTAAACTTATTACAATATTGTATTTTAATGGTAGTAGTATTGTATTAGAATTGTCTTAGGTATTGATGTATCAAATACAACACATATACAATTATGATACGTTTATCATATAATCGTAATACAATTCCGAAACTTCATCTTCCTCGAGTTTCATTATGAAATTCAACCTAAAACCAACATTAATGCAGAGTGAAGCTTACCAGAACTTGATTGTAGAATAAATCTTCGAATTTCTTCTACAATTTTGGGGGTATAACAACGGAAGAGGAGTAGGCGAGATTTTTGGGTTAGAAAGATTATGGGTATCAATTGGGATTGTTACCTTGGACAAACAGAGGTGATGATTTTGGGATGGGTTTCTACGGTGAAAGGTTTTTAGATTAGTATTGATTTTGGGTGTCTTAAATGTAGGATATTTTGTGTAACCCATACCCACTATTTAAGGTATATGTTATTTCCATTTTTTTAAATATTTGGTATAAAATTGGTAAATATAGGTATATAAAGCAATTAATAAGGAGCCTAAATAAAAGTAGTAAATAGGTTCCTATTATACTATAGGTACATAAAAATACCAAAGAAATACATGGCGGGGAATTAAACCCCCGACAGCCAACAAAGTAAAAGTAGTAACTAAGCCACACAAATTCTCTTTAAATATTTTGACAGCGGTGGAAACAGTTGATTTATAAACTTTTTTTTATATACTATTTTAACATTTTTATTTGATGAAATTTTAACTTTGACCATGCTTATGTTAGAAATATATCACCCACTCCTGATTAGTGTTAGGCCCATATTTTGTATTGGGCTAGGCCTATTTTCCTTTCTTTGAAATTATTATCTGAGTTGGGTTAGAAGGGGAAGTTAGGTCATATATATATATATATATATATATATATATATATATATATATATATATATATATATATATATATATATATATATATATATACTTATCTTTGCACGAAAACTCTTCATGTTTACGCGCAAAGAGGGGCAGCTGTGAGCACGTGATTTTTGCCCTACATGAGAATTACTCCCAGAAAAATTCAAAATAAAATAGTTTTGTGTTATGCGTGATTTTGGTGATTTTTGTGTTATTTTTCTCTTATTATTTGTATTTTTGTGTGGGCGTGTCTATTTATTTAAAATATAAAATAACAAAAATATTTGCATTCTGCCTATAAAATTCATGTTTGTAATTTAGAGTAATTAAATTTATTTGACGAAAATGGAAAATAACAAAAAATATGTGTTTAATGTCTAAAGTCTAAATCGTGTAATTTTATCTTTAATTGTTATTTAATTTTGTGTTAATTGTTATAACGCTTTAATTCGTACTTTTATAAGTTGATTTATTTCTATAAGTTAATTTATGACTTTTAGGATTTTTAGTTATTAATTTTTGAACTAAAAGATTTTTGAAGAGAAAAGAAAACAAAGTGAAAGGAAAGTAAAATCGACTGGGCCACTGTTGGAAATTAAAACCAGGCCCAGGCGGTAAACTACCCAGACCCAAGCCCCAAGCCCCACGCCCCAGTCCAGATCACCCTATCACAACCCATTACCCGACCCCGCCCCATCGCCCAAAACGACCTACATTTTTATTTAATAAAATGATCTGGACCGTTGGATTTCATTGATCCAACGGCCCAGATTTAAGCCTGGCATTTTTGTCAAAGACCCCTAATACCCGTATTACTCCCTCATTTCCCCAATACACATTACCCATTTCTTCTCTCTAAACCTACAAACACACATGAACCCTAGCCGCCACCATTTCTTACCCAAAAGAACCGGCGGCAACACCATGGCCGGCCACCCAAACCCAACCATTTTTACACCCTAGGACCATTCAACTACCTTGAGTCCATATCCACACCCAACTCTCTTCGAATCCGGCTAGAAATATTAGAACCTCAATTTGAGCCTAAGAACCCTAGAATTAAAAACTAGGGATTTTGTCCAAATTAAAAGGAATTGAAGTCAATAGATTTTAATTGATATGTTTTCGTTTGAAAACATTTCAATTAAAGTCCATTCGACTTCAAAAAATCCGAGTCCAAGTCCGAACGACCCAAAAAGTGTTTTGATTCTCGTCTCTACTGTTCGAGGTAATTTTCTTCTGTCTTTCTTCTTTGTTTTATTTGTATTTTTGTTTTATTTGTGTTAATTTTTGTTTATTCTATCCGTCGTTGCGATTTTCTGTTTTCATCTCTTCTCCAAGACCTTTATTTGGTCGAAATTATTTTGTTTAGTTGTTTCAAATGAATTCGCTGCGATTAGCGTCGTCGAATAAATAGATTCGATTTGGTTTGTTTCTGGCCGGCCGTCCCTATTTCATTCTTTCTCAAAGACCTTTTGTTGGTCAATTGTTTCTGTTTTTGTTTATTAGATTACGTATGAGGTAGAATATGCATTCGCGTCGATTAGCGTCGTCGATTAGTTAGTTTCGTATTTCTAGTTTCTTCTTTGGCCGAGAATGAGGATCATTGTTTCTGTCGATTTTGTTTGTTGTCGATCATACATGTTGTGATTCGACTTAACGAATGTCGTCGTTTCAATTCGCAAATTTGTTGTTTGAAATTCCGGGCAGTGGTTCACTGTTTTGCTTGAATTAAAATTTTTCGGTTTATTATTTGTTCAGAGTGTTGAGTTAATTGTTGGATTGTTTGTTTTGAACCATTGTTGATTCTAAATTAGGTTGTGAATTGGATATAGCTGTTAGTCCATTTAAGTAGCCCTAAAATCAACCTTTAAAGTGTAGTACACATGGAAATGAGTTGTTAAAACTTGCTGGACAGCAGTGTATTTCATTGGTTTTTACCTTTAGGACTTTGTTTAGATGTTTAAAACCCATACTTAGACAAAACAGAGTGGGATAATCAGAGAATATCATGATGATAATGAGTGTTTCTAGTGCTGGTTAGTTGTATAATCAGAAACACATGGGAATAACTGAAAAAAAGGTCAAAAGTAATGCACATGGGAGGAGTTTAAGCAAGTTGGACAGATCTGAAACTAAAGAAAATAGGGGCTGTTACTCTATAAAAGAGAGACACTCAACTGAAGGGACGGACACTAAAAAAGATACAGATACAGAGAGAACTAAGAGAGAGTTTTAAGACAGAGAGCCAATTCTGAAAAATAGTGGGAGTTTAAGAGAGTTCATTAGAGATTGGGAGTTTAAGGGAGTAGTCTGAGATAGGAGAGAGTTTTAAACATAGAGGGAGACAATTCTGGAAAAACATAGAATAGGGAGACAATTCTGAAAGAGAGAGAATAAAAGAAAAGAGAAAAACAGAATAGAAGAGAGGATAAAAAAGAACAGAGATTGATTTACAAAAGAACTAAGAATAAGAACTGAGAGCTAGGCATTCAAAGGAGCAATAGAAACTGGAGTTTAATTTGGTTTTAGTTTCCAGTTTCTTTCAGCTTAGTTCGGAATCTGACTGCTGGAAGTTTTTCTAAAGTTTATGGTTGCAATTTCAAGTTTCAGTGGTATTGTTTGAGTTATTTTGGTTGTATGATTGATTTTCTGGAGATCCTGGATTCAATTTCAAGTTCATTTGAGCTATTTCGAGTTGTTGGTGTGGTGTTTTGGGTTCTTTTTGGTTTCGAACTTCTCTTGGATTGCTCAATTCATTTATGGGCTAATTGTTCGAATTCTGCTTACTACTGCTGCTGATTGCCTTCTCCTTTTTTATTATATTCCAGGTACATTTCTTAAACATTACTTGATGTAAATTTCAGCTTGAAAAATGGAAATGAGAAGCTAAAGCATGACAACAGACTTATCTAAGTTCTATTATTCTTTATCATTTGTGCCTTACATCGTATGCAATCATTAAGTATTCTAGCTAATTTCAAATTTTTTTAGCAAATGATATTATCATAGTTGTACTTAGTTTAGGATTGCTGAAGTGTTGTCAAGTTAAATATGTTGTTTCATCTGGTCGATTGCTAAGTGGGTGGTTGTTCGTATTGAGTTTTGTCTTTCAGCTCAATTATGGCCATCTCACCATTCTCTGTTTGTACTCGTCTCTTATTTATAGCTTGTTTATTTACCTTCAAGGTAATGAGTTTCAACTTTGAGAAATATACATGGTGGCATGCCAAGTTACGAAATCTGAAATAAGGATTTATTTAAGTGTTTGGGAATTTCTTATAAGTAATATATCTGATAGTATATCTCTTTCTAAATCACTTCTTAAACATGCTTTAAAGTATTGCAGCACCCTCAATTTTTGGTTCAAGCCTTTGCTTCATTTTTTATTTTAACTTTTTTTTTATTTATTTATTTATCCCTCATTAAAACGTTACATTGCCATGACTTGGACTGTTGGAGTGAGTTTTCTTGTTTCCCTATAGTTTAATATCCGTCTTTAGTTACTAGTCTTCAGATTTATTTTTTTTTAAGAAAAGAAAGTGATTTGAGGTTTTCATTCTTTTAAAAAAAAATGTGTCATTTTTGTAGTCTAATGGGCATTCTGTTAAGAGTCCTTTAGTCCAAATTTTTTATGGTTAATTTAATCCATTTCTTCAATTAATTATTCATATCTCAAGAACTTGTAGTAGTCTCAAAGTTTAGGAAGAATGATGAACACCGTAGTTTTTTTTAGGCCGGGGCGAGCCATGCCAAACAAAACTTCAAAATGCATGGCCCTTACTTGTGTAACACTTTTAATCCTTAGAACTCGAGGCGGGCTATTTAGCGAATTTCCATGGCCTCCCGCAAAATAACAACATGTTAGATTCTTTAGGCGCGTGCTAATAATCTTATTTTCTTAAATTCGGGGGCACATTTATGTGACCCAAATCCAAATTTCAACAGAATCGAGATATGTCAATAATCATGGGTACATTGATTGTGACGTGGTTTGAAATACATTTTCATGATGTTGTAATTCTTTTATTAAAATAATAAATAATAATACTAAAAGCGGTTAAAAGTTAAATTTTGCACATAAGTAAAAGCATAGTATAAATCAGATAAATAAGCCGAATATGACAGTTGAGCGACCGTGCTAGAACCACGGAACTCGAGAATGCCTAACACCTTCTCCCGGGTTAACAGAATTCCTTATCCGGATTTCTGGTTCGCGGACTATAGGAAAGTCGTAAATTTCCTCGATTCGGGATTTAAATAAATCGGTGACTTGGGACACCTTAATATATTCCAAGTGGCGACTCTGAATTAATTAAATAAATCCCATTTCGATTGTCCTTTAATTGGAAAAACTCCCATTGCGCCCGCGCGGGTGCGCCAAAAGGAGGTGTGACAGCTCTGGCGACTCTGCTGGGGACACAAACCCAGAACCACTGGTTCATGGTTTTAAGAATTCGAGCTTTGAATAATTGTTGTATTTGGCTTATTTATTATCCGATTTTATTACATGTTTATATTTTATATGCTAAATGTTGCTTTACCGCTTTGATATTTCGTGAACTGTATATAAATTGTGCCGATACCCATTTTTTCTCTTTTTTGAGTCTTCTGAAATACAATACCGGGCATTTGCTGGACATAGCCCGTTTTTCTCAAGATAGTCGTGGTGCTTGGCACCCGGTGAAGGATTTTGTAGTCACACATGTTTAGGCGGAGAGTTTTGTCAATTAAGCCGGAAAGCCATGCTACCGGTGCACTGACACTCTTCGGCTCGAGTTGTCCGCTCGAGTTAAAGCCACTCTAGACACTTTTCCAACAGGATGATGACTTAGAATAACAAAACCTTATGCCGGATCCCCGATAGGAACGTTTATTTGCATCATGTGCATATTTGACTTAGGAGGCTCAACACAGGGGTTGGGCCTGTCTAGGACAAGTGTACCTGAAACAAAAAGACCAACTTGTTGCATCTTTCTGTGTGCATTTATTTCGATCTTACATGCCGACCGGTTTGTTAAAAAAGAGGAAGAAGTGGAAAACGTCAAGGTATATAGTCAAAATAGTTTTATGGAAAATAGTTAGTTCTTTGAAAATAAATTCAAAAAAAAAAAAAAAAACGCAAAAAAAAATTCCAAATAAATTTTCTTAATTTTACGAAAATAATTAGTTCTTTAAAAAATAAAATTTGAAAAAAAAAATGCAAAAATTTCCAAATAAATTTTCCTAATTTTAGTAGTTTAGTTTCTTTGAGAATAATTTTTAAAAAAAAATGCAAGAAAAATTTCCAAATAAATTTTCTTAATTTTAATAGTTTAGTTTCTTTGAAAATAATTTTGAAAAAAAATGCAAGAAAAAAATTTCCAAATAAATTTTCTTAGTTCCTTCTAAAATAATTTGTTTTATAAATGCTGTTTAAAAATAGTTTGTTTCCTTTTCTTAAAATGATTTAGTTCTTTTATTTTCGAACTACGCAAGTTTGATTCTCACCAAACATGAGATACGTAGGCAACCCATATCGGGCTCAACTAATACTGATTTTTTTTTTAGGAAAACAATAATCAAAAATATTAGAATTAGGATTTTTGTTCTTAGTCGAGAGTTAGGAAATTTTGCGAAAATAGCCAAACGCCTCAAAAGGGGCGCCGGAGGACTAATTTCGCAAAACGGAATATAGTAGCATACAAAACTGTCACGACCCTAGTTCACCAATTGTGAACATGTCGTGATGGCACCCAATCCCCACGACTAGGTAAGCCTAACACGTTGCGGAATATACAAGTTATAAAATACTTAAATAAGGAACAGCGGAAAATAACACAAAAAGGTATGTAATCCGTGCCGCTTGGCACATACATCCGTCACACAATAAATAGAACACTACCAAGATCCGGAACCCCACGGTAACACAGACTAAAAGAGAAATACAACTGTGGCTCTATATGTAAAGAGTATCTAACAACGAAATGAAGAGAAATATCAACTAGTACTATTAGAATAGAAGGAAAGCCTCCGGATCCGCGGACGTAGCGGATCATACCTCGAGGTCTCCCAAATGCGGCGGAAAAATCACCTAGCTCGAGCCTGCTCTGATGTACCTGGATCTGCACAACAAAAGTGTGCAGAAGAGTAGCATGAGTACACCACGGCGGTACTCAGTAAGTGCCAAGCCTAACCTCGATGGAGTAGTGACGAGGAAGGTCAGGGCCCTACTGAGAAACAATAATATAATGATGATAATAAAAATAAACAGTTTAAATGATAATAATTCTCGAACTAACAACAATAAGACGATTACTGCAAGTGTCTACAATAAAACTAACAACAATTAGTCAACTCAGCAAAACAAATCCAGGACCTGTGGGAATTGAACCCACAGTCCCATTCTCAGTACCTCTGGGTCTCCGGGAATCGAACCCGCAGCCCATGTCTCAATAATATCTCAATAGCTCAGGATCTCCAGGAATCGAACCCGCAGTCCTTACCAATAATCAATAAATCTCAGGATCTCGGGAATCGAACCCGTAGTCCACATTTCAATAAATCTCAGGATCTCGGGAATCGAACCCGTAGTCCCTACCAATATCACTCCGGGTCTCTGGGAATCGAACCCACAGCCCTGGGTCTCCGGGAATCGAACCCGCAGTCCACAAACAATATCACGCCGGGTCTCTGGGAATCGAACCCACAGCCCTGGGATCTCCGGGAATTGAACCCGCAGTCCACCAACACATCAAATAAGAAAACACACAGAGAGAATATAATGTTAAATTACAACTTCACCGAAATTAGTGCCAACAATTTGTCAAGAATTCAAGTAAATCAACTAGGCAATTAAACATGTTGAATCCTAGTTAATCATGCTTTTCTAAGTACTACCGGGTAATGGTAACGCTTTTATCAAGCTAAGAGCAGGAATATCGCTAATCGGACAATTCAAGTAAAGTGTGTGTTACAACAACCAGCGCATGTACACGCTCGTCACCTCGCGTACAAGGCATTTAAACTATCACATAATATCCTAGGGGTGAAAGTTCCCCCACACGAGGTTAGACAAGCCACTTACCTCAATCCGGCCAATTCAATACTCAATTTAGCTTTTCCTTTACCAATTCATCAATGCTTGGCTCAATCTAGCCAAAAATAACTTGAATACATCAAACAATGCAAGAGAAAACAATTTCAATTAACAAAACTATGATTCTTACACAATTTGCAAAAAGTCAACAAAAGTCAACTCCTCGGGCCCACACCTCGGAACCCAAAAAAAATTACAAAAACTGAACACCCATTTCGCTACGAGTTCACCCATACAAAAATTATCTAATTACGCTACCATTTGGTCATTCAAATCATCATTTTGCATTTTTGAAAGATTTCACAATTTTCCCCAAATTTTCCTTTAGATTCTCATGAATTTGATGTTAAATCTAAGATATAATCACAAAATATAGTTGGAAAAGGATTAGAGACACTTACCCAATGATTTGCAGAAGTTTGGGTCTTTGGAAAATCGGCTATGGAGGTTTAGGTTTTGAGAAAATTGAAAAATGGGTGAAAATCCCGTCAAAAACCTCACTTAACAGGCCTCAGATGTCGCATTTGCGACCCAGGGTTCGCAATTGCGAACCCTTAGATATTGCGAACAAAAAAAGGCTGGCAGAGGTCGCATTTGCGACAAAAAGTTCGCATTTGCGAACCGGGCATCGCAAATGCGATAAAAAGTTCGCATTTGCGAACATAGCAGAACCAGCAATTTTTCCTGACACGAAAATGAGCATAACTTCCTCATACGATGTCCAAATTCGATGATTCTTTTTCCTATGGCTCCAAAATTTCGATACGGATCTAATGGTTCAAACAAAACTAAATTTGGATATCATTTGCTTAATATGATATCATTTTTTTTTCTTGAAGAAACGATGACAAAGTATCCAAAACAAGCGCAACATAGCCTAAACCTATCTGAAACTCACCCGAGACTCCCGGGACCTCATCCAAACATACCAACACATCTTAATACCTAATTCGAACTTGCTCAAATCCTCAAAACACGTCTAACAACATCAAAACCCATAATTCTCATCGAATTCAAGCCTAAATTTCTTAAAACTTTCCGAATTGCATATTCGATCAAAAACCCATCCAAACGACGCCCGAATGACCTGAAAATTTGCGGACATACCCAAAATCACATAACGAAGCTACAGAAATTGTCGGAATTCCATTCCGACCCCCGGATCAAAATCTCACCTATCGATCGGATTCGCCAAAATTTCAACCTTCGGCATTTCAAGCCTAATTGAGCTACGGACCTCCAAAATATATTCCGAACGCGCTCCCAACCCCGAAATCACCTAACGGAGCTAATGGAACCATCGAATTTCCGTTCCGAGATCGTCTTAACACTGTTCCGGCTACGAACCGTTTTCTAGTTTCAAAGCTCTTATTTAGGGACTAAGTGTCCCAAAATGCTCAAATTTTTGGAACCAACTCTCCCGGCAACCCACAATAGCAGAAATGAACTTAGGGGAACAGTTAAATTAGGGATTGGGGCGTAATTTTCTAAAACGACCGGTCGGGTCGTTACATCTTCCCACACTTAAAGATTCGTTCGTCCTCGAACGAGCATAGAAAACATACCCGGAGTAGTGAAAAGATGAGGGTACTGGCTGCGCATATCCTGCTCGGTCTCCCAAGTCGCCTCCTCGACCGGCCTGACCTCGCCACTGAACCTTTACTGGAGCGATGTTCTTTGACCTTAGCTTCCTGACTTGCCTGTCTAGAATGACTACTGGCTCCTCTACATAAGACAGATCCTCGTCTAGCTGAACATAAGTGAAATCCAACACATGCGACGGGTCACCATGGTACCTCCGGGCCATAGAGACATGAAATACGGGATGGACTCCGGCTAGGGTGGGAGGTAAGACCAACTCATAAGCAACCTCCCCAACATGCCTCAAAATCTCAAAAGGGCCAATAAATCTAGGACTCAGTTGAGCACATTAGCTTGATATAGTTTGAAGATATTCCCTCTTGTTCAAACAATTAAGTCTTAGAGCCTAATTCCAACATCCGGAATTCTGTGTCAGGCTTGTTTTCATCAAGAGATCACTCAATATTCCTCAAACGCCGTCCTCAAACATGACTGCATAATCTTGCTAGATCCTTACCTTGCAATACAAAATCCACAGGACCACGATAATATTTTATGATCAAATTAGCCAACAAAAAAAAATTCGACGAATCAGATGCTCCCATTGCACCTCACGATCTACATAGGTCTCGTTCCAACTTTTACAATACTGACACGATGGAAGAGATGTGCCGATATCCATAACCAACTACTGAATCAACAATTCATTGGGTCTATACTCCTGACAAGATCCATTACCTTGTCCTAAACCAGAGGATGATCCTTTCCTCTATAATATATTTCATATAATCAGTTGGCACTGACCCCAAATCACATAATCTCATCTCACCCAGTACGAACTGCTCAGGCGATAAGCCACATCAGACATAATCAAAAGTCCCACAAGATGACACAATGTGCCAGTAGGCTACTGATTCGTACGTGATACAAAAGGAAGGCGAACACTAGAGAGAACTATTCAACTCTCACATAAACATGGACTTCCTCATAAAAATAGGAAGCAGAACACATAAAAGCAATTATAGACACTGAAATAAACATCACACTATTGCGGCGTGCAACCCGATCCCAACAGTATACCCATGGCGGCGTGCCACCCGATCCCAACAATATAACCATGGCGGTGTGCCACCCGATCCCAATAATATAACCATGGCGGCGTGCCACCCGATCCCAATAATATAGACTCACACAAGGAGTCATATGTCGAGCTGAATAGCTCGTCACATCAAAATACTGAATATCGATCATAAGCACACTAAGGTGCATGATATCAGACACAATGAAACATATAGCGCTATAGGCTACAAACTCAAGCACAACTGAGGTGCGATATAAGATCCGAGTCTCAAGAGCCATCATGCTCATATAACATCACCGCTGAGCGGAACCCCAACACATAAGGAACTTACCAAGCCGTCTCACACTCATACGGTGCAATATATCTTTACATGAGTTAACTAACCGCGAAAATAAGACCGCGACTATCCCTCCACAAAGGGCGCATTGCTGGAAGAAAAAAAACCGGCCCGATGCAAGGCTCACTTCCACATTTAAATCTATCCACCGACCTTAAGTCTATCCTGGTCGTGCCAAGCTAAGTCAATAATATTTCACAGGTCTATAACCCAATAAGCAGAGTGCCCTCCATGCATAAATTCTCAAATGAATGATATCACCAAAATCCTCATACTTGGTTTAAATTTCTAACCAATCAAGTGTCTACAAGTTACACCTATACAATCCTCTTGCCGGATAAGCTCCCACCATCTTCCGAATAATTAAACGGCCTGTACATTCAACCCACCGGCTGCACTAGCACTGAAAAGCGATCGGGAGTCCCTAACCGGGATGCAAAGCCTTTCCCACAGATACTGATCTCAAGTGATACTGACGTTAATACCCATCTTACTCAAAACACTGAAACTCCCTTCCTGCTCACCCGAGCTCTTTATATCACATTCATTGACCAAACTGTGACCCTGGGTCCTTACTTCAAATTTCATACTACTCACCGCATATCACGTGCCGATATACGATAGACACAATTTCCATCATAGCTCTAGAACTGACGATAGGCTAATATTACATCACATAAGACTTTCCATTTAGCTCACTGCACGAGACTATAACAACATACGGCGAATTCTCATAACCATCGAATATGCCAACCTCTAAGTAGTGGTCCAAGCTAACATAACCCTTCCCGAGATCTGCCTACTCATAACAGGCCCTTAACAGAAGAATACTTCAGAATTACATCAATCACCGCGACCGACAAGTCTCAAATGCACCGCCACAAATCACATGCATAATTCGATCACGTTGCATGAATCGACCATTGACACCAATACGCCAACTCAACTATGGCTGATCAATCTACTTCCTTCCAGGTTATCCTTGATTGCCTTAGAAATGTTAATATCTTCCTTCAATACCTAACTTATTCCAACCGCACTTACCCCGAGTGACCTTAAATCATGAGGCCAAGCTATCTCAAGAACGACGACCATTTCATGTCTCTCAAATACTACACCACAAGTCAAAACATCATAGATCGTTTTGTGCCTTTCTTCATAAGTTGCTTTCAAAGCTTGAGCCTCAACTGTACTTATAGACTCAGAATTATCAAGCACCACACTTTACCTCTTGAATTCACTAGGACCGCTATTGAGAACCATCCGGTTCTAACTTGCCCCAGTACGCAACCAACTCTACTGAATTTCTTTATAACATATGAATACCCTCTCGATAAAGCACCCAGCGGAATCACTTCCCGCGAAGCCTGCACCTATACGAGGCATAAATCATAAATTTTCCCTCAAGTTTGAACATGAGCCAGTAAGGCTAACCATAACATGCATTCAAAAATTCATATACGCTAACATCCAGAATTCACACAGGTAATTAACCATGCAACCCAATCTTAAGTGGTGGGACTCTCTCACTCAGCCCAACGCCACTATTACACGACTCTCGAACACATTAGAACCATTCTCTCGAGTCATTTACTATTATTCAACTGCAACTGACTTGATCCAACGAATATAACCACATGTGCTCTATTAGCACTCTAACATCATAGGGTATGACCTCATCCCAATACAACCAAGCATCTTCTCGCTCCATGCACCGAGCATCCTCTACCAACAACATCTTAAAACATACTATGATTCACACACGCCTACGAAGCACCATGTAGCCTTTGTCAAATATTTCCCTGCTGATAATAAAATGCAGAGTTTATTAGGGACACAAGAACATATAAAGTCCCAACATTATACCATACGAGCCTCAACTCTTGCCCATCCGCAAGTTTTCAAGAACTTTTGAATAACACCTAAATACATCGCAGGCCAAATCTGATATTACACATGACCTATAATTAGATTGTTGATAGTGAAATCCTTTCACTTGACACGAAGCCTTAATATACATCTTGCTAATCCATGATACTAGCCTTTAACATTCGTACGTTTTCATCATAAGACAAGCCAAAGACATTTGTTTGGTACATGTCCTTCTTAAGACAGTTAAACTCATTTCCCACCAGTATCTCTGCTGTCTGAATCCTTCGCTAAATAGATATCTCATGTGAACCATATAGTTTTTATTACCACCAACTATCTTTAGATTTACATACACCTTGTGATTTTACCATTGTTATGACGATTTGGTAGTTAAGTAAACCTTCTCAAGACCGTACTTATCAATCGAATGTCGGAATCTAGTGCACCCCCACGTGCACAATTGAAGATCTCTCAATTCTCTTGCATTATCGTTATGGATGACACGCGGTAACAATGGTTGAGTAAATTCTTGACTCCCTTGAAATCCATGTGCAGCATCACGAACCGTCGGCGCATACTTGATACCGAGTGCGCAATTTCAATACACGAGTGGATGCAAAAGAACATATGACATAGGCTCTAACCTGAATAAATGACGCACGATAAGGAATTCAAAGAATTGAAGAGTTTCCTAAACAGTTACATAGCCTCTCGTAGATAAATACGGACGTCTCCGTATCGATCAGCGAGACTCTAAGTAACCGGTCTGTGTCCCGTGACTCCTATGAACCTAGAGCTCTGATACCAACTTGTCACGACCCTAGTTCACCAATTGTGAACATGTCGTGATGGCACCCGGTCCCCACGACTAGGTAAGCCTAACACGTTGCGGAATATACAAGTTATAAAATACTTAAATAAGGAACAGCGGAAAATAACACAAAAAGGTATATAATCCGTGCCGCTTGGCACATACATCCGTCACACAATAAATAGAACACTACCAAGATCCGGAACCCCACGGTAACACATACTAAAAGAGAAATACAACTGTGGCTCTATATGTAAAGAGTATCTAACAACGAAATGAAGAGAAATATCAACTAGTACTATTAGAATAGAAGGAAAGCCTCCGGATCCGCGGACGTAGCGGATCATACCTCGAGGTCTCCCAAATGCGGCGGAAAAATCACCTAGCTCGAGCCTGCTCTGATGTACCTGGATCTGCACAACAAAAGTGTGCAGAAGAGTAGCATGAGTACACCACAGCGGTACTCGGTAAGTGCCAAGCCTAACCTCGATGGAGTAGTGACGAGGAAGGTCAGGGCCCTACTGAGAAACAATAATATAATGATGATAATAAAAATAAACAGTTTAAATGATAATAATTCTCGAACTAACAACAATAAGACGATTACTGCAAGTGTCTACAATAAAACTAACAACAATTAGTCAACTCAGCAAAACAAATCCAGGACCTGTGGGAATTGAACCCACAGTCCCATTCTCAGTACCTCTGGGTCTCCGGGAATCGAACCCGCAGCCCATGTCTCAATAATATCTCAATAGCTCAGGATCTCCGGGAATCGAACCCGCAGTCCTTACCAATAATCAATAAATCTCAGGATCTCGGGAATCGAACCCGTAGTCCACATTTCAATAAATCTCGGGATCTCGGGAATCGAACCCGTAGTCCCTACCAATATCACTCCGGGTCTCTGGGAATCGAACCCACAGCCCTGGGTCTCCGGGAATCGAACCCGCAGTCCACAAGCACAGCAATTAAAGGAATACACCCACAGCCCTGGGATCTCCGGGAATTGAACCCGCAGTCCACCAACACATCAAATAAGAAAACACACAGAGAGAATATAATGTTAAATTACAACTTCACCGAAATTAGTGCCAACAATTTGTCAAGAATTCAAGTAAATCAACTAGGCAATTAAACATGTTGAATCCTAGTTAATCATGCTTTTCTAAGTACTACCGGGTAATGGTAACGCTTTTATCAGCTAAGAGCAGGAATATCACAAATCAGACAATTCAAGTAAAGTGTGTGTTACAACAACCAGCGCATGTACACGCCCGTCACCTCGCGTACAAGGCATTTAAACTATCACATAATATCCTAGGGGTGAAAGTTCCCCCACACGAGGTTAGACAAGCCACTTACCTCAATCCGGCCAATTCAATACTCAATTTAGCTTTTCCTTTACCAATTCATCAATGCTTGGCTCAATCTAGCCAAAAATAACTTGAATACATCAAACAATGCAAGAGAAAACAATTTCAATTAACAAAACTATGATTCTTACACAATTTGCAAAAAGTCAACAAAAGTCAACTCCTCGGGCCCACACCTCGGAACCCAAAAAAAATTACAAAAACTGAACACCCATTTCGCTACGAGTTCACCCATACAAAAATTATCTAATTACGCTACCATTTGGTCATTCAAATCATCATTTTGCATTTTTGAAAGATTTCACAATTTTCCCCAAATTTTCCTTTAGATTCTCATGAATTTGATGTTAAATCTAAGATATAATCACAAAATATAGTTGGAAAAGGATTAGAGACACTTACCCAATGATTTGCAGAAGTTTGGGTCTTTGGAAAAATCAGCTATGGAGGTTTAGGTTTTGAGAAAATTGAAAAATGGGTGAAAATCCCGTCAAAAACCTCACTTAACAGACCTCAGATGTCGCATTTGCGACCCAGGGTTCGCAATTGCGAACCCTTAGATATTGCGAACAAAAAAAGGCTGGCAGAGGTCGCATTTGCGACAAAAAGTTCGCATTTGCGAACTGGGCATCGCAAATGCGATAAAAAGTTCGCATTTGCGAACATAGCAGAAACCAACAATTTTTCCTGACACGAAAATGAGCATAACTTCCTCATACGATGTCCAAATTCGATGATTCTTTTTCCTATGGCTCCAAAATTTCGATACGGATCTAATGGTTCAAACAAAACTAAATTTGGATATCATTTGCTTAATATGATATCATTTTTTTTTCTTGAAGAAACGATGACAAAGTATCCAAAACAAGCGCAACATAGCCTAAACCTATCTGAAACTCACCCGAGACTCCCGGGACCTCATCCAAACATACCAACACATCTTAATACCTAATTCGAACTTGCTCAAATCCTCAAAACACGTCTAACAACATCAAAACCCATAATTCTCATCGAATTCAAGCCTAAATTTCTTAAAACTTTCCGAATTGCATATTCGATCAAAAACCCATCCAAACGACGCCCGAATGACCTGAAAATTTGCGGACATACCCAAAATCACATAACGAAGCTACAGAAATTGTCGGAATTCCATTCCGACCCCCGGATCAAAATCTCACCTATCGATCGGATTCGCCAAAATTTCAACCTTCGGCATTTCAAGCCTAATTGAGCTACGGACCTCCAAAATATATTCCGAACGCGCTCCCAACCCCGAAATCACCTAACGGAGCTAATGGAACCATCGGATTTCCGTTCCGAGATCGTCTTAACACTGTTCCGGCTACGAACCGTTTTCTAGTTTCAAAGCTCTTATTTAGGGACTAAGTGTCCCAAAATGCTCAAATTTTTGGAACCAACTCTCCCGGCAACCCACAATAGCAGAAATGAACTTAGGGGAACAATTAAATTAGGGATTGGGGCGTAATTTTCTAAAATGACCGGTCGGGTCGTTACATCTTCCCACACTTAAAGATGCGGGGACGTGATACGTAGGCAATCCACATAAGATTCGACCACCGCTAAAAAAAAAAAAATGGGGGGATTAATAACAATAAAGTTTTCAAGGATAAGAGAAGAAGAAAAAGAAAAGCTGGAATGACGCATGCGAGGAATACATGTAGAAATGGTTAATTGATTAGGTGCATTACATCCAACGTGTGATAACATGCCTGTTAAATTCAGTGAGCTAACAAGTTTGTTGCAATTTCAGAAAGTTTAGCAGTGACTTGACAGAGTATACTGGCCGATCACCCTTACCATACCAGATCAAAAGGTCCAATTCCAGCAAGCATGTCTAGTTCAGACAAAAGTATCGATGGGGAGAAAACCGAGATACAAATCATGAAAGAGGAGATGGACCGGTTAAGACAACAAATGACAGAGATGCACCTAGCCTGGGCTAGGGGACAATCATCACCAAACCTTCCTACTCTTACACCAGCACCAGAGCATCCGCCCATTGATCTATCGACAAGTGCACCGATCTATCCATATTATCAAGGGAAAAACCCTTATACATCCCAGGTTCCACCAGCTGGACAAAATACTCCTCCTCCGGTTACCCCCGTTTTTGTGGCACCTCCACCGGCTACTTTACAAAAGTCGTCCAGTGAGCCGCTTTTCCAAATCCATGACAATCATTGTTATTCTCCTGAGCCTACCTTTAAGGCTCCTGAACCGCATTCACACACCCCTCACTGGGATAACCCGGCAGAACCCGAAAAGCACCTCCCGAGTTTGGAGCATGAGGAAGTTATTCAAAAAGTTAAAAGCCTGGAGCAGTCCTTCAGGAATATGCATGGTTTGGGCAACCAGGTCAGTGTCGCGTACAAAGACCTGTGTCCATTCCCAGATGTCCAGTTGCCAACCGGATTCAAAACGCCCAAGTTTGACTTATACGAAGGGCATGGCGACCCAGTAGCCCACCTCCGAGGGTTTTGTAGTAAAATGCGAGGAGCCGGAGGACGGGATGAGATTCTGATAGCTTACTTCGGTCAGAGTCTGGGAGGATCCGCGCTGGAGTGGTACACTAGACAGGACCCCAGCAGATGGTTTACGTGGGATGACTTGGCTCAAGCTTTTATCGGGCAGTTCCAGTACAATCTTGAAATAATCCCCGACCGCCTATCATTGCTAAAACTAGAGAAGAAACCCGCTGAAAGTTTCAGAGAATTTGGTTTCCGCTGGAGGGAACAGGCAGCAAGGGTAGATCCGCCTATGAGAGAGAGCGAGATGGTGGATTACTTCTTGCAGACACTAGAGCCAACCTATTTCGGACATCTGGTGACGTCCGTAGGCAAATCATTCACCGAGGTGATAAAAATGGGGGCTATGATCGAGGAAGGCTTGAAAGCCAACAAGATCACGAGCTATTCAGCATTGAAAGCCACCACTCAGGCTATCCAAAGTGGTACTGGAGGAGTACTCGGGAAAAAGAGGAAAGAGGAAGTCGCGGCAGTTGAGTCCGGGACGTGGTTCAGAAATAGAGGCCCCGCACCCCAATATAGCCCGCCCCAGCCTCACCACCAAAATCACTTCCACAACCCATATAACCACCCGCAACATTACTATCCAGCACCTGTTCCCCATTTTTCTGTCCATCACGCACAATCCTATTCTGCACCTCCCGTCCATGCACCGTGGCGTGCACCAAGCCCGCAAAGCAATTATCCACCCCCAAGAGCTTACAGAAACCCCTCGGGCGCGAGTTTTCGTCCGAACCAGGCATTCAAGGGCGACAGGGCGCCCAGGCCAAAGGCTTTCACTCCCTTGGGGGAATCTTACACCAGTCTGTTCCACCGGTTGAAGCAAGTAGGGTTGCTGAATCCGGTTGAAGCTAAGCTACCAAATCCTCTTCCAAAGAACCTGGACCATTCAGTAAATTGTGCCTACTGCTCAGGATGTCCGGGACACGATACGGAAAAGTGTTGGAAGTTGAAGACGGCCATCCAGGAGCTCATCGACACTCGCAGGATTGAGGTCCAGACTCCAACAGAGCCCAACATCAACCAAAACCCACTTCCAACTCATTATGAGACCAACATGATCGAGTTGGTACAGGTAGAAGAAGGAAAGGAGAAAGCCTCTCAGACTGTAATGATGATCAAGTCTAGCGGGGTAGGAATGAGAAAGGGGCCGAGCTTTGATGAGCCGTCCATTTGCAAGAAGGACGTACCAGGAGGGTCAGAAGCGGAAAAAAGTGTGAACGAAGTACCGGTGAGGCCGGGGAAGCAAAGATAATTGTACCAGGGGCAGCAATCAAGCCCATCTTGACAGTAGCAGGCGTTCGAATGGATCCTTTCATCATCCAGCCGGCAATACAGTTGCCAATAACTGATAGCCGAGCTGTTCCATGGAATTATGCTCGGATCACAACGACCTACAAAGGAAAGGAAGTGAAAGAGGAAGTCCGCGAAGCACAAGGGTTGACCCGCTCGGGGAGATGTTTTGCCCCTGCGGAATTGAGGAAGACCACTCCGGCAGCATTGAAAAAGCCGGTAACCGATGAAGAGGCAGAAGAATTCCTCAAAAAGATGAAGCTGCATGACTACTCTGTCTTAGAGCAGTTGAAGAAGACTCCGGCACAAATATCATTGCTATCCTTGCTGATACATTCGGAGGAACACCGGCAAGCTTTGATGAAAGTCCTGAATGAGGCACATGTACCGGATAAAATCTCCGTGAGTCATCTGGAGAATATCACCAATAGGATCTTCGAAGCAAATTGGATCACCTTCACCGATGATGAATTGCCCGAAGAAGGCACCGAGCACAACAAGGCTTTATACCTTACGGTAAAGTGTGAGGAGTCGGTGGTTACCAAAGTCCTTGTCGATAATGGGTCCAGCGCTAACATTTGTCCTCTCTCTACACTGGACAAATTGAAAGTAGACATCGGCAGGATACGCAAGAACAACATATGTGTTCGAGGGTTCGATGGGGGAGGCAAGGCATCGGTTGGGGACATAGTGTTGATCTTGACGATTGGGCCAGTGGAGTTCACCATGGAATTCCAGGTGCTGGACATGGTGGTGTCATATAACCTTCTGATAGGGCGACCATGGATCCATGCCGCAAGAGCAGTTCCATCCAACCTACACCAACTCGTCAAGTTTGAGTGGGACCAACAGGAGATCGTCGTCCATGGAGAAAACGGTCTACAATCAGGCACCATCATCCCCTTTGTTGAAACAGAAGAAGATGTTGGGCCGTGGGTATATCAGGTCTGCGATGTGGTGTCCGCCAACCGAGTTCCGGAAGGGGAATGCATTCCCGATGACAGAACAATTACTGCAGATGTCATGGTGGCTCATGAAATGTTGCGACATGGTTTCATACCCGGTAAAGGTCTAGGTGCATCTCTGCAAGGAATCATACAACCGGTATCAGTGGTCGAAAACTTGGGAACCTTCGGCTTGGGATTCCAGCCAACATCAGAGGACATCCGGCGAGCAAAGAGGAGTAAGCAGAAGACATGGGTGCTCCCAAAGCCTGTTCCACGCCTTTCCCAATCTTTTGTCAGGTCCGGAGCAAGAGGACATCCAACGACAAAGATTCCCGGTCCTACGATCGGGCCAGACGAAGAGTTCTTCAGGAAGTTCGAGGACCTATTCACAGATGTATGTATGCTCGAGGATGGTGAAGGATCCAGTCACGCCGAGATACAGTTTGTGGGACCAAAGGCAAAACTGAATAACTGGAAGGCTACTCCTCTCCCCGTCCGGAAGGAGTCTTGGTAGTTTGTCTTGGATTGTTTTTCTTTCGAAATGTTGTGTTGGGGGTTTGTCCCCGGAGTAAAATCCAGTTGTTTTTAGTTCATTTTGATTTAAGTTTGCAGTTTGTTTTTGTACAATTCCCATTAATGAAATTTGGTTCCCTCGTGTCTAATTTTGTTTATTTTTTCCTTCTTTTTTTTTTTACTTTTCTGAACAGCCTTCTTTCAACTGATCTTAATGGTATGGCGTGCTTAAAGATTAATCAACCCAGTCTAAAAAGTCAATCGGGTTTGGAAATAATAACGCATGAAATAAGAAGTGACGAGAGTGAGTCAGAGTACGGCGATGATGAAGCCGTAGAAGAAATCGGTGAAGAATTAAGTCACTTCGAGGAAAAACCCAAACCGAATTTAAATGATACCGAGGCCGTTAATCTAGGGAATGCGGATGACGTCAAAGAAACCCGAATAAGTGTCCATATTGAACCCAATCTGAGAGAAGAGTTGATCAAAACACTCATGGAGTTTAAAGACATTTTCCCATGGTCGTACGACGACATGCCAGGACTCAGCACTGATCTAGTGGTTCATAAATTACCCACTGATCCGGCATGCCCGCCCGTCAAACAAAAACTGCAAAAATTTAAGACGGAGATGAGTGTAAAGATCAAGGAGGAAGTAACCAAGCAGTTGCAGGCAAAAGTCATTCGCGTCACTCGATACCCTGAATGGTTGGCTAACGTAGTACCAGTGCCAAAGAAAGATGGAAAGATCAGAGTATGCGTAGACTACCGCAATCTCAACAAGGCGAGTCCCAAGGATAATTTCCCGCTTCCCAATATCCATATCCTGATTGATAATTGCGCCGGACGTGAAATCGGATCCTTTGTGGATTGCTACGCGGGATACCATCAGATCTTGATGGATGAAGAGGACGCAGAAAAGACGGCTTTTATCACACCGTGGGGGACTTATTGCTACCGGGTGATGCCGTTTGGTTTGAAGAATGCAGGGGCAACATACATGAGAGCGATGACTACGGTATTCCATGACATGATACACAAAGAAATTGAAGTGTACGTGGATGATGTGATCATAAAATCTAGACGTCAAGAAGACCACATTGCCGATCTCGGGAAGTTTTTCCAAAGACTTCGAAGATATGATATCAAGCTTAATCCAGCCAAATGTGCATTCGGAGTTCCGTCAGGAAAGTTGCTAGGATTCATCGTCAGCCGACGGGGCATTGAGTTGGACCCATCCAAAATCAAGTCCATTCAGGAGTTACCCCCGCCAAAGAATAAAACAGAGGTAATGAGTTTGTTGGGAAGGTTAAATTACATCAGTAGGTTTATTGCTCAACTTACAGCAACCTGTGAACCCATATTCCGTCTGTTGAAGAAAGACGCCGCGATAGAATGGACTACGGAATGTCAGGAAGCGTTCGACCAAATCAAAGGGTATCTGTCAAACCCACCCGTACTAGTTCCGCGCCTGAACCGGGTAGACCCCTGATTCTTTATCTGACGGTTTTGGAGAATTCGTTCGGCTGCGTACTGGGGCAGCATGATCTTACCGGCAGGAAGGAACGGGCCATTTACTACCTCAGTAAGAAATTCACGGTCCACGAGGTCAAGTACACTCATCTAGAAAAGACATGTTGCGCTTTGACTTGGGTAGCCCAAAAGCTGAAACATTATTTGTCTTCTTACACCACTTACCTCATTTCGCGTTTGGATCCGTTGAAGTATATTTTCCAGAAACCTATGCCTACAGGGAGGTTAGCAAAATGGCAAATATTACTTACAGAGTTCGACATCATCTATGTGACAAGGACGGCTATGAAAGCTCAAGCCCTAGCCGATCACTTAGCCGAGAATCCTGTTGATGACGGATACGAACCTTTGAGGACATATTTTCCAGATGAAGAAGTACTGCAGATTGATGGGTTGGAGTTAACCGAGAATCCAGGGTGGAAGCTTTTCTTCGACGGAGCGGCGAACGCAAAAGGAGTCGGAGTAGGGGCTGTGCTTATCTCTGAAACAGGACATCATTATCCTGTTACTGCTCAACTGCGTTTTCACTGTACCAATAATATGGCCGAGTACGAGGCATGTATCTTGGGGTTACGATTAGCGGTGGACATGGATGTACAGGACGTCTTGGTCTTGGGGGACTCGGACCTTCTAGTACATCAGATTCAGGGAGAATGGGAAACCAGAGATTTAAAGCTTATCCCATATCGTCAGTGTTTGCATGATTTGACCAAACGCTTTCGATCGGTAGAATTCAGGCACATCCCAAGGATGCATAACGAGGTTGCCGACGCGTTGGCTACTTTAGCATCAATGCTACATCACCCGGACAAGGTTCGTGTCGATCCGTTACATATCCAGGTCCGGAATCAACATGCTTATTGTAATGTGATAGAGGAAGAGGTGGATGGTGAGCCGTGGTTTCATGATGTCAAGGAATACCTCAGGTTAGGAGTATACCCAGAGCAAGCAACTGGAGATCAAAAGCGAGCTATTCGGCGGTTGGCGAACGGATTTTTCCTTAGTGGAGGGTGCTGTACAAAAGAACCCCAGACTTGGGATTGTTGAGATGTATAGATGCAAATCAAGCCACAACAGTGATGACAGATATACACTCGGGAGTTTGTGGACCACACATGAGCGGATACGTATTGGCAAAGAAGATTCTTCGAGCAGGATATTATTGGCTCACGATGGAGCGTGATTGTATAAGTTTCGTGCGAAGATGCCATCGGTGTCAGATACACGGAGACTTGATTCATTCTCCACCAACTGAATTGCACACAATGTCAGCACCATGGCCGTTTGTTGCATGGGGCATGGATGTTATTGGACCTATAGAGCCTGCAGCTTCCAATGGACATAGGTTCATTCTGGTAACGATCGATTATTTTACCAAGTGGGTGGAGGCCAAAACATTCAAATCGGTGACCAAGAAGGCGGTGGTGGATTTCGTACATTCCCACATCATCTGCAGGTTTGGAATTCCAAAGATAATCATCACGGATAACGGTGCCAATCTTAACAGCGGATTGATGAAGGAGGTCTGCCAACAGTTCAAGATTACACACCGAAATTCCACACCGTATCGTCCCAAAGCAAATGGTGCGGTTGAGGCAGCAAACAAGAATATAAAGAAGATATTGAGGAAGATGATAGAAGGGTCCAGGCAATGGCATGAAAAGTTACCATTTGCACTATTAGGTTATCGCACTACCGTCCGGACTTCGGTAGGTGCAACTCCTTACTTGTTGGTGTATGGGACTGAAGCAGTAATACCAGCAGAAGTTGAAATCCCATCCCTCCGAATTGTCGCTGAAGCTGAGATTAATGACGACGAGTGGGTCAAAACCCGATTGGAGCAATTGAGCTTGATCGATGAAAAGAGATTGACAGCAGTATGTCATGGCCAATTGTATCAAAAGAGAATGGCGAGAGCATATAACAAGAAGGTACGTCCCAGGAAATTTGAAGTGGGACAACATGTGTTGAAGAGAGTTCTACCACATCAGGCCGAAGCGAAAGGCAAGTTCGCTCCAAATTGGCAGGGACCATTTGTGGTGACTAGAGTATTATCCAACGGCGCTCTATGTCTAACTGATGTTGAGGGAAGATGCACCGATATGGCTATCAATTCCGATGCAGTCAAGAGATATTATGTGTAATTCTTTAATGCATTTGTCAACGTTTGGTTTCGTTTGTGTGTATTTGGCATTTTTCGGAGAATGAAATGACAGAGGCAATTTTTCTATTACCCAAACACTTTAACCTTTGTTTTCCCCTTTGAGCCTTAATTATTCTTTCATATACCCTCTTTCGGAATCATCAAGGAAGATGTATAACAAAAATAGAAAAAGAAAACAAAGAAAAAAAGAAAAAAAAACACAAGAAAAAGTGAACTACGTTTGACCTGATTCCTCAAGAAGGATACGTAGGCGCCACACGGCTCGGTCATAACAAAATAAAAATCAAAGATTCCCCAAGCAACAAAACTGGGGCAGAAGTCATGTTTCGTTTGAAAAGATAGTATGGATTCCGAAAGTTGTAATGAGCTACTCGTTGAGGTTAAATCCCTTTTCTCTAGCCTCATACACGAAAACCGCATTAATGACCAAAAAGACCTCTCGATCAGTATTTGACAAATGCCAAGTCATGCAAATGAAAGCCGAGAAGGACACTCCGATCCTCGACCGAGTCCAGGATTCACAAGCTAAAAATGGATAGCCCTTTATAGGGAATTTCGTGGATAATACCCCAGCCGGGAAAGAAAGCATAAATGAGAGAGTCTTAACGGTGAAAACCCTCACGGGCACTTTAAGGCGAAGAAAGTTGAGAGAAATAAAATGAGAGAGTCTTACGGTGAAAACCTTTACGGGCACCCTAAGGCGACGGGAGATAGAGAAATGAGAGAATCTCATTAGTGAAAACCCTTAGAAGGGCACTATGAGGTGACAAGGCGAGATGGTTACAAGATGTCTGCATGAGACAAGGTTTGGACATTCGTTTATTCCTAGCAAAATATGGCCATCAGAAAGTGATTGACATGAATAGACTGGGTAGGTTAATCTCAAAGGCGCAGCATAACCGTTGAATCAGTCACACATTCAGATAAGTTTTCCTATTTTGGAGTTCAGAAAAGTTTTCCTTTTCTTTTGTCATTTGCGGTCATCATTCTTTTTCTTTTCTTTCGTTTTCGAAAATTGATTTCTCAAAGCTTACTACCAAGTTTCCCAAAGCGGTACAATGAAGATGAATAGGCGTGGAACGAGGCAATAAGGCAAAAGGCGTTCCGATATTAAGGGTGGAATAACAAGTTGATTGAAAGGTGCACGGGAATTATGGAGTACACATATTACACATCCAGAAGACGATTTCTCACAACAGATCATCGACTAAAAGGGTCGGACCAAACCGAAGGTTGGAATAAAAGGAGAAATGAGGGACCATCTGCGGAAAGAGCAGCATCCCCAGCAAGTGACAACGTCGTCCCCAAAGTTCGAGGGAAGCCAAGCAGCTGAAAGAGAAAAGGAAAATGGCCCCAACAAGAGTGGCACGACCACTCACTGCATTTTGAAACTAACAATTTTTCTTTGATTTAAAGCAGGAAAAGAGGGTTCGTCAGCGAAAAGCATACCACCTAGAAGTTCATCAAACTGGGGCAGAAAATTTTCTCCCATGGTGAAAATTTTCTTGAAAGCAAATACTTAGTGGATAAGGATAGAAAGCAACGCAAGATTTTGGAAAATACCAGTTTCAAGCAGAATAGTTTTTTAAAGAGGTCAGACAACACGAGGAAGTGATCTTCAAGCCTAGTATTATCCCCAGCAGTTCTTGGAGAAATGAAACACTGATCTGCGAGATTTCCCCAACAACAATGTATACCATAAGTTTTCAAGGAAGCAAAGAGCAAGTCCCGGAGGAGGTCCGGGAAGAAGGAAATAGAAAAAAAAAGGAAGCAAAGAATACTTCCCCAGCAGCATCATCCCCAGCAGGTGAGTAAATAGTTTTGAAGATATCTCCAGCAGCCAAAGGAAAAGTAACACAACCCAGTGAGTTATGAGTTGAAGTCAGGGAGCCCGCCTGAAGAATGGAGTGGCGATTTAGTTTTGAAGTTGTAGTTGAAGTCAGGGAGCCCGCCTGAAGAATGGAGTGGCGATTTAGTTTTGAAGTTGTAGTTGAAGTCAGGGAGCCCGCCTGAAGAATGGAGTGGCGATTTATTTTGAAGTTGTAGTTGAAGTCAGGGAGCCCGCGTGAAGAATAGAGTGGCGATTTAATCTTGAGATTATAGTTGAAGTCAGGGAGCCCGCCTGAAGAATGGAATGGCAATTTATTTTGAAATTATAGTTGAAGTCAGGGAGCCCGCCTGAAGAATGGAGTGGCGATTTATTTTGAAGTTGTGATTGAAGCCAGGGAGCCCGCCTGGAGAATGGAGTGGCGATTTTATTTGAAGTTGTAGACGAAGTCAGGGAGCCCGCCTGGAGAATGGAGTGGCGATTTTATTTGAAGTTGTAGACGAAGTCAGGGAGCCCGCCTGGAGAATGGAGTGGCGATTTTATTTGAAGTTGTAGATGAAGTCAGGGAGCCCGCCTGAAGAATGGAGTGGCGATTTAGTTTTGAAGTAGTAGTTGAAGTCAGGGAGCCCGCCTGAAGAATGGAGTGGCGATCTAGTTTCGAAGTTTATGAGTTGAAGTCAGGAAGCCCGCCTGAAGAATGGAGTGGCGATTTAGTTTTGAAGTTATAGTTGAAGTCAGGGAGCCCGCCTGAAGAATGGAGTGGCGATTTATTTTCGAATTTGTAGTTGAAGTCAGGGAGCCCGCCTGAAGAATGGAGTGGCGATTCATTTCGAAGTTTGTTGTTGAAGTCAGGTGCCCGCCTGAAGAATGGAGTGGCAATTTATGATGAGAGTTTGTCGATAAAGTCAGAAGACTGCCGGAAAAGCAGAACGACATCTCAATTTCTAAGATTTGATAAGGATAGTGAACAATTGGAAAGTGACGGAGTCTAACGAGAACCCCCAGCATGAACTCAAATTCATAATCGGAAGGAAGGCAACAAGGATCAGAAAAGATAGATTCAGACTTCGAAGAAAAATAATTCGAAGATCACAAGGAAGGGACCAATGGTCGGAGTTCGGCAATCAAGATAGGCCGAAATAACAATTGTCAGAAGAGAAGAAGCATGTGAAGAAACATCAGAGCCAGCAGGATGGCAATGAACATGACAAGATCAAGCTAAAAAGATAGATAAGAATTTGAAATACTGTAACTTAGTCTAGCTTCTTATTTTTCGTTTAGCACGATGTAATAAGGAGATTAGTTAAGTAGTGGCAACAGCAGCAACAGCAGCAACAGCAGTAACAGCAAGATCACAGCAGTCATGGTAGTCCCAGCTACCGAAAACTTCCCGAACTACATTGACCTGATTCCCTTTTAACCAGGGATATGTAGGAGACCTTCTGAAGCAAAGGTTCGGTCAAACTTTTCCAAAAAATGCTTCATACGGAGTGCTCAAACAGACAAAAATCGCTCGTATCCGCTCACTTATCTTTGCACGAAAACTCTTCATGTTTACGCGCAAAGAGGGGCAGCTGTGAGCACGTGATTTTTGCCCTACATGAGAATTACTCCCAGAAAAATTCAAAATAAAATAGTTTTGTGTTATGCGTGATTTTGGTGATTTTTGTGTTATTTTTCTCTTATTATTTGTATTTTTGTGTGGGCGTGTCTATTTATTTAAAATATAAAATAACAAAAATATTTGCATTCTGCCTATAAAATTCATGTTTGTAATTTAGAGTAATTAAATTTATTTGACGAAAATGGAAAATAACAAAAAATATGTGTTTAATGTCTAAAGTCTAAATCGTGTAATTTTATCTTTAATTGTTATTTAATTTTGTGTTAATTGTTATAACGCTTTAATTCGTACTTTTATAAGTTGATTTATTTCTATAAGTTAATTTATGACTTTTAGGATTTTTAGTTATTAATTTTTGAACTAAAAGATTTTTGAAGAGAAAAGAAAACAAAGTGAAAGGAAAGTAAAATCGACTGGGCCACTGTTGGAAATTAAAACCAGGCCCAGGCGGTAAACTACCCAGACCCAAGCCCCAAGCCCCACGCCCCAGTCCAGATCACCCTATCACAACCCATTACCCGACCCCGCCCCATCGCCCAAAACGACCTACATTTTTATTTAATAAAATGATCTGGACCGTTGGATTTCATTGATCCAACGGCCCAGATTTAAGCCTGGCATTTTTGTCAAAGACCCCTAATACCCGTATTACTCCCTCATTTCCCCAATACACATTACCCATTTCTTCTCTCTAAACCTACAAACACACATGAACCCTAGCCGCCACCATTTCTTACCCAAAAGAACCGGCGGCAACACCATGGCCGGCCACCCAAACCCAACCATTTTTACACCCTAGGACCATTCAACTACCTTGAGTCCATATCCACACCCAACTCTCTTCGAATCCGGCTAGAAATATTAGAACCTCAATTTGAGCCTAAGAACCCTAGAATTAAAAACTAGGGATTTTGTCCAAATTAAAAGGAATTGAAGTCAATAGATTTTAATTGATATGTTTTCGTTTGAAAACATTTCAATTAAAGTCCATTCGACTTCAAAAAAATCCGAGTCCAAGTCCGAACGACCCAAAGAGTGTTTTGATTCTCGTCTCTACTGTTCGAGGTAATTTTCTTCTGTCTTTCTTCTTTGTTTTATTTGTATTTTTGTTTTATTTGTGTTAATTTTTGTTTATTCTATCCGTCGTTGCGATTTTCTGTTTTCATCTCTTCTCCAAGACCTTTATTTGGTCGAAATTATTTTGTTTAGTTGTTTCAAATGAATTCGCTGCGATTAGCGTCGTCGAATAAATAGATTCGATTTGGTTTGTTTCTGGCCGGCCGTCCCTATTTCATTCTTTCTCAAAGACCTTTTGTTGGTCAATTGTTTCTGTTTTTGTTTATTAGATTACGTATGAGGTAGAATATGCATTCGCGTCGATTAGCGTCGTCGATTAGTTAGTTTCGTATTTCTAGTTTCTTCTTTGGCCGAGAATGAGGATCATTGTTTCTGTCGATTTTGTTTGTTGTCGATCATACATGTTGTGATTCGACTTAACGAATGTCGTCGTTTCAATTCGCAAATTTGTTGTTTGAAATTCCGGGCAGTGGTTCACTGTTTTGCTTGAATTAAAATTTTTCGGTTTATTGTTTGTTCAGAGTGTTGAGTTAATTGTTGGATTGTTTGTTTTGAACCATTGTTGATTCTAAATTAGGTTGTGAATTGGATATAGCTGTTAGTCCATTTAAGTAGCCCTAAAATCAACCTTTAAAGTGTAGTACACATGGAAATGAGTTGTTAAAACTTGCTGGACAGCAGTGTATTTCATTGGTTTTTACCTTTAGGACTTTGTTTAGATGTTTAAAACCCATACTTAGACAAAACAGAGTGGGATAATCAGAGAATATCATGATGATAATGAGTGTTTCTAGTGCTGGTTAGTTGTATAATCAGAAACACATGGGAATAACTGAAAAAAAGGTCAAAAGTAATGCACATGGGAGGAGTTTAAGCAAGTTGGACAGATCTGAAACTAAAGAAAATAGGGGCTGTTACTCTATAAAAGAGAGACACTCAACTGAAGGGACGGACACTAAAAAAGATACAGATACAGAGAGAACTAAGAGAGAGTTTTAAGACAGAGAGCCAATTCTGAAAAATAGTGGGAGTTTAAGAGAGTTCATTAGAGATTGGGAGTTTAAGGGAGTAGTCTGAGATAGGAGAGAGTTTTAAACATAGAGGGAGACAATTCTGGAAAAACATAGAATAGGGAGACAATTCTGAAAGAGAGAGAATAAAAGAAAAGAGAAAAACAGAATAGAAGAGAGGATAAAAAAGAACAGAGATTGATTTACAAAAGAACTAAGAATAAGAACTGAGAGCTAGGCATTCAAAGGAGCAATAGAAACTGGAGTTTAATTTGGTTTTAGTTTCCAGTTTCTTTCAGCTTAGTTCGGAATCTGACTGCTGGAAGTTTTTCTAAAGTTTATGGTTGCAATTTCAAGTTTCAGTGGTATTGTTTGAGTTATTTTGGTTGTATGATTGATTTTCTGGAGATCCTGGATTCAATTTCAAGTTCATTTGAGCTATTTCGAGTTGTTGGTGTGGTGTTTTGGGTTCTTTTTGGTTTCGAACTTCTCTTGGATTGCTCAATTCATTTATGGGCTAATTGTTCGAATTCTGCTTACTACTGCTGCTGATTGCCTTGCTTCTCCTTTTTTATTATATTCCAGGTACATTTCTTAAACATTACTTGATGTAAATTTCAGCTTGAAAAATGGAAATGAGAAGCTAAAGCATGACAACAGACTTATCTAAGTTCTATTATTCTTTATCATTTGTGCCTTACATCGTATGCAATCATTAAGTATTCTAGCTAATTTCAAATTTTTTTAGCAAATGATATTATCATAGTTGTACTTAGTTTAGGATTGCTGAAGTGTTGTCAAGTTAAATATGTTGTTTCATCTGGTCGATTGCTAAGTGGGTGGTTGTTCGTATTGAGTTTTGTCTTTCAGCTCAATTATGGCCATCTCACCATTCTCTGTTTGTACTCGTCTCTTATTTATAGCTTGTTTATTTACCTTCAAGGTAATGAGTTTCAACTTTGAGAAATATACATGGTGGCATGCCAAGTTACGAAATCTGAAATAAGGATTTATTTAAGTGTTTGGGAATTTCTTATAAGTAATATATCTGATAGTATATCTCTTTCTAAATCACTTCTTAAACATGCTTTAAAGTATTGCAGCACCCTCAATTTTTGGTTCAAGCCTTTGCTTCATTTTTTATTTTAACTTTTTTTTTATTTATTTATTTATCCCTCATTAAAACGTTACATTGCCATGACTTGGACTGTTGGAGTGAGTTTTCTTGTTTCCCTATAGTTTAATATCCGTCTTTAGTTACTAGTCTTCAGATTTATTTTTTTTTAAGAAAAGAAAGTGATTTAAGGTTTTCATTCTTTTAAAAAAAAATGTGTCATTTTTGTAGTCTAATGGGCATTCTGTTAAGAGTCCTTTAGTCCAAATTTTTTATGGTTAATTTAATCCATTTCTTCAATTAATTATTCATATCTCAAGAACTTGTAGTAGTCTCAAAGTTTAGGAAGAATGATGAACACCGTAGTTTTTTTTAGGCCGGGGCGAGCCATGCCAAACAAAACTTCAAAATGCATGGCCCTTACTTGTGTAACACTTTTAATCCTTAGAACTCGAGGCGGGCTATTTAGCGAATTTTCATGGCCTCCCGCAAAATAACAACATGTTAGATTCTTTAGGCGCGTGCTAATAATCTTATTTTCTTAAATTCGGGGGCACATTTATGTGACCCAAATCCAAATTTCAACAGAATCGAGATATGTCAATAATCATGGGTACATTGATTGTGACGTGGTTTGAAATACATTTTCATGATGTTGTAATTCTTTTATTAAAATAATAAATAATAATACTAAAAGCGGTTAAAAGTTAAATTTTGCACATAAGTAAAAGCATAGTATAAATCAGATAAATAAGCCGAATATGACAGTTGAGCGACCGTGCTAGAACCACGGAACTCGAGAATGCCTAACACCTTCTCCCGGGTTAATAGAATTCCTTATCCGGATTTCTGGTTCGCGGACTATAATACAGAGTCAATCTTTTCCTCGATTCGGGATTCAACCGGTGACTTGGGACACCACAAATCTTCCAAGTGGCGACTCTGAATCTTTAATAAATGAATCCTGTTTCGATTGTCCTTTAATTGGAAAAACTCCCTCGCGCCCTCACGGGTAGCGGAAAAAGGAGGTGTGACATATATATATATATATATATATATATATATATATATATATATATATATATATATATATATATATATATATATTTTGGGCTCCTCATTTGTAAAGGGTCGAATCATCTTATTCTTTTTAGATCGGATATATTATCAAAAGCTCTCTTCTCTCACTCTCAAACTCGAGATCATATTTGTATGATTTCACCTCCATTACTGCTGTTAACATGGTACCGGAGCCCGAAATCCCATAGATCCGGTGTTCTTCTTCCTTCCGAGGTTACCCTCGTGGGATTTCATCATCGTTACGATTTCCGATGAAACTCACAAAATTGACAGTGTTTTTACTGATCGAGCTTTATTGTGGTCTTTTCTTCTGCACAACATGATGATTATCACTTTCTTACTAGTTATTGCTTCAATTCTATGCGTCAAGGTCCAAACAACATATATTAGGGTTTGTTGGTGGATTTTCTTTCGATTTCAAGGTCGTACCTTCTCCGGTTGCGAGAAGAGTTGGTATTCTCTTTCATTTTCTCCTATTGTTTTGTGATTCTTCATTAGGATTACTGTTTTTAGCATTTTTGGTTTCAATGGCGATATTTGTTGCATCTTCATCTCCATCTATCTCTGACACTACAAATGCTACTACCTCAACATCTACTTGTCCTCATTTTCATCCTGATGATTATACTCACCCTTGCCATCCCTCATATGTTCACCCCTCTGATTTGTTAGGTAGTTCTTTAGTCTCTGAGCCCTTTGATGGGACTTGTTGGGAGTTGGCGACAATCCGTATTGGTTGCCCTTTCCGTTAGAAATAAGTTGGATTTCATCCATGGGACTGTAGATAAACCTCCTGAGGGATCTCATCTCATGCGACAGTGGCAGAGATGCAATGATTTAGTTGTTGTATGGATTTCTAACTCTGTCACTAAGAAAATCCATCGCACAATCGTGTAGTCTGAATATGCCAAGGATATTTGGAGGGAGCTAGAGACTAGGTATGGGCAGGCTGATGGTGCTAGATTTTTTGAGCTAAAGAAAGAATTAGCTCACATTTCTCAAGGTGCTCTTGATATTGTATCTTACTTCAACAAAATAAAGCAATTATGGGATGAGTTGGCTTCTATTTCTGAAAGTAAGTGTACCTGTGGTGATGGTGTCAAGGCAGAGGAGAAACAACGTGTTTACTAGTTTTTTATGGGGCTGAATGATGTAAATGTTTAGGTGTGCAACAACATTATTATGCTAAAGCCCCCCCCCCCCTCTATTAATATTGTGTACAACATCCTCCTAAGTGATGAGAAACAGAGACAAGTGTCCTCTACCTCTCACTTTACTTCAGAGTCTGCCTCTTTTAATGTTGGTACTTCTAAACATGCTTATGCACCTCGGGTGAATTTTGAGTCTTCAAAATCTCTTGTTTGCTAATACTGCAAAAACATCTGATTGAAAAGTGCTACAAGCTCCATAGTTTTCCATCCAATTTCAATTCACAAAGAATGTTGCACCTAGAAAAGCATTTGCTAATGCTGTTATTGATGCTTACTCTGCTTCAGTCATTTCTAGCTCTAGTCCCAACACTGTCCTTTAAAATGATGCATCTGATCAGCACTCTGGAGTGCCAAGGCTGTTCGTAGAGCAAATTCTCAATTGATGATGCTTCTGCAACAGTCTCATGTCAGCACAGTTCTTCCCATTCTCTCATGGGCTCTACTCATTTGCTGGTAGGATTGCTACTCACAATGTGTTACTTAAACCTGCTTTATTTTCACAAGTAGACAGTTCAGCTTGGATTCTTGATTCTGGGGCATCTATCATATGACTTCTCAAAAGTATCTTCTCTTTAATCAGCCTCTTACTATTCCTTGTATTGTATCTCTTCCTAATGGATATAAAGTTAAGGTTACACTTACTAGATCTTTGACTTTGTTTTCTAGTTTCACTCTTCACAATGTCCTCAATGTTCCAACTTCAGTATAACCTTATTTTTGTTTATCAGCTAGTGGCACAATTTGATGGCATTACTCAGTTTTCTAAGATTGTGTGTGTCTTAGAGGGCCCTTCTTTGAAGAAATCACTGGTTCTTGGTAAATTGGACAAAGGGTTATACAAGCTGGACATTACTTAGTAAACATCTATGCCATGTTCATCTCATTCTGTTGTTTCTTTTCCTGTTATTGATGTGTGTTCACCTGATTCTATTTTTCTTGTTGATCATGTTTGTAATTCATCTTATTCCACTATTAATAAACAAGATGTTCTTTGGCATTTTAAAATACGACATGTACCTTTTTCTAAGATGAAACTTATTTCTGGTATTAGTTCTTGTCTTTCCCCTAAGCAATCATTCCCTTGTTCTGTATGTTCATTGGCCAGACAAACTAGGTTACCTTTCCCTAATAGTTCCATTCAATCTTCTTCCTATTTCAACTAATCCATGTTGATACTTGGGGTCCTTACCATTCCCCCACATCAGGTGGTGCCAGGTACTTCCTCACTATAGTTGATGACTGCACTAGGGCTACCTGGACCTACCTTCTTGACTCCAAAAGCAGTGCTTTTGACCTTCTTAAGGCTTTCATAGCCATGGTAGATACCCATTTTTCTTCCAAGGTTCAAACTATTAGAAGTGACAATGTTTTAGAGTTAGGTTCCTCTACCTCTGGTTCCAAATTATTTGCGGAGAAAAGCATCATCCACCAGACTTCTTGTTCATACACTCTTCAACAAAATGGTGTAGTTGAAAGGAAACATAGGCACTTGCTTGAAACTGCAAGAGCTTTTCTTTTCCAATCCAACTTGCCTACTTTTTTCTGAGGTGATTGCATTCTAACTGCCACTTATCTTATCAATAGGTTCCTTTCTCCTCTTCTCCATCGCAAAAGCCCATTTGAACTTCTCTTTGGGAAGCCTCCTTCCTATAGCCCCCTGAGATCCTTTGGATGTTTATGTTATGTCATCGTTCCTAAGATCCATAGAGACAAGTTTGGAGCTAGGTTTGTCCCATGTGTTTTCATAGGCTATCCTTTTGCTAAAAGGGGATATAAGTTGTATAATCTTGCTTCCAAATCTTTGTGTCCAGAGATGTTATTTCCATGAGACCATATTTCCTTTTGCTCAACCTTCCTCCATTCCTCCATCTTCTTCCCATCCTTCTCCTATATTTCCTTCCTAGTCCTCTCATGTTGATGTCTTTCCTCCTGCTACTCCTTATTTCTCTCCCTCTAGTGAGACACGTGATGTGGCTTTTCCTTCATCTTCCCTTCCTATTTGTGATCTCTCTCCTTCTCCTCCTCCCCCTTCTACTAATTTGCCTTCTTCTGCTCCTACTCCCTCCACCTATCAAGAAATCCGTCAAGGCCTCACAATCCTTCTAACTACCTCTAGAACTATGTTTTCTCTTTCCCTACTTGTTCTAGGCTTGTTGCTTCCTTATCAGCTGTTGGTGCTCTTTCTATTTTTAAACCCCGATCTTATTCCCAAGCTACCCTTGTTCCTTCATGGTAGGAGACTATGAGGCAGGAATTTGAGGCTCTGGAAGCTAATGTCACATGGTTTGGCATACCTTTGCCTCCTAGTAAACCTATTAGGTGTAAGTGGGTTTATAAGGTTAAATATAAGTCGATGGCAGTGTTGAGAGGTTTAAAGCTAGATTGGTGGTTAGGGGGGACACTTAGGTAGAGGATGTTGATTTCCAAGAGACCTTCTCTCTTGTTGTCAAAATGTCCACCATTAAAATTTTGGTTGCTCTTGTAGTCAAAAGACAATGGCCCCTCTTTCAGCTTGATGTTAATAATGCCTTCTTGCATGAAGACTTGGATAAGGAAGTTTTTATGAAGCTTCCTCCTGGTTATTCCTCATCTAGTTCTGACCAATTGGAATGCAAGCTTCAGATATCCCTTTATGGCTTGAGACAAGCTTCATGGCAGTGGTATGCTAAGCTCTCTCAAGCCCTCACATCTCGAGGCTATTCTTCTTCTCCCAATGATTACTCCGTATTCATTAAGGATTTTGGTACTTCTCTTGTGATATTGGTTGTTTATGTGGATGACATTGTGATCACTGGGGCTGATTCTTCTTAAATTTCTGTTGTTAAGTCCTTTCTCCATGCTCAGTTCAAGATTAAGGATTTAGGGTGGCTTAACTATTTTCTGGGTATTGGGGTTCATTATTCAGATTCTAGGGGATTCCTTCATCAGAGGAAGTTTATTCTTGATATATTGGCTGATTTTCACTGCTCAGATGTTTTCGTGTTCTTTGTCCTCTTGAGTTGTCTATCAAGCTTAAAGCTCATGAAGGTGGTCCCTTTCCCAAGCCTGATATGTACAGATCTCTTATGGGGAATATGAATTTTCTTATCACACTCGGCCTGATATTTGTTTCGTTGTTCAACACCTTAGTCAGTTCATGCAATCCCCCTGTCTTCCCCATATGCATGCTGCCCTCCATGTGCTGAGATACCTGAAAGTACCTTTGTTTGTGGGATTCTCTTCAACAATTCCTCTAATTTATCTCTAGTTGCTTACTGTCATAGTGATTGGATTGCCTTTCTTGACACTAAGAGGTCTGTGAGTGGCTATTGTGTGTTTTTGGGTGGCAGTCTTGTGGTATGGAAGTCTAAGAAGCAATATGTTGTTTCCATGTCTTCTGCTGAAGCTGAATACAAGGCCATGAGCAAAGTTGTGGATGAGTTGGCATGGTTGTCTCATTTGCTCTTTGGCTTGGGTTTGCATTCTTCTTCACCTATTCCTTTGTTTTGTGATTCTCAGGCTGCTATCCACATTGCTAAGAACCCAGTTTTTCATGAACGAACAAAGCATATTGAACTTGACTGCCATTTGGTATGGGCCAAGCTTGCTGAAGGTCTTATTCATTTGTTGCATAACTCTTCTTCTTCTCAGTTGGCTAATATTTTCACTTAGACTTTGGGTGGTGCTGCTCATCATGGTCCTCTTTCCAAGTTGGGAGTCTTCTGCTGAAGCTGAATACAAGGCCATGAGCAAAGTTGTGGATAAGTTGGCATGGTTGTCTCATTTGCTCTCTGACTTGGGTTTGCATTCTTCTTCACCTATTCCTTTGTTTTGTGATTCTCAGGCTGCTATCCACATTGCTAAGAACCCAATTTTTCATGAACGAACAAAGCATATTGAACTTGATTGCCATTTGGTACGGGCCAAGCTTGCTGAAGGTCTTATTCATTTGTTGCATACCTTTCTTCTTCTCAGTTGGCTAATATTTTCACTAAGACTTTGGGTGGTGCTGCTCATCATGGTCTTCTTTCCAAGTTGAGAGTTTTGTCACCCTCCAACTTGAGGAGGGAGGGGGGAGGGGTGTTAGAAATATACCGCCCACTCCCGATTAGTGTTACATCCATAATGTTAGTGTTACGTCCATATTTTGTTTTGTTATTATTTGTATTGGGCTAGGCCCATTTTCCTTTCTTTGTAATTATTATCTGAATTGGGTTAGAATGGGAAGTTGGGTCATGAATATATATAGTTTGGGCTCCTCATTTGTTAAGGGACGGGTCATTTTATTCTTTTTGGATAAGATATTAGCTCTCTTCTCTCCCTCTCAAACCCTACATCAGATTTGTATGATTTCACCTTCATTACTGCTGTTAACAGCTTATGCGATGACAGCATAATTGATGCGGTTAAAGTACGTGTTACTTCACTGCTTTGTGTTCCTAAACCCAACCTCTGGTCATGGAAAAAGGAAATGGTTTTGTTTGTAAATACAGTACTTTGTAAAATCTGTTACATTAAAGAAACGCTATTACACATTACTGTCAAAATCATATATTGAGACACATTTACACCTTAATTTATTATTTAACAAAGAAAAATAACATAACTTGACCTAAACACCAGACACATGTAAGTATTTGCCTCTTGTTTCATTTATTTTTAAATCTATTATTCTTCATGTTAATACATCTTTTAAAAATTACACATTAAGAATTTAGTACTTCAGCGCATGCGCCAAGTGCAGTCCCCTACTATATGATAGTACTATGATGTTATTTTGAGTTTGATACGATATCCTTATTTTCTTTTAACATATTATCAACTACTATTATTCTACCGAAGTCGAATATGTAAAGAATAATGCATTTAACTCTTTCGGTCCTTTTGACAGGTTGACTAAGGCCTCATTTGTTTGCACTTAATAGAGGTTTGTATCTTAATCATTCAGATATCAGACATTAAGTGCGTTTGTTTTTAAAATCTGAATCTTAGTTATTTAGATCTTAATCATTAAGTGTGTTTGTTTTTTTTACTTCACAACCACTTAATGTGTCTGAATATATGATTTTGACAGTAATGTGGTGAGGTTTGTTTTTTAAGTCTGTATGATTCAGATCTATAACAGAGACTTAATTTTATTAAGATGCTATCATATATTTATTATTAACTGCCGCCATCGCCTACCATTATCAACTACCACTATGCTGCCACCACCACCATTCTCAACCAACCTCACCACCACCTCCACCACCACCATGCCACCATCATCCTCAATCATAGCCGCCACCATTATTGACCGTCACCGCACACTATCCCTACCACTTTGACCACCATCACCCACAATCAACACTCATCCACCTCAACTAACACAATTGACCACCTCATCACCATCAACAACCATGACCGACACTGCCCATCATTATAACCTACCACCACCCACTCACCATCTTCCTCAGTCACAACTACTACCACCACCCGCCATTATCAACTATTATCAGCCACCACCACCACCACCACCACCACCACCACTACCACCCTGAAACATAATTGCCACCACTGCCAATAGCTACTAGTTACTAGCATGAACCACCATCATCAACTAATACTACCACCATCCACCGTTGCTAATCAGTATTCACCCGTTAACCATCACCACCACCAACTATCATATTTTTAAAAATTATAAATTTTATTGATAAAATATTAGATTAGTTAGTATTTCATTTGAATTTTATGTTTATTAATTTTCAAATAGAGTTAAATTTTATATATTCAGCTGTTAAAAATCAAACAGTCTTAATTATTTAGTATTCAGATCTTAATACACATCTTAATATATTCAGATGTGTATTCAAATTCAGATCTATTAATCTTAATACACATCTTGATATTCAGATGTGTATTAAGATTCAGACGTCTTAATCTTAAAAAAAATAAATGAGGCCTAAGCCCTCGTTTGTTTGCACTTACGGAGGTGTGAATCTTAATCATTCAGATATCAGACATTAAGTGCGTTTGTTTTTAAAATCTGAATGTTAATTATTCAGATCTTAATTATTATGTGTGTTTGTTTTTTTACTTCACAACCACTTAATAGGTCTGAGGCCTCATTTGTTTGCACTTAATGGAGGTCTGAATCTTAATCATTCAGATCTCAGACATTAAGTGCGTTTGTTTTTAAAATCTGAATCTTAATTATTCAGATCTTAATCATTAAGTGTGTTTGTTTTTTTTACTCTACAACCACTTAATGAGTCTGAATAGGTCTGTATGATTCAGATCTATAAGAGAGACTTAATTTCATTAAGATGCTATCATATATTTATTATTAATTGACGCCACCGCCTACCATTATCAACTACCACCACCACCATACTCAACCAACCTCACCACCACAACCAACACCACCTCCACCACCACCACGCCACCATCATCCTCAATCATAGCCGCCACAATTATCGACCATCACTGCCCACTATCCCCACCACTTTGACCACCATCACCCACAATCAACACTCATTCACCTCAACTAACACAATTGACCACTCCATCACCACAAACAACTACGGTCAACACTGTCCATCATTATAACCTACCACCACCTATCCACCATCTTCCTGAGTCACAACTACTATCACCACTCGCCATTATTAACTATTACCAGCAACCACCACCACCATCCTAAAATATAATCGCCAACACTACCAATAACTACTAGTTACTAGCATGAACCACCATCATCAACCAATACTACCACCATACACCGCTGCTAATCGGTATTCACCCGTTAACCATCCCCACCAACAACTATCATATTTTTAAAAACTATAAATTTTATTGATAAAATATTAGATTAGCTAGTATTTCATTTGAATTTTATATTATTAATTTTCAAATAAAGATAAATTTTATATATTCAGATGTTAAAAAACAAACAGTCTTAATTATTTATTATTCAGATCTTAATACACATCTTAATATGTTCAGATATGTATTCAGATTCAGATGTCTTAATCTTAATACACATCTTGATATTCAGATGTGTATTCAGATTCAGACGTCTTAATCTTAAAAAAAACAAATGAGGCCTGAATAAGTCTGTATGATTCAGATCTATAACAGAGACTTAATTTCATTAAGATGTTATCGTATATTTATTATTAACTGTCGTCACCATCTACCATTATCAACTACCACCATGCCGCCACCACCATCATACTCAACCAACCTCACCACCACCACCACCTCCACCACCATCCTCAATCATAGCCGCCACCATTATTGACCATCACCGCCCACTATCCCCACCACTTTAACCACCATCACCCACAATCAACACTCATCCACCTCAACTAACACAATTGACCACCCCACCACCACCACCAACCATGGCCGACACTGTCGATCATTATAACCTACCACCACCCACCCACCATCTTCCTCAGTCACAACTACTGCCACCACCCGCCATTATTAACTATTATCAGCCACCACCACCATCACCATCCTGAAACATAATCGCCACCACTACCAATAGCTACTAGTTACTAGCATGAACCACCATCATCAACGAATACTACCACCATCCACCGTTTCTAATCGGTATTCACCCGTTAACCATCACCACCAACAACTATCATACTTTTAAAAACTATAAATTTCATTGATAAAATATTAGATTAGTTAGTATTTCATTTGAATTTTATGTTTATTAATTTTCAAATAGAGATAAATTTTATATATTCAAATGTTAAAAATCAAATAGTCTTAATTATTTAGTATTCAAATCTTAATACACATCGTAATATATTCAGATGTGTATTCAGATTCAGATGTCTTAATCTTAATACACATCTTAATATTCATATATGTATTCAGATTCAGACGTCTTAATCTTAAAAAAAATAAATGAGGCCTAAGTCGAATCAGACGAACAAAAGGGACTATAATTTTATTAGGTATTTACAACAACCCAGTATAATCCCCCAAACGGGGTATAGGAAATTTGATTTTATATTTTAAGTTAGGAAAATTTCGCTTTACTTAAGCTAGGGAAGAATTAGGCTCACACACAACTTTAAGTCCTTTAGTAATTGATAGATTCGAGAAGAAGATACATGGAGATGCATAGAGGATAGTAATCGCACTGGAGTTGGGGGTCTTGGTAGAAGAATCACCAATGGCATTACATGTGCTGCGACAAGACAGTACTGTACATATCTTGCTGGTACTAAAGCTTCAGCCTATTTCATAGGCTATTAGGAGCTCACTGATTTCTTAATCATCAGGAACTTACGTCTTTGCAAGCCAATATCCTAAGCACGAATCGGAAACAAAAGTGTTTTCAAACTCCATAGGAATGAGACGTCATTGAAATATGCAAAAAAAAAAAAAAAAAAAAAAAAGAGATCATGACAATCACACCTAAAAGAAAGAGACAATATCGTAGTCTAGAGATGTTCACATGCAATTATATTCATTCAACACAGAAGTGGTCAATAAATGTTACCAAGTAAACAAGATGGTTACCAAGAACAGATGCTTCAAAATACAATTAGGAATTCCAGTGGACAGCTTATCACCTTGCTTCTTGCCATGACAATGCATATTAGGAAGCTCCATAGTTATAAGGAAAATTTGAAGATAGTAAATATCAGGTTGAGCGGATTCCCCCCATGAAGGTCCTTGGATCAGGACAATTACCAGAGAATTGTGCCTGTGAGAAGTCAAAACCTGGATTCTGCAGAGAAGAAACCCTTTGTTACCAATAGAAAGTAGTCAAAATATTTTAAACAGTATGTAAACTCTAAGAAATATCCAATATTTTATCATTAGTCAGACTCATCAATTATCATACATATAATCCAAACACCCAAAAAATGATAATGATGTTGCTATAAACATTCATTTTCCTGAAAAAACAAAAAGTAGTTCCACCTATAACTTCATAAGGGCGCAAAACAAAAAGAAAATGAAAAGAAATGTCTTTTTTGTGTGTGTGAAAAGAAATGTCTAATTCCTAAATTTCAGCCATTAGTATATGACTAAAATCCAATTATTAAATCTTATTGTTTACTTCAAGCTAAATCCTAATCAAGCAGTTTACGAAAGCAATCCAGTTTTGCAATTCAAAACTTCCAAGTCCCAGCAGTGAAGCCAATTGATTCTGGATTAAGGGCTATGGTATGAAGTTTCAACTACAGGTAAAACAAGGTTCACCCTGGTGATGATCTTTCTGAAGCTTCATGAGTGTATTCATGCATTTAATAAATCTCATTGGTTGGGAACTCCTAAAAGCCTTCCAAAAGTCACAATTTCTATATTTTTTTTTAGAATGAAAAATATATCACAATTATTTTCCAAACGTCACAATTTCTGTCATACTCCGTCATTTGACTATTAATCACTAGGAGAGAACTCCTAAGAAAAATATCGGCAGTGACTGAAACAATTAGCCAATCGCCTGCAATCATTGAACTAGTATCTAGATCTGCTTAACACTCACATCAGGATTCATGAACTCGAATGCTTAGTGAGTCCTGCGTTTAACTTAACTCAGTACATAAAGAAGCAAACCATCTTGTTTTCAGTCATATTATCATATAAGGGCTGCTTACACTCATTGAAGCTTTAAAAACCTAGCTCATTAAGCAGCCCAACTAACTACTGACTCTCGTATGACAGACATTCAATAGTAGAGCTCTTCCAACCTTTTAATCATCTAATTCATTTGGCTACATTAAACTATCACAAGTATCAATACAGGCTCATTTACAAAGTTACACTCATATAATTCTATCTTGATCCATGTGTCTTGTCCATTAACCTCTACTTCCAGAAGACCCACCCTAGCTGAGAGTACAAATATCACATCTTTAGCAAAACACGGAAGATATTAGTGTTTTTCAAGGCAGCTTGTCTAAATTTCTGTAAAAAACTTTGAAACCTTGGAGCTTGGACACAGCTTCTCCGACGCTCCAAAAGTTTTGCTGTTCTAAAGAGGTAACACTAATATTATGCTTATTTTAAGTAAAGGTAAAGAGGGAACAGTAATATAATCCTACTTTTAATTTGGAACCAAAGTTTACAGCACTGTTATCTGCTTCTTTCTATAAGCTGCATTTATGCAAAAAGAAGAAATGAGCCACAGAGCGTCGAAGAAAAGAATTTAGCGAAATAAGAACTGCTGCAGAGTTACAGACAGGCATAACAAATTATTGACAATTGAAGCAGTCTTCGTTAAGGAAGTAAATGACAAGAAAACAGTTCTCCAAAAAATGGCCTACAACTATATACCAAATTATCTCCGAGCTTAGTAGGATCAGTTTCCGCAAGCTATAATTACCCTTGTCTAATTTCTGCACTTTCCTCTTCCTTTTTGTTCCCTTTAAAGTTCAGTAATATCCTGATATATACATCATGAAAATATTAAATACTGCTATGTAGGAAAGTCTTCCCTGTTAGTATTAAATTTCACTGCTTTCAGGAATTTTAAAGCTCCTATATACTATAATAATCTTACAACAGAACATGAACCGAATGAAGTTATGAACCCAACCCACAAAGAAGCCACTTCAGGGAAAAGCATCAGATATCTCAAGTCCAAGAAGAATGTCAATGACAACACAATCAACTAATGAAATAACGATATTTTGAAAGGGTCAAGGAATTCGTGATTATGATTAGTCCATCAAGAAGGGGCAAGTCAACAAATCAACCAATGAAGAAACATTAAACAAGGAAGTAACAATTTGCAGTTCAATGAATCACCACGAACCAGCATCTTGGAAGTACCAATTGCGGGGAACACTTCAATAAAAACAATAACAGGGCACTCCTAGAGGATAGGAAAATGCAAGGACTGCAACATAGATTTTAGTAGAGCTTAATCATATCACCTCTTCCTGGAACCTTTGGAGCATGAGCCTCTTCTGTTCAAGATCACTGGCTAAAGGATCCAATTGCCCTTCACCCATTATGGGAGAAGACCATGTCTGACCTATATCCCTCTTCTGCAAAGTTACATGCATTATATCATCCTCTGCAATTTACCATCTCTATTAGATACAACTTTATCCGCATATTAACTAAGCAATTATCAATGATCAGTCCAAACTAAGCATATCTAGACCTCATAAGTTTCATCAATCGAGTAAAACTTTGCACAAAAATACCCAACTTCAACTTTGCACAACAGCTAACTCTTATATCCATTAATTAAGCTGACCCGACTTGACTCCATGTTATGAACAAACAAACTTAACCACCCTTCAACTTCCCTAAGAATCTCAGAGACATTTGATCACTAGTATTTTAAATACTTGAAACTACATGAGTTGATTCACAGTGCTTCCTAAAAGAGAGACCCACTATATAAATCTTCTATATCCATTCCACTCCATTTAGGCCCGTTCCAATATAAATTCGTCACTGGAATCAAAGAAATATTATTTCTATGAAGGAAAACAATTAATTACCTAGAGTCCAGAAGGAACAATCGGTCTTAACTGGGTTCATAAGATCGTGCTGCAGACAACAAAAAAATTAAACAAAGTTAACACCATTGGTGATAGAATATTAAGTTTAAAGCTTACAAAAGAAGTACGGAATTAAATAACTGACATTAAGATAAGGAGGGTTGCCTTTGATCCCAACTTCCAAATGCTTGGATTCAACCTTGCAGTAAAATAACTTCTTAGGAACATTTTCAGGAAGAGTTATGTAAATGTTCAATTCTTCAAGCGTTTGGTCCCACTCGAACACCTTCTGGCCTGAAATTCAATTGTCAATTTCACAATCGATGTTAACATTTCCTTATACACAAAAACGCAAGTAGTAGATGAGGAAAAGGAGGAGGAGTTAAAAGTACCGTTGTGGACGAAGCTATGACGTTTTTCGGGGGCTAATTTTTCAGCCATCAATTTTAGGGTTCAGCTTTTGGTTTTAGGTAATTTTCTCTTATTTTTGTTCCTCTTTTGCGCGGAATTGTTCTTTCTCCGCGATATCTCTCCTTCTGCCCGGTTCACATGATCTAGTCTAGGCTCTTCTAAAGCTGGTCCACCAGGTTTGTTCATCACGTCTTGTATGTCTTGACTCTTTTTTTTTTTTTTTTTTTGAGAAACATGATACTTATAAACAGGTTATAAAGTAATTATATGTAGGTATCTGTATACGGTGAAGTTATGTATCCCCGATTTTGTGGGTTTGAGAGCTCGCATCGAGGAACAGAGGGCTCGCATCGGGGGATAAACTCAGTATGGATCGAGTTTGAGTTCGAGGGCTGAACATAAGGCTCGAATATTGAAGTGCACGATGAGTATCGAAGACAAGTATGACCAACCCCGAGATGGAACCGTTATGGGATTGTAACAGAAAGAGCAAGATTCTCGCCACATCCCCGAAATTATGGAGTAAATTCCGGAATAGATTCTTACGAGTCAATATGAAACCGTACTAGGCAGTTATACAACTGTCCCTATAAGATTTTTTACTATAAGTAGGAATGTACCTTATTTAGGGTTCCTCTATTATATACAGGGGACTCCAATCATTTGTAACCATCGTCAATCATTGGCAAAAGAATATAATCTTTTACTTTCTTATTTATTGTTCATCAGAATTGTCCTTTAACTTGATTGTTCTTACTTTACTGTTCTTGACCTACCTCGAGGCCACCTTAGCTCGAGGTCGAGACTGAATTGCATGCTGATTTGATTTTACTTACTTCTTTCATTTATATGTTAGATTTCTTGGTTATTAATTAGTATTGAACTAAATCACATGTCTTTAAAACCATAAACAGGTTTAATTGTTACTCATATTTTCGAGGTAAACAGTTTGGCACCTACCGTAAGGCTAAAGATAATAGTGATTGTTTCAGCACTGATAATGATAACACACGTTATTTTCACACTTATTCTTGTCAAGAATTTTTGTTCTCAGGTTCAAACATGTCAAACTACAAAACGCACCCATACACGGTGATGAAGGTCTTGGATTTCATTGGGAAAATAATAATATAGGGGTCGGTGTACCACCGATTAACCCCAGGAAAGTTCCAAATGTGGAATCAGTCGATGTTAGTTTAGACATTACTTTGAATGCGGATTTAGGCGCACACCCCTGAGGAAGTGTACGCATGGAAGTTCGATTTGGTGGCCAAGGAACACAGGGTATAGAAGATGGGGGAGTCAGTCTCCAAGTAATATTTGAGATGCTACAAGCTCAACAGGTTGCTATCGCTCGACTTCAAAGTCAGCACAAAACTCCAGTGTGGTCGAACCAAAAAACACTCGAAGTACTGAGTCGGTGCCAGAAAGATTAAGCGGCAATATTTCAGGGACTGATCCCACAATTATGAGAATGCTCGAGGAACTCATAAAAAGAATCGAGTTCGGAGAGAAAAAGATTGATGATAATGACAAAAAGGTGGAGACATATAACACCCGTAGCGATCAAATATCGGGGGCACCCTGTTCTTAAAAGGTTTGGATGCCAAGAAATTCATACAAAAGCGATTCCCTCCGAGTGCGGCTCCGAAGCCCATTCCTAAAAAATTTCGTATGCCCGATATACCCAAATACAACGGGATAACCGATCCTAACAAACATATCACCTCATACATTTGCGAGATTAAAAGAAATGACTTAAATGATGATGAGATCGAGTCAATATTGTTGAAAAACTTTGGGGAAACTTTGTCAAAGTGAGCCATGATATGGTATCACAACTTGCACCAAATTTTATCGATTCGTTTGCTATGTTAGCAGACGCCTTCGTGAAAGCACATGTCGGGGCCATAAAGGTTGCGACAAGGAAATTGGACATTTTTAAGATAAGACAGAGTAATAACGAGATGCTAAGGGAGTTCGTATCCCGATTTCAAATGGAGAAAAAATAATTCCCATCGGTCTCAGATGATTGGGTAGTACAAAATTTTATGAAGGGATTGAACGAGCGGAGTTTGATCGCATCACGGCAGATAAAGCAAAATCTGGTCAAGTATCCTGCTATGACTTGGGCAGATGTACATAACCGTTATCAGTCAAAGATCAGGATCGAGGACGACCAGCTAAGAGCCCTCTCGGGCTCAGTTCATCCAAATAGATTGGTGGTTAAAGGCCCAAGGGATATAGACAAGGAACCGAGATCAAATAGTGAACGGTATCAGGCATATGTCTCGGAATGAAGAAACAACGGTTTGAGGCATAATCTTCCTCGGAACGATCAAAGAATCAATCGATAACAGAATCCTTGGGGACTTATGAGTAAGCATGGTATTGATAAACATACCGACTCCGCTGAAGCACCTCGGTTGTCAAAGTATAATTTCATTGTAGACACATCGGTTGTCGTGTCAGCTATTGGAAGAATCAAAGACACTAGATATCTCAGACCTATACAAACCAATCCTTCTCAAAGGAATCCAAACTTGATGTGTAAATATCATGGCACACATAGCCATAGGAACGAAGACTGTATGCAGTTGAGAGAGAAAATAGCTCAATTTTTCAATGAGGGTCATCTTCAAGAGTTTCTCAATGACCAAGCTAAGAATCACTTCAGGGAAAGAGATGCAAATAGAAAAAATAAGCATGAAGATTCGCAACATGTAATTCATATGATTGTTGGCGGTGTTGATGTTCCATAAGTGCCTATATTCAAATGCACCAATGTGTCGATCACTAGAGAAAATGGACTGGGAGCTACGTGCCCGATGACCTCCTATTATTTAATGACGAGGAAGCAGAAGGCATATTTCGACCGCACAATGACGCCTTGTTAATTTCTATTTTGTTAAATAAAATTCAATTTAATTGTGTTCTAATGGATCCAGGTAGCTCAGCAAACATAATCAAATCGAGGATCGCAGAGCAGCTCGGCCTATAAGACCAAATAGTACCTACATCTCAAGTCCTAAATAGACTCAACATAGCAAGCGAAACAATAAAGGGGGAGATAATCCTACCAATGAATGTGGTCGGGACCATCTAAGATACAAAATTCCATGTCTTGGAAGGCGACATGAGATATAATGCACTACTTGGGAGGCCATGGATCCATAACATGAAGGCAATACCTTCAACCCTTCATCAGATGATGAAATTCCCAACAGTGAATGATGTGAAAATGGTTTACGGAGAACAACACACAGCAAAGAAGATGTTTACAGTCGATCAGGTAACATCGGTACCAGTGCCTTCAACCTCAGAAAAATCAAGCACCAAAGATAAGCAGACATCCAAATAGCAATCACCGTCCCCGGCCTCGGACGCATCGGATGAACAGGTAATCGAAGAAGATGAAATAAATTTCTTTATTCCTTAAAATTATCGAAGAGTCCGATGCAACCAAGTCAACAATCTAGGAGGTGGAATAGATCATACTAATTGAGTACATGCCCAACAAAAAAAATATACCTAAGAACAGGATTAACCCCCGAACTTAGGAAAAAACTAATTTAATTTCTTATCGAAAACATAGATTGTTTTGTCTAGTCCCATTTAGACATGACAAGGATCCCATTGGAAATAACAACACACCGGCTAATCCTCGACCCCGGGTTCAAAAAGGTCAAGCAAAAAAGAGGCTCCAGTCTGAGGTGAAGCATGCATTCATAAAGGATGAGGTAACTAAAATTCTTAAAATAGGGTCTATTCGGGAGGTAAAATACCCCGAATGATTAGCCAACGTAGTTGTGGTCCCTAAAAAGGGGAATGACATAGAATATGCATAGATTATAAGGATTTAAATAAGGCATTCAGTAAAGACTCTTTCCCAATGCCTAACATCGATTGCATGATCGATGCCACAGCCGGCCACGAGATCCTTACTTTTCTCGATGCCTACTCTGGTTAAAATCAGATTCATATGAACCCGGAGGACTAGGAGAAGACCTAGTTTATCACTAAGTTTGGAACATACATCTACAATGTAATGCCCTTCGGGCTAAAAAATGCAGAAGCCACGTACCAATGCCTAGTTAACAAGATGTTCGAGGAACATATAGGTAAATAAATGGAAGTTTATATTGATGATATGGTTGTTAAGTCCATGCACGTAGAGGACCATTTAACTTATTTGCAGGAAACATTCAAATATTGAAGACTTATAACATAAAGCTTAACCTGAAAAAATGTGTGTTCAGAGTCGGCTCGGGCAAGTTCCTCAGCTTCATGGTATCTAATCGGGGAATCGAGATCAACCCTGATAAGATCAAGGCCATCAACGATATCACAATCGTGGATAGTGTGAAAGTCTTGCAAAGGCTAACAGGACAAATATTCTCCTTGGGTCAATTTATTTTGAGGTTATCTGATCAAAGCCAAAGGTTCTTTTCCTTGCTCAAAAAGAAAAAAATCTCGCATGGACCCCGGAATGCCAACAAGAATTAGAGCAACTGAAGCAATATTTATCGAGTCCACCATTTATTCACACTCTGAAGGTAGATAAAAAGCTTTACTTATATTTGGCAGTGTCTGAGATAGCGATAATTGAGGTACTAGTTCGAGAATAGCAATATACACAATTCCCTATTTATTATGTAAGTCGGACTTTAGGAGATGATGAAACCAGATACCCTTACTTAGAAAAATTAGCACTTACATTAATAAGCACTTATAGAAAGCTAAAGCCGTATTTCTAATGTCACCCAATATTTGTGTTAACCATTTATCCTCTCCAAAATGACTTACATAAGCCCAAGCTATCAGACCGATTGGCGAAACGGGTAGTCAAACTTGGCGGGTATGATATCGAATATCAACCCTGAACGACTATCAAGTCTTAAATCTTGGCTGACTTCGTGGTCAATTTTATGCTGACCCTCATACTCGAAGTGGAGAAAGAACTTATGCTAAAGTCGGGTAGATTATCGAGGGTATGGAACCTTTTCATGGATAGTGCCTCGAATGTGAACCGGGCTTCGGCATTGTTCTGAAGCCACCGAAAGGTAGTATTATTAGACAATCTATCAATACTTCTAGGTTGACTAATAATAAGGCCAAGAATGAGGCCATGAGTGCAGGTCTCGAGCTAGCTAAAAGCGTGGGGGCAGAAGTCATTGAAGCCAAGTGTGATTCCATGTTGGTTGTAAATCAAGTAAACAAAAGCTTTGAAGTTCGAGACGATAAGATGCAAAGATATTTGGACAAACTGCAAGTAACTTTCCACTGCTTCAAGGAGTGGACTCTAGATTATGTGCCTCGAGAATAAAATAGTGAGGTCGATGCACTTGATAATTTGGGGTCATCGATTGAAGAAGATGATATCGTTCCGGGGACTGTCGTCCAATTATTGAGGTCTGTGGTTGAAGAGGGTCATGTCGAGATATATTCTAGAAGTTTGACTTGGGATTGGAGGAATAAGTATATCGAGTATTTGGAAAATGGAAAACTCCTATCAGATCATAAAGATTCAAGGTCCATATGAACCCAGGCTTCAAGGTTCATGTTAGATGAAGATGGAACATTGTATAGGAAGACGTCTGATGGACCATTGTCGGTATGCTTAGGGTCAGGGGACACCGATTATGTTCTACGAGAAATCCATGAAGGTACTTGTGGGAATCACTCCGGCGCCGAGTCTTTGATTCGCAAAATTATTAGAGTAGGGTATTACTGGGATAGCATGGAAAAAGATACTAAGGAGTTTGTTAAAAAGTGTGATAAGTGCTAATGGTTTAAACTGACGATTCACCACCCGGAGAGCAACTTCACTTAGTCCTGTCCCTGTGGCCATTCATGAAATGTGGAATGAACATCGTTGGCCCTCTACCAATGGCCCCAGGTAAATCTAAATTCATTTTGTTTATGACTGATTACTTTTCTAAGTATGTGGAAGCACAGGCCTTCGAGAAGGTCAGAGAAAAAGAAATTATTAACTTTATCTCGGATCACATTGTGTGTCGATTTAGGATGCCTGTTGAAATCATATGTGAAAACAGAAAGCAATTCATCAGCAACAAGGCCAAGGCCGTCATACTCAGGTACTAACCTTTTGGACAAGTTCAAAAAGTTATCGGGAAACAAGTCTAAGAGACACACCCGAAGGCTACGACCATATAAAAGACTATAGTCATATAAAAATGATACAACCAAATAATGCGGCTCAGATACATCCGACTTCCTCCATAAGTTAAAGGCCTTCTAATACTTTGAAAAACCGATTAAATAAAGCTACCCTCGAAAAATCAAACAAAGAAGGGCTTCGATAAAATTAGCCCCTTGAATAATTTAAAGGCTTCGATAATATCAGCCTTCGAAAAAGCCTCAAGAGGTATTAATTTATCATAATACAAACTGAGTACAAATAAGTTTCCGATCGATTGAACCCTTGAAAAACCCAACAGGTACAAAACACATGCTAATCCATAAAAAATATCACTAAGTCTTTTAGACGAAAAGAGGAAAAAATTATAGCCACCATAGAGGTCGAATTGGCCCAACATAAAGAGCCTAAGGGCCGATAAAAAAATGCCTAACGACCGACATGAAAGAGCCTAATTTGGTAGGCCTAAAAGTCCAATACAATTAGAGTTCGAGACCTCTCTCTCACTCAATTCGAACCCAAGGGTTTATTAACACACACCTAGACAAATAATGGTTTGATCATGGCCTGGGGACTCATCATTACCCGGTATGAGCTTGTAAAGGTCTATGCCCAAAATCTTGAACTTATTCAAGCTCGACTATAGCAGTTTCAAAGAAAACATCTAAGATAAAATCTCTAACACACAACTAAAAAGGATGAAGTCATTGAAAGAATTGTACAAGGCAAAAAATATCAAAACTTCTTTTATATATGTTGAAAAAGATATATACAAGGGACATATAAAAAGTCTTACAAAAAAGAACGATATAATAAGAAAGGAAAATCTTGCCTATGTCGAGGGATGGCCTCTCCTTCGGAAGCAGCTTCCCCTTCAGGCCCAGCTTAATCAGCGGACCCACTCTGGATACCTTCATTATCGTCATCGCCGAAAGAGGAGACAAGGAAATAGGCATCAGCCTTGAATGCTTTTGCTTGGGATATCTCATTGGTGAGGTCGAAACCTCGAGCGTAGATCTCTTCAAGGGTCTCCCTCCGAGATTGACACTTGGCCAAATTTCTTCTGGTTAGAGGCTTCCCTTAGTTCATTTTGAGCAGTCTCGACACCCTTTAAGTATACATCAATGGTCTTGTCAGTTGTGGCTAGCTTCAGCAACCTCAGTACCGATAGCGGCAAGTTTGGCCTCGAGCTCACCGATCTTCTTGGCCAGGGCCAGATTTTTTACTTTGACTCCCCAGATCTGAGTCTCAGTCGAGGCCAGTTTGGCTAGGGTAGCCTATTTCTCACCAGCAAGGGGATCCATGGTTTCCTAGTTGTAGTCAGCCTTAACTTGATCGACCTCCCATCGAAGCTGACCGATCATGTCTAATTATTGTTGCAGCTGATACACTGAAGGGTTAGCCTCCACAGTTTGGTCAATTAGACCATACCCTTGCAAAATGAGTGTTTCCTTCTTGGTTAGATCGTCCACATTTTGACGAGCTTTGGCCGAATCTGCTCGTAAGTCCTTGAGCTCCTCCTCCTTATTACTGCAAAGGAGCCTCAGGGCCTTTCCTTTATCCGAGGATCTCTTGAGCTCAGCCTCATATTGGCTCAACTCGGCTTTAAACTTAGTAATGGCGTACATAGAAAAAAGGTAATATTAGTTAATACAGAAGGAGAGGAAAACAAAAACTTTGCAGTAATAAAAGTTAGTGATTACCCGAGAGAATAGACAATGAGCCTCTTCAAACAGGGTAGATGCATCATTGAGGTCGACGACATCATCAAACCTAGTAAAATATCCTGAAAAGCTTCTTCTTCGAGGACCTTTCTCGGGTCGAGCGTTCGCAGATCTGGAGCGGTCATTTATTTCCTCCTCGAAATAAGATGTTAGAGAAGGGGAGTGACCTATTGTCATGGCCCCGAGCTCCTCACTCGGGGTGCTCTGATTAGCCTTGGGATTCTCGGCACTTGCCCCCTTTGGTATACTTGTTAAAAAAGCGGGGGAATAATCTTGATCTCCAGGGACTTGGGGGCTTTGACCGAGTCTTTATATGGAGTTTCCTCACCACGAGGCAAGGTCTCCAGTTCGGAGGGCTTGGCGGCCTCAACTAGTTTCCTAGTTTGGGTCATCAGCGCCTATTCTTCACCCTAATTTTCTTTATTATCCAGAAACTGATGGGCTGAATCTACGTCCATGTGAATAAGTTTCCTCCTTGGCCTTCAAATACGGGCCCTCTTATCCTGAGGGTCTTCGAGTTTTGAAGCCCTTTTTCTCTTGTTATCTTTCCCCAATTTGGGAATTGGGGACTCAGTCTCTTCCCCGGGCGGGGTGGGGCTGGCCTCATCTCAGAGACATCTCTGATGCATGCATAAGTAGAAAACAAGAATAAGTGAGATAATATCTCCGATAAAAGGGAAAGCATTAAAAACTTGGGAGAAGAACTAACTGTGGTGTTTGGCTTCCCACTTGACCATCGATAAGTCACGCTATTTGTGCTCGTCTTAAGAGGAGGTCGCGACCAGTTTTTGAACCCAGTCCTCGAAGTCAAGGATCGCATGGGACATCCAAACGACAGCTGCAAAATGGTAAAGGCATTACAAAAGGCAGGAACAGAGTATAAGAAGATATCGGGAAAGGACTTCACTTACGATTGGGATTCCACTTCTCCGACAACGACATTTTTCCCTTAGGTATGACCTTTGAGATCCTCACTCTGACAAACTAGCTCATCCAGCCTCGGTCCTTTTCCTCATTGTTACTAGCAAAGAAGTCTTTGCTTGATCGACGTTGAAGCTTGATCAGCCATCGGAAAAGCTGAGGCTGATATAGCCGAATGAGCTAGTAGAGGGTAAACTCTAATCCATCGCTAGAGAAGTACCACAACATAATCACGATACACCAGAAGGAAGGGATGGATCTGGCCGAGGGTAACTTCATATCTTTTGCAGAAGTCATTCACTACTAAATCAAGGGGACCCAATGTGAAAAGGTAAGTGTAAACACTTAAGAACCCCTCCACATGAGTAGTAATGCCCTCCTCAGAGTTGGGGATTTATACCACAACCTCGTCCCCCCCCCCCGCCACAGTCTTTCTTCATGGCCTTAAGATGCGTCTTCGTTATCTAACTAATATATCGGCATATATGTTCACATCGGACTGGGATTGCAGGGGATATTCAGTGTTGAAGTCTTTCTTTATCACGTAAGAGCCGGGAATGATCTCGTGAAGGGCCGACACCATAATTTTGGCCGGACAGGAAGAGGAAGAGGAAGCTTTCTCCTTTTAGGGAAATGTCTTTGAAGTTTTTGCCATTAATTTGAGTTAGAAGAAACGGAGATAGGCGAAGTTTGGTATTTTTTGACACTAAAAGGAACGAGTGTAGCAGATAATCAGAGAAAAGAGATGAGGAGAAGTAGATATAGAAGAAGTTTAGGGTGGTTTGAAGATTGGAGTAAAGCTTTCACCGAAATTAAACCTTGTATTTATAGGTGAGCGGCGACAATTCAACAACGCTAGTGGCCGACCATCATTGGAGAAGCATTTAATGTTTTGGGGAAGCAAACCGATAGGACATTTAATTTTGGTCACTTCAAATGCCATGTCACGTGAATGATATCATCAAGGGCTCCGGAAAATTGAGGTTCAAATTGTTTCTTATCATTTTACTCTTAGAAATGCAAGGACTATCTGTATACGGAAAAAATCATGTATCCCCAATTTTGTGGGATCAAGGGCTCACATCGAGGATCAGAGGGCTCGCATCAAGGAATAAACTCAGTATGGACTGGGTTCGAGTTCGAGGACAGAACATAAGGCTCGAAGATCAAAGTGCACGATGAGTACTAAAGCCGAGTATGACCAACCCCGAGATGGAGCTATTATGGGTTTGTAACAAAAAGAGCAGATAAAACGTTGACATCGGATATAAACCTTCAAAATATGATCGTTGTAGAAACATTACAGAAGACCTCAACCTTTATTAGTTTATATTAGCCTTTATTGGATTTTATTCAAGGGGGGCATCGAGGTAACTAGTAAAGTTTTCCACGTGACCAGGAGGTCACGTCCTGGTCACAGGTTCAAGATGTGGAAACGGCCTCTTGCGGAAAAGTAAGGTAAGGATGCGCACAATACACTCTTGTGGTTCGGCCCTTCCCCGGACCACACACATATTTAGTACATTGGGCCTCCCTTTTTTATTCGCTTTTATTAGCCTTTATTAGCTTTTATTATTCTTTATTACCTTTTAATTATCTTTTATTGCAGCATTAATATTGATAATTAAGGGGCACAATTTATAATCATACACCCCATAGTTCTAGTATAAATAGAGGCTTTCATTCTATTATAAGGGAAGAAAAACATAGAGAATCTTACATAAATATTTCAAATAAGTCCTAGCTTATCAACTTGTAGGCATTAATTATAGACTTACCAAAACTAACCAAAAATATATAAAAATTAAAAACCCAAATAAATAAGGTTCTTTGTCTTCAAGAATCACACGCAAAGATCTCCTTCAATATTTTTAAGTGTGATCAACAACCTTAGATACAAGATGGAAAGGAAATTCATGGAGGAGGTAGCAAACATGGTGATGAAATAAGAAAAAAATATACAAGATTCCAAAAATCTAAGCAAAAAGGACTTTTTCAATGGGTATGGTTAAAATTCATTGAAAACATACAGATAAGTCTATAAAATTTGAGAAAAATTGGAGGTGATTTGTACTGATTGGTATCAAAATTCTTAGTTAAAATCGAGTTCAAAAATACTTCGGCGACACATGTAACGTACGCACAAGTATACATGGATGTGATACACATTTGATACAAATATGATACATATGTGATACACAAATGATACATAGTGTGATACACATTTTTTTTTTGTTCATCTTCTACTTCGAACTTTCACTTCAAACTACATCTCAACTCTACCAAATCATTCCAAAACCGAGATTCAAAATCTTTAAGATATATCCAATCTATTCTAATAACACCCACCCAAAAAAAATTGACCTTTTTGGTTACAAATAGCTAATTGGCTAATATTCGACATATTTGGCTAATACTAGTAATATTAATGAATTGATTAATTTTTGTAATAAGCTACTTATAAATGGACATAGCTGGTAATTACCCAAAAAAATATTGATTGGAAAAGACTTTATTCTTTATCTCAAACTTTATACAAGTATTATCGAGAATTTTTTAATTATTCGTGATTTCGATGGGAACATTCTGAAGATCAAGCTTATTTTTCCTTCACTTCTCTTTATTTTAATCGATTTGTTCTTCATTACTTTATATTATTGGATCAATTTAATATATGTGTCTATAAATTATGTTACAAATTCAATTGTACCGTTTTATGAGTAAATGATTTGGCGCCCACCGTAAGGCATAGATAATTGTGGTGTTATTTTGATTTGTTCATCTTATAATAACATGCTTTAAAGGTTTTTCCGTTTGAAGCATACTCCAATTATGGAACAATGATATCAACAACTCGCTCCATGTGGGAACAAATGTGACGAGCCCGTGGACAATCTCCGAGATAGAAATCAATTGAATGGTTCAACTAGTGAAACCTATCGTAATGGGAATGAGTCAACTCCTAACCGGTTAAAGGAAATATTCTACATGAGAGGAGTCCTACCCTGATGATATGGATGGTCTGCCGATGGTTGTTACCGTAAAAATATTAAGAGCACAACTGTAAGGCCCCGTAAAATTTTTGTGCATAAAACCTAGTAGCTGTGGTGTCATGGTCCGAATAATGTGTTAGGAATGTGTAAAATTCTTCGCGGCGAGCTTGCTCGCCGCGGTTCGGACCCTTGGTAGTGATTTAAGTTTCAAAAATGTAGAGAATTAATTTTTCCGAAAAGTGTCCAATATGCGGTCAAGAATGCGATCGCAAACCTGACATGCGGACCGCATTCTTGCCGCAAATCGTTCCAGTGAGTTTCCCAAAAATTGTGTCAAAAGTGCGGTCGATATGCGATCGCATGTCAAATCTGCGGTGCACTTTGCGACCGTAGATCAAACATGCGGACCGCATTTTGGCCGCATTCCTTAACAGAACCTGCGTAATTTTTTGAGCCATTCTGCGGTCACTATGCGGACCGCATGTTGATTCTGCGGTCGCATAGTGCACCGCATAATTGACCCCGGCCCAGATTTTGTAACATTTTGACCCGATCTCTTCTTTAATATAACGCCTTTCACCCTCATTTTCTCAAATCATTTTACCAAAATTAGAGAGAGAAGAGAGGGTTTTTAGAGAGAGAAGTTCTTCACCTTGAAAGATTGTTCCAATCATCTTAATTCAAAGTGATTCTAGGGCAAGGATTCAACTTCCCCAATATTTTCAAGGTAAAAACCCTAGCTATTTTCTTTAATTTTCAGTTTTAAGATGGGTAAAGGAAGGTTTTCATATAATAGCTTTTGGAAAATGGAATTTTATACTCATCCATGATTATTGATCTTGATTTTTAGTAAAACAAAAGAAGTAAGTAGAAGTAAAAGTCTTCAAGAACAAGGTTGGCAAGAATAGGATATCTTGGGTACGCATAAAGTAGAAAGTTAACGGAAGAAAACTCATCACCAGGTATGTATGGCTAATTTTGATTCTTGTGAAATCGCCCTTATGTGTAAAATTGTTTGGCATGTGTTGATTTGAGAAATTGTATGTGATTAATTGATGTTGTTGTTAGATATTCAAAGTTGTTGTTGAACTATGAGTGTTGTGGTATGAAATATGAACCGAAAGGTAAATGAGAGTTGAATTGGGTAAAGAATTTGTGAATAATGATTATGATGGCCTATATGGCACCTTGTGGAAAAGAAAACGAAACACTTGAGAATTGGTTTATTGTGGAAAGAGATGAAACACTTGAATTATGGAAAATTGTTGAATATACATGTGTGAATATTCTTGAATGTGGAAACATTGTAACTTGGTTGTGATATTGGCTTGAGAAGTAATTGAGAACATGAAACAATGTGCAAGTTGCTTATTTGAACTTGTTGAAATCGTGTGTAGTACCTTATCTGCTGTTTGAAATTGTTGTGTTTTAAACCGTAAGGCGGGGTCGTGTTGCGCGCCGCAACGTGAGGAAATAAGGTGTGGGTTGGGGTGATAAGGGTGGCCGAGGTAATAAGGGTGGTCAGGGGCAATAAGGATGGAAATCGATCGAAATTGCTATTGAAAATTGATACAAAATCAATAATGTGAAATTGTGAAAGGAGACAGCAGGAGAGTTTGCAACCTGGGGGGCACAGATTGCCCCTATGCTTGACTACTTGCAATTTATGTGGTTGATTGGTTGTTGTTCTATTTGTGGACTTTAAACGTGCTTGTGTTGAGGCTTATCTGAAATGAGTAAAAGATTGGAAACATGGTTAGTTAGCTTAATTGACTTCTTGATGTAATCTATTGGCTGTCTTAACACGGTGATGTAATTTAATGGCTTGAGTTTACTTGGGACAAAGTTTGTCCATACATACCAGTACAATTCAAGTGTACCGACGTCCCTTTTGCCGGGGACGCTACATTCGTGTTATGATTGTAGGTGGATCAGTAGCAGGCACTTCAGCTCATCGGCAGTAGTATCCTTCTCCTTCCACTGTCCGTTTTGGTGAGCCCTTTTCTTCCTCGGGGCCCAGTGTGGCTCATGCCACTTTTATTTCAAACTTTCTTTTGGATTTCTGTAAGGTATAGCCGGAGCCTTGTTACCGGCAAGTATTGTATTTCCCTTTTTGTATCCTAGAGGCTCCATAGACATGTAAACTGTGGGATTGTGGCCTATGTATATGTATCGGGCGTTGTAAATATAAATTATGAACTTGTTAGTGAATCAATCACATGGTTATGTTTATGCATTATGAAATCAGTCATTGTTGGCAAAATATTTGGTTAATGAGAAACAATCAACACAGGGTTAACGCGTGGGAATGAAAGGCACCCAGGTCCGCTTGACTGGGGCAACTCGGTCAGGCGCCGGTCATGTCCCTCGATTTGGGGCGTGACAACAACAATGGAAAATTATGGACCATCTCTCAAGACAAGATGGGATAGTGACTGAGCTTCAACAAGCAATATCGTGGGCTTCAAATAATTAAAATGGTAGGATTAGAGTCCCTCTCAGTGTCTGTATAATCAAATGGCACCAAGAATCGATAATACCATTACTGGGGAAAGTTCATAAAAAACAACAATCAAGATGATAGTAAGGGTAGCGGATCTAAAAATGAAAATAACGCAGAAGATTCTTTCAAAGCCGAACTCATGAGGTTTATGAGGAAAATAAATGCTCGAATGGATATAAATGCTAAAGAATTTCATTCTCGAATTGATCAAATTCTAAGAGCATCTCCGGTCCTAAAGGGCCTGGATTCAAAGAAGTATATAAAGCTATCGTTTAAACCTAATGCAGCTCTGGAGTTGATTCCAAAAAGATTCAAAATCCCCGATACTCCAAAATACGATTGAACATCGGATCCAAAGGAACATCTCACAACTCACACCACAATTGTGAAGAGAAATAATCTGTCACTTTATAAAATATTCTCGTATATGTTTGAACGAACAAAATTATTCTTAATATTTGCTCATACTTAGAAGCAAAAAAGGATTATAAATTCGAATAATAGTGCCCAAATGCACAGGAGACATCCTCTTCATATGCACCGTAAACATAAAGACCTTCTCTTATGAAGTCATTCAATCAAATAGATAAATGTCGGATACCTTATTTTTCGATCACAAAATTAATCGGATGCATTAAATATTTGGACTTTATCAAAATCAGAAGTACAAATTCTAGGTCATTAACATCCTCGGTCTCTAAGGCTATGAGGATATAAAAGTTTTTGGTTTCAACTAAAAACTAAAGAATTAAAACTCAAAGAAAGGTTTTTGGGTACAACTAAAAACCCAAGAGTCAAAACTCAAAGAAAAGTTTTTGGGGTTCAACTGAAAACCCAAAAGTCAAAATTCAAAGATTAAAAATTTAGGATGAACACTAGAAACCCGAGATCAAGCTTTTGATAGTACTTTTTTAGTGTGAACCGATCGTCGGTGAGAGAATAATAAGTTGTCATTTGAATCCCTAAGTTCTGCATTCCTTCTTTTATTCGCCCGATTTTTGTCCCGATTGAATTTTTCTGACAAGCTTTTTAATGAGGCAGTAACGAGGGTAAAAAAACTTTCACCTCCAGGTCACATCATAGTGAGTAACTGAAAAGTGTGAGGATTATCTATAAATGGTAAAAACTGGTCTCAAAAGATGGGCAAATTAGGAAGCAACACGTGTCAGGATGGTCGATCAATAGTGATTCAACCATGTTGACACCAGATACAAATCTTCAAAATATGACTGTTGTAGAAACGTTGCGGAAGACTCCAATCGATATTATTTTTATCGGCCTTTATTGGCTTTTGTTAGTATTTATTAACTTTTATTATTCTTTATTACCTTTTAATTATATTTTATTGTAGTATTAATATTGATAATTAAGGGGCATAATTTATAACCATATTAATATTGATAATTAAGGGGCATAATTTATAACCATACACCTCATAGCTCTAGTACAAATAGAGGAGGAAAAAATACTAATAGCTAAAGACTATTATTCTTTTTCTCAAGCTTTATACAAGTATTGCCGAGATATTCTAATTATTCTTGATTTTAGTGGGAACATTCTGAAGCTCAGGCTTGTCTTTCCTTCAATTTTCTTTGTTTTAATTGATTTGTTCTTCGTTAGTTTATTTTGTCGGATCAATTTAATCCACATATCTATAAATCACGTTACAAATTCAACTTACCATTTTTCTGTAAGCAATTGGTATGTGAAAAATGATTAGTATTTGACTAACTTTTTCAAGTAATTTTGATAGTATATTATGAGAGACATGTAAAGATTGACTTTGCAATTTGATATTATTAAAATATATTTTTCAATCAGCGTGGTACTCGTATTTTGGAATCTGCAAAAGCGAGTTCAATCGAGTTATTTTGATAGTAATTATTTAGATGTATCTCTCCTTCTGCTTAGTTCACATGCTTTCGGGTCTTCAAAAGTAGATCCACTTGAGTTTGGGTACACTTTTGTAACGACCCGGCCCGTCGTTACGGGAATTACCACCCCGTTACCTTGCATTTACATATATTATGCTTTTAAAACAGTATTAGAGTATATCGGGTGAGTTAGGAGTGATTTGGATTGAAAATGAAACAAATAGCATGTTTGAAGAAAGCTTGAATATGAAAAGTCAACCAAGAGTTGACTATTGAGTTAGAGTGCTCGGAATCGGATTCTGATGATTCGGATAGTTCAGGGAGGTAATTTGTGACTTAGGGGAGCGATCGGAATTGAATTTGGAGGCCCGTGTAGAAATAGGCTTGAATTGGCTAAGGTTGAATTTTGGCGAAATCCGAACGGTAGGTGATATTTTGATCCGGGAGTCGGAATGGAATTCCGACAGTTGCAGTAGCTTCGTTAGGTGATTTTGGATGTGCCTGCAAAATTTCAGGTCATTCGGACGTCGTTTGGTCGGGTTTTTGATTGAATGTGCAATTTGGAATGTTTTAAGGAATTTAGGCTTGAATTCGATGCGAATTATGGGTTTTGATGTTGTTAGACGTGTTTTGAGGATTTGAGCAAGTTCGAATAAGGTATTAAGATGTGTTGGTGTGTTTGGATGAGGTCCCGGGGGCCTCGGGGTGTTTTCGGATGGTTAAACGGGAGAAAAATCATGGAAATTTCAGGTTGAGAGTTCTGGTTCTGTCATTTTCGCTCCTGCGGAAATGTGGTCGCAGGAGCGAGTCCGCAGAAGCGGATAAGGGAGCGCAGGAGCGCTTGGATCGCGGAAGCGGAAAGGAGCCCGCAGGTGCGGCACCGCTGAAGCGGATATTGAGCCGTAGAAGCGGCCAAGGGCTAAGGGGGAAGTATCGCAGAAGCGGAAGGCTAGCCGCTTAGGCGAGTCCGCAGAAGCGGACACCTAGCCGCAGAAGCGGAAATTTCCGCAGGAGCGGTCGAGGCTTCGCAGAAGCGGACGCGCAGAGGCGGTCCGTATGTCGCAGAAGCGGAAATGGCCGGCTAGGCCCTGGAACCGCAGAAGCGACCCTTTGGTCGCGGATACGGAAGCATAGAAGCGGAAAATGTTCCGCAGAAGCGAAAATCGCTGTAAGTAAGTGTATCAGAAGTTAGAAAAATTTCAGAAAACATTTTAACATTTGGGGGTCTCGGCTTAAGGGCGATTTTGGGCGATTTTGAGGAGGAAATCAAGGGAAATCATCAGGTAATCAACTATGAACTCGTATTATGATTATTATTGATAATATCATGCAATTATATCATGAAAATGGAAGAATTTGGGGTAATTATGGAGGATTTAGCCCTAGTCTTGGACTTTAGAAAATCAAGGTTTTGAACGGGCAAATGGAGTCCGATTTTGGTAAAATTGATATGCTTAGACTCGTATTGAGACGAGGGTTCCGAAATGTGAATTTCGTAAATTTTCGGAATGTGGGCCCGGGGCTCGGGTTTTGGCAACTTTGGGAATTTTGATGTAAATTGAGTTGTATTGATTGGGTGTCGTCCCATTGGCCTAAATTGTTGTATTTTTACTGTATTTGATCAGATTCTACGCGTGCGGAGCTTGATTCTCGTGGCAAGGGCATTGCGGAATAGTCGTCGCGCTGTATTGAGGTGAGTAATAGATGTGGGTGATGACCGGCGGGTTCGAAACCCCGGTATACCACTTTGTGACGCTGTATAGCGGCGAGACACGCACACTCTCGAGAGTGCGGGGTCGATCATGAACTGGAGACTACATATTAGTCCAACCTGTTGATACTGTATTATTGGCTATTCTAGAGCCGTCGAACCTCCTTCTCGGATGGTTGCATATATGTATATATATATTGTGATAATGGCCACTCTTGAGCCGAGGAACCCCCTTCTTGGGCGGTTGAGTATACATGTGGGCCGTGAGCCAGTTATTGGATCCCGCGAGGATCGTTATCATTGTCTTATCACATAGACATGCTAGTTTACTACTAGTCCGCGGCTATTTTTGTTATTATGCTAATTCCAATCTCTGGAACTTGATATTACTGTTTTCCAACTGAAAAATGATAAAAAGAGTTTTCAAAAACTACTTTTGAGCCTGCGAGGCTGTATCTGCATATTAGCTGACTAGTAGTGGATCGGGCTGCGCGCCGCAGCGAGATATATGTTGGATCGGACCGCACGCCGCAGGAATATCTCTATGAGATGTGCTTGGGCTGTAGGAGCCCCTCCGGAGTCTGAACCCCCACAGTGAGCACGGGTACCCAAAATTGGATCGGGCTACGCGCCGTAGCGGTCATATCATGCATTGCATTGCATTTAGCTACATCTGCTAGCTGTTATACTATTTTGCTGGTACTTATTGGTACAAGTACAGTTGATATTGATTCTGTGACAGGGTATTCGATTATAGCTTTACATAGTGCTTTATTGCGGATTTCTTATCTGCGCTGTCTTACCCTTGTTTATTACCACTGAGTCTGGCAGTACTCATTTTACTCCCTGCACCTTGTGTGCAGATCCAGGTACCTCTCAGCAGTGATCCAGTAGCTGTGCGAGGCGACATCCGTGGGATATACGAGGTAGCTGCAGAGTCCGCAGGACCCGATATTCCTTCCTACTGTCTTTTTATTTTGTATTGACATTTCTTTCCGCACTTGGTATTTTGTAAACCTTTACACACTCATGTTCAATAGAGGCTCATGACTCTTGACCCTTGGTCTATGGGAGTTAAGGTATTATGGGACTTGGTTCCCCGTTTTCAGTATATGTATCACTATTATTTCTTGAATTAATTTGCTTAAATGGGTTAAAGAGAGCTTCTAGCTCCGTGGTTGGTATGGATTGGTCAGGCTGGCTTAGCAATGTGTTGGGCGCCATCACGACCGGATTTGGGGTCGTGACAAGTTGGTATCAGAGCCTAGGTTTACTAGGCCTCATGAGTCTTGAGCCGGTTAGTAGAGTCTTGTGGATCGGTACGGGGACGCCCGTACTTATCCTCGGGAGGCTGCGAACCTTTAGGAAACACTTCACATTTCTTGGAATTCTTATCGTGCGCACTTGATTCAGCTTGAGATATAATTTTTGAAATTCCTTCCACACGTCTGTGTACGCATCGAGCGCTCAGTAATGTGATTGCCTTATGGCTTGTGATTTCCTCGAACGAGGGGCGAGATATAATCTCGGTGAGTTCATGTTGGGCCAGTCAAGATGACTTGAGGCTGGACCTTGTTCATGACTTGAGCATTGAGGTGCTGATTTTGTGAGTGGTGGCAATAGATAATGTACTGAGGGTTTGAAATCCCGTATTTTTGTGTTCCGGTTTGGCTCGGGTAGTTTCGGCTACCGCCATCGTAGCGACATCTCGGTCGGGGGTGGTCGGCGGACCCTGCGGCTCGCACACTCGATCCGGTTGTTCGGGGACTTCGGATGCCGAAGGTTGTCCCCGCTCGGTGGTTGCACCGGTTATTCCTCCGACTGCACCGGCTCCGGCTCCAGAGCATATGGTTCGAGGTTATGCCCGAGGACGAGCGGCGTCGTCTCGAGAGGTTTGGTAGACTTCGGCCACCCCATTTCGGTGGCGTTGAGGGCGAGGATGCCCGGGGTTTCTTGGATAAATGTCGGAAGATGCTGCGTACGGCTGGTATTCTTGAGTCCAGCGGAGTTTCATTTACTACATTTCAGTTCACCGGTCCCGCATTTGATTGGTGGGAGGAGTTTGAGAGGCGTAGGCTTGCAAGAGCAACACCTCTCACATGGCAGCAGTTCTCTACTCTCTTTCTAGAGAAATATGTACCTCAGTCTCGTCGCGAGGAGCTACGTCGCCAGTTCGAGTGGTTGATTCAGGGCGACATGTCCGTGACTCAGTATGAGCTTAGATTCACTCAGTTGGCTAGGCATGCCACATGGATGATCCCCACCGATAGGGAGAGGATCAGGAGGTTCATTGATGGCCTCAACTACTCTATCCGTATTCTTATGACCGGCGAGCGAGTTCTGTCATCATCGTTTGAGCAGGTTGCTGATATGGCACGCTCCATTGAGGCGGATCGTTGCAGAGAGAGAAAGGAGCGGGAGGCCAAGAGGCCTCGTGGTTCTGGCAGTTTCAGTGGTGCTCCATCTAGAGGGCATTCCCAGCAGAGCAGAGGTCGCTCATCTAGACCTCCTCATTCAGGCCGCCCAGAGCAGAGCGGAGGTTCTTATGGTCGTGGTCGACAGGGGTTTCAGCAGGGTCAGTCATCGCTTGGTGCCCTCCCAGCCCAGAGTGCAACACCTACTTCTCCAGCACCAGGTGCATGTTATGAGTGTGGTGAGTTTGGCCACATGAGGAGACATTGCCCTCGACTACGTAGGGCCAGGACTCAGCAGAGGGATCAGCCCTCCTCTTCAGGACCATCTCGGTCTAGTAGAGGTGGAGGTCGGTCTTCTCGTGGTCGCCCTAGGGGCGAGGAGAGATCCGGTGGAGGCCAGGCACGGTTCTATGCACTTCCTGACAGGCGTGATGCAGTTGCCTCCGATGCTGTGATTACAGGTATCATTTCTGTCTGTCACAGAGATGCCTCTGTTCTATTTGATCCAGGGTCCACATATTCTTACGTGTCCTCTTATTTTGCACATCATTTGAGTGCGACTCGTGATATTCTTGATTTACCTGTTCATGTATCCACCCCCGTGGGTGATACGATTGTTGTGGATCATGTCTATAGATCCTGTGTTATATCTATCGGGGGTCTGGAGACCCAGGCAGATTTGTTATTGTTGGGTATGGTGGACTTTGATGTTATATTGGGTATGAACTGGTTGTCTCCGTACCATGCTATATTGGACTGTCATGCTAAGACAGTTACGTTGGCCATTCCTGGTATTTCTCAGGTTGAGTGGCGGGGTTCGACTGATTTCGTCCCTAGCCGTGTTATTTCGTTCTTAAAGGCTCGAAAAATGGTTGAAAAAGGGTGTTTATCGTACTTAGCTTTTGTGAGAGATGTGGGAGCTGAGTCTCCTAGCATTGATTCTGTACCTGTTGTGAGGGATTTTCCAGATGTGTTTCCCTCAGACCTGCCGGGCATGCCGCCGGACAGGGATATTGATTTTGGCATTGACTTGGTGCCGGGCACTCAGCCTATTTCTATTCCTCCGTATCGGATGGCACCGGCTGAGTTGAAGGAATTGAAGGAGCAGCTCCAGGAACTCCTAGATAAGGGGTTTATTCGGCCGAGTGTGTCGCCGTGGGGTGCACCAGTCCTGTTTGTTAAGAAGAAGGACGGATCTATGAGGATGTGTATTGACTATAGGCAGCTAAACAAAGCAACAGTGAAGAATAAGTATCCTCTGCCTCGTATTGATGATTTATTTGATCAGCTCCAGGGAGCTAGGGTGTTCTCGAAGATTGATCTTCGTTCAGGCTACCATCAGCTGAAGATTAGAGAGTCTGACATTATGAAGACTGCATTCCGGACCGGATATGGTCACTATGAGTTCCTTGTGATGTCTTTTGGGCTGACCAACGCCCCAGCAGCATTTATGCATCTGATGAACAGTGTATTCAGGCCGTATCTTGATTCATTTGTAATCGTATTCATTGATGACATACTTGTCTACTCTCGTAGCCAGGAGGAGCATGCTCGGCACTTGAGTGTTGTGTTGCAGAGATTGAGAGAGGAGAAGCTGTATGCCAAGTTCTCCAAATGTGAGTTCCTGGCTTGAGTCCGTGGCATTCTTAGGGCACGTGGTGTCCTGTGATGGTATTCGGGTAGATCCGAGGAAGGTCGAGGCAGTGCAGAGTTGGCCCAGACCGACCTCAGTTACTGAGATCCGTAGCTTTCTGGGATTGGCAGGGTATTATCGCCGATTTGTTCAGGGGTTCTCTTCTATTGCTTCACCCTTGACTAGATTGACTCGGAAGGGTGTTCCTTTCTTATGGTCCGAGGAGTGCGAGGAGAGCTTTCGGAAGCTCAAGACAGCACTGACCACAGCACCAGTCTTGATTCTACCGACAACGTCAAATTCTTATACTGTATATTGTGATGCCTCAGGGGTTGGCATTGGTTGTGTGTTAATGCAGGAGGGTAGGGTCATTGCTTATGCTTCTCGTCAGTTGAAGCCCCACGAGAAGAACTACCCTGTGCACGATTTGGAATTAGCTGCTATTGTTCATGCCTTGAAGATTTGGAGGCATTATCTATATGGTGTATCTTGTGATGTATATACAGACCACCGCAGCCTTCAGCATTTGTTTAAGCAGAAAGATCTAAATTTGAGGCAACGGAGATGGCTTGAGTTGCTTAAAGACTATGATATTACTATCTTGTATCATCCCGGGAAAGCCAATGTAGTGGCTGATGCATTGAGCCGGAAGGCTATTAGTATGGGCGGTTTGGCGTATATTCCAGTTGGGGAGAGACCCCTAGCAGTTGATGTTCAGGCGTTAGCTAACCAGATGGTAAGGCTGGATATTTCTGAGCCCAGTCGGGTGATGGCTTATGTAGTAGCTCGTTCTTCTTTATATGATCGTATTCGAGAGCGCCAGTATGATGATCCACACTTACTTGTCCTTAAGGACAGAGTTCAGCATGATGATGCTAGGGATGTCACTATTGATAGTGATGGTGTGTTGCGGATGCAAGGCCGGATATGCGTGCCCAATGTTGACGGCCTTCGTGAATTGATATTGGAGGAAGCCCATAGCTCGCGGTATTCTATTCATCCAGGAGCCGCGAAGATGTACCAGGATTTGAAGCAGCATTACTGGTGGAGAAAGATGAAGAAAGATATTGTGAGCCATGTGGCTCGGTGTCTAAACTGTCAGCAGGTCAAGTATGAGCATCAGAGACCCGGTGGTGTATTCCAACGTATTGATATTCCGGAGTGGAAGTGGGAAAGAATAACTATGGACTTTGTTAGTGGACTCCCTCGGACAGCGAGAAGTTTGTTTCAGTTTGGGTGGTTGTGGATAGGCTGACCAAGTCAGCTCACTTCATCCTGGTGTGTACTACATACTCCTCGGAGCGGTTGGCAGAGATATTCATCCGTGAGATTGTGAGATTGCATGGAGTTCCCATTTCTATTATATCAGACAGAGGTACCCATTTCACTTCTCAGTTCTAGAGGACATTTCAGCGAGAGTTGGGATCACAGGTAGAGTTGAGCACAGCATTTCATCCACAGACGGATGGGCAGTCTGAGCGTACTATTCAGATATTGGAGGACATGTTGCGTGCTTGTGTCATTGATTTTGGTGGTTCATGGGCTGATTATTTGCCTTTGGCGGAGTTTGCTTATAATAATAGCTATCAGTCCAGCATTCAGATGGCGCCGTATGAAGCTTTATATGGGAGGCGGTGTAGGTCTCCGGTTGGTTGGTTCGAGCCCGGCGAGGCTAGGTTGTTGGGGACAGAGTTAGTCCAAGATGCCTTAGACAAGGTGAAGGTGATTCAGGAGAGACTTCGCACAGCTCAGTCGCGTCGGAAGAGTTATGCGGACCGGAAGGTCCGAGATGTGTCTTATTCAGTAGGTGAGAAAGTGTTGCTGAAAGTTTCGCCTACGAAGGGTGTTATGAGGTTTGGAAAGAAAGGAAGGTTGAGCCCAAGGTTTATTGGACCTTTTGAGGTGCTTAGGAAAGTTGGGGAGGTGGCCTATATGCTTTCTTTGCCACCCAGTTTGTCGGGAGTTCACCCGGTGTTCCATGTATCTATGCTCCGAAGTATGTCGGAGACCCGTCTCATGTGTTAGACTTCAGCACGATACAGCTAGATGAAGACTTGACTTATGATGTGGAACCAGTAGCAATTTTGGGTCGACAGGTTCGTAAGCTGAGATCCAAGGATATAGCTTCAGTGAAAGTGCAGTGGAGAGGTCGTCCCGTGGAGGAAGCAACTTGGGAGACCGAGCAGGAAATGCAGAGCAGATATCCACACTTGTTTGATGCTCCAGGTATGTTCTTAACCCGCTCGCGGACGAGCGTTTGTTTAAGTTGGGGAGAATGTAACGACCCGGCCCGTCGTTACGGGAATTACCACCCCGTTACCGTGCATTTACATATATTATGCTTTTAAAACAGTATTAGAGTATATCGGGTGAGTTAGGAGTGATTTGGATTGAAAATGAAACAAATAGCATGTTTGAAGAAAGCTTGAATATGAAAAGTCAACCAAGAGTTGACTATTGAGTTAGAAGGCTCGGAATCGGATTCTGATGATTCGGATAGTTCCGGGAGGTAATTTGTGACTTAGGAGAACAATCGGAATTGAATTCGGAGGTCCGGTGTAGTTTTAAGCTTGAATTGGCGAATGTTGAATTTTGGCGAAAACCGGATGGTAGGTGATATTTTGATCCGGGAGTCGGAATGGAATTTCCGACTGTTGCAGTAGCTTCGTTAGGTGATTTTGGATGTGCCTGCAAAATTTCAGGTCATTCGGACGTCGTTTGGTCGGGTTTTTGATTGAATGTGAAATTTGGAATGTTTTAAGGAATTTAGGCTTGAATTCGATGCGAATTATGGGTTTTGATGTTGTTATACGTGTTTTGAGGATTTGAGCAAGTTCGAATAAGGTATTAAGATGTGTTGGTGTGTTTGGATGAGGTCCCGGGGGCCTCGGGGTGTTTTCGGATGGTTAAACGGGAGAAAAATCATGGAAATTTCAGGTTGAGAGTTCTGGTTCTGTCATTTTCGCTCCTGCGGAAATGTGGTCGCAGGAGCGAGTCCGCAGAAGCGGATAAGGGAGCGCAGGAGCGCTTGGATCGCGGAAGCGGAAAGGAGCCCGCAGGTGCGGCACCGCTGAAGCGGATATTGAGCCGTAGAAGCGGCCAAGGGCTAAGGGGGAAGTATCGCAGAAGCGGAACGTTTCTCCGCTTGGGCGATACCGCAGAAGCGGTCAAGGACGCGCAGAGGCGGATTTTTCCGCAGAAGCGGAAGCTTCTTCGCAGAAGCGGGACCGCTTAAGCGGCCTTGCTTCGCAGAAGCGGAAGTGGCCGGCTAGGCCTGGAACCGCAGAAGCGACCCTTTGGTCGCGGATACGGAAGCATAGAAGCGGAAAATGTTCCGCAGAAGCGAAAATCGCTGTAAGTAAGTGTATCAGAAGTTAGAAAAATTTCAGAAACATTTTAACATTTGGGGGTCTCGGCTTAAGGGCGATTTTGGGCGATTTTGAGGAGGAAATCAAGGGAAATCATCAGGTAATCAACTATGAACTCGTATTATGATTATTATTGATAATATCATGCAATTATATCATGAAAATGGAAGAATTTGGGGTAATTATGGAGGATTTAGCCCTAGTCTTGGACTTTAGAAAATCAAGGTTTTGAACGGGCAAATGGAGTCCGATTTTGGTAAAATTGATATGCTTAGACTCGTATTGAGACGAGGGTTCCGGAAATGTGAATTTCGTAAATTTTCGGAATGTGGGCCGGGGCTCGGGTTTTGACAACTTTGGGAATTTTGATGTAAATTGAGTTGTATTGATTGGGTGTCGTCCCATTGGCCTAAATTGTTGTATTTTTACTGTATTTGATCAGATTCTACGCGTACGGAGCTTGATTCTCGTGGCAAGGGCATTGCGGAGTAGTCGTCGCGCCGTATTGAGGTGAGTAATAGATGCGGGTGATGACCAGCGGGTTCGAAACCCCGGTATACCACTTTGTGACGCTGTATAGCGGCGAGACACGCACACTCTCGAGAGTGCGGGGTCGATCATGAACTGGAGACTACATATTAGTCCAACCTGTTGATACTGTATTATTGGCTATTCTAGAGCCGTCGAACCTCCTTCTCGGATGGTTGCATATATATATATATATATTGTGATAATGGCCACTCTTGAGCCGAGGAACCCCCTTCTTGGGCGGTTGAGTATACATGTGGGCCGTGAGCCAGTTATTGGATCCCGCGAGGATCGTTATCATTGTCTTATCACATAGACATGCTAGTTTACTACTAGTCCGCGGCTATTTTTGTTATTATGCTAATTCCAATCTCTGGAACTTGATATTACCGTTTTCCAACTGAAAAATGATAAAAAGAGTTTTCAAAAACTACTTTTGAGCCTCGCGAGGCTGTATCTGCATATTAGCTGACTAGTAGTGGATCGGGCTGCACGCCGCAGCGAGATATATGTTGGATCGGACTGCACGCCGCAGGAATATCTCTATGAGATGTGCTTGGGCTGTAGGAGCCCCTCCGGAGTCTGAACCCCCACAGTGAGCACGGGTACCCAAAATTGGAGTCGGCTACACGCCGTAGCGGTCATATCATGCATTGCATTGCATTTAGCTACATCTGCTAGCTGTTATGCTATTGATTGGTATTTGTTGGAACAGGTACAGTGAAGATTGATTCTATGACAGGGTAGCTGATTATAGCTTTACATAGTGCTTTATTGCGGATTTCTTATCTGCGCTGTCTTACCCTTGTTTATTACCACCGAGTCTGGCAGTACTCATTTTACTCCCTGCACCTTGTGTGCAGATCCAGGTACCTCTCAGCAGTGATCCAGTAGCTGTGCGAGGCGACATCTGTGGGATATACGAGGTAGCTGCAGAGTCCGCAGGACCCGATATTCCTTCTCACTGTCTTTTTATTTTGTATTGACATTTCTTTCCGCACTTGGTATTTTGTAAACCTTTACACACTCATGTTCAGTAGAGGCTCATGACTCTTGACCCTTGGTCTATGGGAGTTAAGGTATTATGGGACTTGGTTCCCCGTTTTCAGTATATGTATCACTATTATTTCTTGAATTAATTTGCTTAAATGGGTTAAAGAGAGCTTCTAGCTCCGTGGTTGGTATGGATTGGTCAGGCTGGCTTAGCAATGTGCTGGGCGCCATCACGACCGGATTTGGGGTCGTGACAACTTTCTAATATACTTTATTTTTCTTTTTATGTTTAATCATATGCCATTTTAGGATTAGAGTTATATGTGACTATGTGCAGAGTGGATTTAAAAATATAAACCGTATTATACTCATTATTTTTTGTGACAATAAAAGTGACTTTAGTGTGATACGTCATCTATTCAAAAATAAAAATATAAATAAAAAATAAGATTCAAAGATAGAACTGCGAACTATAGGGAATCAAAGCATCTCCACTCTAATCTTTCTGCTCTAATGTTTACGTACACAACCCCCAAAAAAGTACCATTTTCCTTATGTTTGGTATTCAAAGAAAAAAAGGGTGAAAATTATTTACATCCCCCAGTTTGCTTTAAAAATTAAACTCATCCTCCAACCTTGAACAAATATCATTTTTCTCCTCATATCAAATGTAACTTCTTTTTTTTTTTGGTTAAAATTGAAAATTTTAAACAAGTGTAAATATGTACATCCACCCGCTCATTGGACTCTAGAGATAGGTCTCACAAAAATAACCTATTATTTGTATCACTAAAGCTCCATAGCTGGAACTTAAATTCTATACCAACATGGATATCCATTTATCCTATCTAGTAAAGCTCTCCATTTACAGTGACTTTCTCCTTTAATATGTAACTGCAATACAATTTCTCTAACGCTATCCCTATTCGCTTTCCTTGTATGTTGAAATATTCTAATGTTTCTTTCCATCTATATATGGTATACTGCTGCTGAAAAAGCACTCCCCTGAATCTTCTATTGTATGATCCTTCTCTTTGTTTTTGTAGCCAACCATTCATTTTCTTCCTGCCACCTGCCTATTTGTCTATTGATGCCAAACAAATTTAGTAGGTTCTGCCATATGAACTTCGAATATGAGAATTCAAAGACAAGTGATCGTGTGTTTCCTCTGTATCAGTTGTACAAAGAGCACACTCTTTAGGAATTAGTATCCCCCATCTGGCCAGTCTAGCCATGGTTGCTAGTCTCTGATGCATTGTCATCTACAATATGAATTGATGTAGAGGTAGAATGCCTTGTGTCATGAATAAAGTCTTCCATGTAACTTTTGGGAATGGTGGTATGATTGAATTGTATGCTTTACTGATATCTTATTTTCCCTGAACAACGCAATGTTTCAATTCTTGAATTCCAGCAGTTAACCATTTTCTGGCCTCGAAGATTTTTCTCACCAACCAGCTATCCTGTTTTGGTGTTCAATGTTCTCTAATTTCTTCTTATTTATATATTGTGAACCACGTGACCCAGAGTTTGTCTTTCTTTTCTGAGATTGCCTCTATGAGTTTACCTATTGCTGCTCCATTCTATACCGAGAAATTAACAATGTTCATCCCTCCCGCTATTTTTGGTCATGCCACAGAAAGTTCCTACATATTCCAGAGACGATATCATGCACCTTTTTTGGGAGCAGGAAAAATTTGTGCCCAATAAGTTTGCATTTCAAACAATACACTCTTAATTAGTTGGACTCTTCCAACATATGATAAGAATCTAACAGTCCAACATCTCACCATTCCTGCAATTCTATCCACCAATGATATACATTGACTAATAGTGAGCTTTTTAGAGAATAATGGCACACCTAAGTATTTCAATGGTAAATCTCCATTTGTGAACTACAACTCCTCCAGAATTTATTCCTTATATTGAGTTGAAATTCATGCCACACAACGTAAGCGTTTCTCCATATTTGCTTGTAAACCTGAGGCGACCGAAAATTGTTCAAATTGTTTCATCATAAGATCAATATACACCTTATCTTTTCTATAACACATCAACAAATCATCAGCAAAGCAGATATATACCACTCCCAATTTTGCACACTTCGGATAGTAATTGAAGTCTGGATTTTATTTCAGTTGTTTCAATGATCTGTTCAAATATTCCACCACCAAAATAAAGAGGTAAGGTGACATAGGGTCTCATTTCCTTGCCTGAAACTTAGTTGTTAATCCTCAATAAATCAGTATGGTATAAGAAATCGTGCTTACATATTCAGTGATGAGATTAACCATTTTATATGGGATTCTAAGTTCCAGCATAAGATCCCTTAAGAAGCTCCAATCAACTAAGTCATAGGCCTTTCTAATGTCCACCTTATTTGAACATATTGGTGAAACTATTTTCTGAGTGTATCCTTTGATCAGTTCATGAGCTAGAATTACATTATCCAAAATGTTTCTCCCTTCTATGAATGCTGGCTGGGAAGGCCCCACCAGATAATGCACAACCATTTTCAGCCTACCAGTAAAGAGCTTAGCTATAATTTTGTATATTGTATAACAACAAGCAATAGATTTGAACTCCTTTACATATTTTGGATTTGCCACATTAGGTATGAGTGTGACTGTGGTACAATTGATCTCTCTTAGTAATTTTTCTGTGTTAAATAATTGCATTACTGCCTTTATCACATTTTCACCAATCACTTACCAGTTTTCTTTGAAAAATTTAGCTGGATAACCATCTATTCATGGAGCTTTGTCACTTGGAAACTCTTGCACCACCCTTGTAATCTCCTATTTTGTTACAGGCACTAGCATTTATTGTTGTTGTACCATTGATAACAAGGGCTCTCCCTAACTATTTTAATATCAATTCCAGGCATCACTGGGGCAACCTCTCCTAATGGCTTCTTGAAAAATTGTGTAAACTCCTGTTGAATTTGTACAAGATCAGTTAATTTCTCATTTTGATATGTACAAATAGAAGTGACTCTATTTCTTGCCTTTCTAGCCTTCAGTTACGCATGGAAATACTTAGTATTAGAATCCTCATGATTAATCCGGATAGTCCCCGACTTCTACCTTAAGACCTTTTCATGTACAACATCTCATTTCTCAATTAGTATCAAAGTCTTATTCTCTTGCTCTATCAGTTGTGGGTTCAAGTGATTATCATTCAACTCCTGCTGTATAATCTTTAGATCCTCCTTCATTTGTCTGAGTTTCACCTCCACCGTTGATATTTTCTTTGTATTACCCTAGTATGAATCTCTAACAGTTTCAGCTTCTATAAATGGTGTACATAGTGTCCTTGTATGCCCTGACTCCAAATGTGTTTTACTGCTTCTCTTATACTCCCCCCGCTACAGCATGACATTTAGTAGTCTATAAGATTTCATAACAGGCACTCTATAATTCAGTGTTAATTAGAATAGGTGTGTGGTCAGAGTATCCAGGCAGTAGATATATTGCTTCAATACCTGCATATGACCAAAACTATTCAACATTACCAAACACCCAGTCTATATGACTATATATCCTATCTTTAGCCCCTCTCTTATTACTCCATGGAAATTGCATTTGTTTCTTGTTTAACAAACCTACTTCAATGTCACTTATGCATTGCTTCAAACAACCACTTTATTTTGGTGAATAAGTGCCCCATTTATTTTGTCCATGTAACGACCCGACTCGTCGTTACGGAAGTTATCACCCTATTTTCTTCATTTAATACCTCAATATGCTAATTTATATGTATTTGGAGAGTTAGAAGCAAATCAAAGAGAATTTGAATAGAAATGAGGCCATAAATCCCTTTATGAGAAGAATAGGTTGGAAAAGTCAACCGAATGGTGATCGATGAGTTAGATAGTTCAGAATGGAAATTTGATGATTCGACTAGTTTAGGGGGATCATTTATGACTTAGGAAAGCAATCGGAATCAATTTCGGAGGTCCGGTGTAGAAATAAGCTTGAATTGGCTAAGGTTGAAGTTTGGCGAAATCCGAACAGTAGGTGAGATTTTGATCCCGGGCTCGGAACAAAATTTCGATAGTTGCAGTAGCTCCGTTAGGTGATTTTGGATATGCGTGAAAAATTTAAGTTCATTTGGAGGTGTTTAGGTCGGGTTTTAGATCAAATGTTTGTTTCAGAAGTTTTTAAAGAACTTAGGCCCGAATCCGATGTGAATTGATGATTTCAGTGTTGTCAGGTGTGTTTTGATGATTGGAAAAAGTTTGGATGATATTTTGGGATATGTTGGTGCCTTTGGTTGAGGTCCCGGGGGCCTCGGATGTGTTTCGGGTTGTGATCACGCTCTTAATTAATGTTTCAACATCGTATCTTTGGACATAAAGTTGTACTATATTGAACAAATAAGCTCCGATTACTATTTTGAATGAAGCATTAGATCCGTATCGTAATTATGGACCCGTAGCAAAAAGAATCATCGAATTTGGACATCGTATGAGGATTTTATGGCTATTTTACTAAGGTTGGTCAGATGTTCAGGTTAATGACAAAATTGCCCCTGACGGCGTATTAAAAACCTGCACTATTTGCAAATCTTAAAACCTACATATCTCCTTCATTATAAGGTCAAGTTGAGTGATTCAAAAGCCTAAATTCATTAAAATTTCACAAGAAATCCATTGGGAGCAGTAAAACGCGTGAACAGTATACCTATAATGAGCAGGTCGAGTTTTCTTCCAATTTTGGAACGGGAAGAAGCTTCTGAGGCGATTTTTAAGAGAGAAATCAATGGGTAATCGCTGGAGGTAAGTTTCTTGACTTAAAAACATGATTTTATGCTAGAATCAACACCAAAATTCCTGAAATTGGGTAGAATTTATGAAGAATTAGGGTCTAAATCATGAAAACGAATATTTGGGTTTTAAAAGGCCATTCGAACTCCGATTTCGATAAACTTTATATGCACGGACTCGTGGCGATACGAGGAATCTGTTGGTATGAATTTCGGAATTTTTCAAGAAGCGGGCCCGGGTTCCAAATTTTACTAACTTGGTGCATTATCGCGCATTTCGTGTATATTGAATTGGGTTATATTTCTTTGACCCGTATTTGATATAATTATTATGGTTTGACTAGATTCTATGCACGAGACGGAAAATTCAAAAGGAAAGAGCATCGCGGACGAGTCTACGGCCGGCTAGAGGTGAGTAGTTTGCGTGTATGGTAGCCTGAGGGTTCGAAACCTTGGCTTAACACATTGTGACGCTAGTAGGGCGTGGCTCGCACCCCGTGGCAGGTGCGGGAATAATTATGACTGGGTATTGAGACTTAGTCCATCCCGAATGAGTATAATATGATATTAGTGGTTGAAAAACTATGTATTTGATATATTTGTGGGCTGTAAGCCAAGTTTGAGGCCTTGTGCCGACCTGTAGTATCCCTAAGGGATAGTTATATATATGATAGCTATACTTGCTTAATCATTGATCTCAGTCCTGGTTTGGAATCACTGTATTGAAATGCTAAGTCACCTGTTTGGGAAAATTAAATAAAAGTTAAAGTATTTTCATAATTTATGAACTGGAACCTGGAAATAAATAATTTGAGCTGTTGTGTGACTTATATGTTTGTTGTGGACTGAGGATGGATCGGGCTGCACACCGCAGCGGTTGATATAAGGATCGGGCTGCACGCCACAGCGGTATTGCGCTTGGGCTGTAGGAGCCCCTTCGGAGTCTGTACACACCCCCAGTGAGCGCCGTCGACGTTAAATGGATCGGGCTACATGCCGTCGACGTTAAATGGATCGGGCTACACGCCGTAGCGGTTATATGCGTTGCATTGCATTATTTGTCTGTGGATCATCTGTGATAGTGGTAATGTATTGTTATTGTTGCTAGTTCGTAGGAGGAGTCAGACTGTAGTTTAGCTTCATTTTGTGGTATTCTATGGATTTCTTGCTTTCAGCTACTTGTATATATTTATTACTAACTGAGTATTTAGTACTCACCCCTACTCCCTGCACCTTTGTGTGCAGATTCAGGTACACAGGAGGGATAGACGAGCACTCTAGCTTTTATCGGTATTTATCCGAGTTGCTGAGGTAGCTGCTGGCGTTCGCAGGACCTGGCTTCTCTTCTTATTCCAGTTTTCCTTTGTATATACATTATTCAGACTTGAGTATTTGATTTAGATATTGTTATCCGATCATGTTTAGAGGCTCTAGACTCATGACCCTAGATCTTTGAGTTGACTATTCAGTTTAGCTTTATTGTTGATAATAATATCCAGGTAATTGATTTGAGCTTCATGCTCGAGATCAGAGTGTAAATGGTCGGGCTTGCCTAGCAGTTGTGTTGGGCGCCATCACGACCGGGATTGGGGTCGTGACAGTCCTACACTGACAAGACACTATTATAATCCCATATAATCAACCAAGGACCTTTAGTTGTTGCATTTATGTCCCTCAAATAATCCCACGAAATTTTTCTATCAACTATAGTATGTAACCCATACACAATAGTTAAGTAGCTCTGAAAAATAGAGTTTCTATCTTATATATGACAGTGAATCAGTTGTGAAGATAGCTTCAACACCACTAGATTTACTGTTATTCCCTTCCAGTACATCTATATTCTACCATTAAGAGCTTCAGAATAGTTATCAATATATTCTCAGTCTCTACCTATCTTTTTTTTACTCCTAGCCCCCTTTTGTTTAACTCTAATCTCCAAACATCCTGCCATATAAATTTTATTTATTACTAGGAAATCTTTAAACTCCCTCTGTTTAAAGGACTTGTTTAGTCCTCTTATATTCCATGAGCTAAATATCATATTGGTGGTATGGTTGTTGGAGTATGCCCTTTGGTAATCCTCTGCATTTGGTTATGCTCATTGTCTCCATTACTGTCGGGAGGCTCATTCTTCTGAATCCTAAAAGTTGCATATTATATCTTCTTGTCAGCTCCTCATAATCTATGGTTGGTTGGTCTTTATTACTTGATATACCATGGTATACCATTACTTGTTTGCCCCTGCCCCCAACCTGTATTTGAGTCCCCTGTATCTCCTATTGTGAATCTTCCTTGTCATTTGTTTCTTTATATGTAATAGATGGTTCAACCTCTTCATTCGTATCAGCCTTAGTCTTCCCCAACCATTTCTGATTTTTACCATTGTTCATCTTCATTTTCCACCTTCCTATTTTTCCAGCTTGCATTCCCCATTAGAGTGACCAAATTGGTTGCACTCTTGACATAATTTGGGCTTCCATTCATAATCCACTACTTGCTTCCTTATTCTACCATCAGGATGTTCTATCCATTTCTATCAACACACGAGCATATGAAATTCTTTCACACTGTGTTGTGAGTTTGTCAGTACATATAGGCTTTTCCAAATAACTCGCAATTCTTCCTAGATTTTCCTCTGCCCAGTATTTGATAGGTAAGCCTGGGAATGTGACCCACACTAGTATCACACGCATATGCTCTTTATCAAACTCAAACTCTGGCTCCCAATTCTTCGGTACCATTGGTCTGTTATTGAAAGTATATAGTCCTTAAGCCATAATCTATATTCTGTCCTCAACTGAATCAAATCAAAATATGAAGTAACCATCATCATGTAACAATACCCTAGGAGTAATGACTGAATTCCACACCCCATAAGAAAATTTCAGCATCTCCTTGAAGGTTGGATTTCCTCCCATGACGTATCCAATTAGTGTTGGTTCCCATTTTTGACATTGCGACTCTATTTCCTTCTAATTCAGCTTCACAATTTTAACTCCATCCCTAACCCCAGACGGATAGAAATTGAGTTGTAACCCTTGCTGCACTATTGTATTCCCTTTGACCATATCTGCCATAGTTCTCTTTTCTTCCCCAGATCTAATAGAATAGGTCAATTCCCTTGTTGTCGTAGCCATAGTATCCTCCCTTAATTTTGTAATTTCAGCTTCCTTAGGTGGCGGGCCTTGCATGATTGTCTGTGCACTCCCCATCCCCGGCATCTAGTGTAGCAATTGTACCGGAGCTAGCTATTGTACAATTCATGTTTCAGGTGTAACCATTCAATTTGAAGTTTCCTCATTACTGTCTGTCGACTACATTTGCTGCGAATTAGGTTTTCGATTAGTTTTTCGACAAGTCATCTTTGTTGGCGCACATAAGCTATCCTTGCTAAATATGCGACTTCTTAAAATGCCTATTTTACCTTCTATAATTTTTATCTTTTATTTTTATTCTTTAACATAATGATATTTTCTTAAATAATTTATGTTATCTTACCTATAGACAAATTTAAGAAACTTTTTCGAAACCAAGAAAAAGGTGAAAAGTAATAGTCACGCATATAAGTTAATAATGTTACAATAGCAAAATAAATGAAAAAATAAAAATATTGCAATAAATAATTTACTCGTATCAATAATTCTATTAATAGCAATCATATACAATCTATTTATAAAATTGAGAATGAATGAGAGTGAAAATTTTATAAATTATTCAATGCATGTAATAAAAAATAATGAGAGAAAAATAGAGATAATTGTATAATAAATCTGCAAAAATTATCTATTTATACTTTACATAAAATTTAATTATAATTTAGAAAAATTCTACTAATAACAATCAAAAGTCAAAATTCTTTATACTCATTGGAGGATAATAAAAATGGTGGAACTTAAAATAACACACAATACACCGATGTATGCATTTTAATATACATAATATTGAAATAATAATAATAATAATAATAATAATAATAATAATAATAATAATAAAGTAGCAATATTTTTTGTAATAAATTCATAATATAATTATTTTATTTATAATGTTAGTGAACTTAGATTAAATTATATAATAAGATATAATATTATTTAAATTATGAATAAATACCTGCACTAAAAATATCGAGATAATAATAAAAAAAGGTATACATATATGGGGAGTTGAAAATGCCATAGGGTAAAATAAACATTGCGTAGGATAAAAGGATGAAATAACAATTGTTCAAAATTAGAGGATGAGTTTGATTTTTATAGTAAACTTAGGGAATGTAAATGATTTTCACAAAAAAAAAAAAATGAGGCATCGTGCTAAATGAGTAGAGACCCATAGTAAAAGAAAAAATCAAAAAGAAAATTGCGACTCATATGTAAGGAATAGTAACTTCTGGCAAAAAGAAAGGAAAAATACTGGCAACTAGGAGTGTGCATTCGATTTATCGATTCGATTTTGACTCTTATCAATAATTACTTATCGATTATCGATTTGCACATATGCTTATCGTTATCGTTTTAATAAGGATTCGATTTTTTTGATTTCGATTTATTAATTTTTGGGGCTTATCGATTCGGTTATCGATTACACCAATAAGAAAATTTATAGGATTCCACGGAGAGTATATCGCTATAAACTCGCCTAACTAATATGGACAAAAAGAAGCTAAAATAAGACGAACACTGTTTATAACATAAAAAATTGTGTCAATAGACATATGCAACGAAACTAAAGTAAGGGATCAAATATATGCCACAAACACTTCAACGGTATTAAAAAAAAATAAAAATACATCATCACTGCTAATTCTATTTTCCATTAATTTGAACTTCATTCCTTCAGCTTTAAATATGATCATTCCTTAAATGTGGTAGATGAAATAATTAGGGGTGTGCATTTGATTTATCGATTCGATTTTGACCCTTATCGATAATTACTTATCGATTATCGATTTGTATATGTGATGATCCGGCCCGTCATTATGTGAGTCATCACCCCGTTACCCCCGTTATCTGCTTGTTAATGTCGTAATATGCATGTTGGGTAAGCTTGAGTCAATCCGGATTGAGTTTAGTTGGAAATGAGACAAATAGTCTCTTAGAAGAAGGAATAGTTGAGAAAAGTCAGCTGGATGTTGACCTGTGAGTTAGAGAGATCGGAATCGAATTCTGATGATTCGGTCAGCTCCGGGATGTCATTTGTGAGCTAGGAGAGCGATCGGAAGTGAATTTGGAGGTCCGGTGTAGTTTTAGGCTAGAATTGGCTAAAGTTGAATTTTGGCGATATCCAATCGATAGGTGAGATTTTGATTCGGGAGTCGGAATGGAATTCCGACAGTTGCACTAGCTCCGTTAGGTGATTTTGGATGTGCCTGCAAAATTTTAGGTCATTCGGAGGTCGTTTGGTCGGATTTTTGATCGAATACCGGTTTCAGAAGTTTGAATGAAAACTTAGGCTTGAATTTGCTTGGATTCGATATTTTCCGTGTTTAAGGGCGTGTTTTTATGATTGGAACAAGTTTGTATCATGTTATGGAGTATGTTGGTGGTTTTCGTTGGGGTCCCGGGGGCCTCGGGATGAATTCGGGGGTCCAAAAGGACCATTTTTGGCCTAAGACAGCAGCTGAAATGCTGCTGTATCTGCAGAAGAAATTCCTTTATCGCGTTCGCGGTGAAAGGCACACCTCCGCGAAGGGTATCAAGGTTGTTCATCGCGTTCGCGATGGGCTGGACGCGAACACGTAGGTCTAGGACCGGAGGCATCACGTTCGCGGAAGGTTTGGACACGTCCGCGTAGGCTTGGGGGGATTGGTCATCGCGAACGCGGCAGGGGAGCACGCGTTCGCGTAGAGTAAAAAAAATTGGAGGCTGAGGATTTGTTCATTGAGAACGCGTGAAGAGCGTCGCATTCGCGAAGGGTTAACTTGGTAGAGCATCGCGAACGCGTGGGGATTGAACGCGAACGCGTTGGGTAAATGGCTCAGGCAGTGAATTTAAAACCAGAACATTTCATATACGGGTTTCATTCATAAACCCTCCATTGTTGAAGCCTAGAGAGAGAAAGTGACGGGAAATAGCTGGGAGATCATCGGGATATTGTCGGAGGTAAGTTTTGTGGCTTAATTACGCGCTTTTATCATGAAATCAGTGATTATTTCTATGAAAATGGAAGATTAAAGGTGGGTGTTGGTCCTAGGCCTAAAATTGTAGAAATAAACCGATTTGAGTGGGCAAATGAAGTCCGAATTTGGTAAATTTTATATGCCAAGATTCGTATTGAGACGAGGGTTCCGAATATGTAACTTTTATAATTGTTCGAAAAGCTCACCAAAAGTCGGATTTTGACAACTTTGTGGGTTTTTATGCAAATTGGGTTATTTCGAATAGGTTGCGTGAATTTGGCATATATTGATGTATTATCATTGATTTTGAGCAGATTTGGCATCTGAGGAAATTGATTTGCGAGGAAAGCGCAAGGCGAACTGAGGCTTCTACCGGTTCAAGGTGAGTGGTAGTAGTAAATAATGTACTGAGGGTTTGAAACCCCGTACTAGCACTTCACAATGCTATGTTGAGATGAGATACGCGTCTTGTGATGGGCGTGATGACATTGTGATTGGGGGTTGAGACTTGGTCCTTCCCGGCTAATAGAATATTGTGTATTATGACTGATAATGAGATTATAACTATGTAATTGGGCTAATAGCCATGTTTGGGGCCTTGTGCCGATCTGTAGATCATTAGGGGACCTGTAGAGCTAGGTGACCCTTATATCGTGTTGGAAACTTACACTCAGCCGTAAAACTAGCTGAATAGCATACTAAGAGCCAGTACTTGATGTGCACTGCGAGAGATAGGTTATTTAGAGTGGAAACTCCCTCAATTAGCTGAGTGGGCCTGAAAGGCCAATCTTATACTAATTGGGACAGGGTCGAGGACCCGTTAGGAGGTATTATATACATATATATAAGTATTGGACCGGGCTGCACGCTACAACAGTATATATATTGGATCGGGCTGCACACCGCAACAGTATATATCTTGGATCGGGCTGTACGCCGCAGTAGTATATATACTGGATCGGGCTGCACGCCGCAGCAGTATACATATTGGATCAGGATGCACGCCGCAGCAGTATATATATATTAGATCGGGCTGCACGCCGCAGTAGTATACATATTGGATCGGGCTGCACGCCGCAGCAGTATATATATTGGATCGGGCTGCACGCCGCAGCAGTATATAAATATTGGATCGGGCTGCACGCCCCAACAGTATATATATATATATATATATTGGAGCGGGCTGCATGCCGCAGCATTATACTTATTCATATACTTATACCTTATAGACACATGTATATGTCTCCATATATTGAGATGGCTATACACCGTTGTGGTACGAGTGAGGATTTAGTCAATATGGAACCTTGATGAGATAGATGTGGACTGGTGATCGGAGTACTTACTATAGTGATGACTTACCTGTGGGGGTTTGCCTTAGAACTGTTTAGTGGTAGCACATCAGTTCTTACTTTCAGCTATTGTTTATTATTATTACTCACTGAGTTGAAATATACTCACCCCACTCCCCTGCACTTTTTGTGCAGATTCACAGGTGCCCGAGAGCAGTTGAGTCGTTGTAGCTGCTGATCCTTATCTACTTTTGCGGAGACTACGAGGTAGCTGCCGGCGTCCGCAGAACCTATTTTCTCCTTCTTTATCATTTTGCTGTTTTCATCTTGTTTAGACTTGTTTGTACTAGGATGTGTATTCTGTAGAGGCTCAGACTCGTGACACCACGATTCAGTTGGGACCGTGTTTTGTATGTTGCTATTATTGCATTGATCACATTGACATGAACACTTGCTGTTTAAGATTAACTGGATTAATTAGAATTAATAATTGGCTGGTTTAAGAGATGATATGGTCGGGCTTGCCTAGCATTGTGTTGGGCGCCATCACGACCGAGGTTTGGGTCGTGACAAGTTGGTATCAGAGCCTAGATTAACAGGTCTCGCGAGTCATGAGCCAGTTTAGTAGAGTCTCGTGGATTGGTACGGGGACGCCTATACTTATCCTCGGGAGGCTGCAAACCTTTTCAGGAAAAGTTTCAATTCTTGGAATTCTTGTCGTGCGATTACTTTTTACTTGAACCGAACTTTGACATTCTATTCTCTCGCAGATGGCGAGAACTCGAGCTTCCGGACGGGGAGGACGACCGCCACTACCACCTGCTAGATGTCGTAGACGCGGCTATGGTCGTGGCAGAGGTAAGGTAGCTGATACGGTACCCGCTGACCCACAGCCCCCAGTTGCAGAGGTGCCAACAGCACCAGTTCAGGCACCAGCTGTGCCCATTGTCATTCCGGGTCTACAGGAGACCCTGGCTCAGATACTAGCAGTTTGCACTGCCTTGGCGCAGGCGGTTTTAGTTACTATCGCGGCAGCTGCATCAGGGACCGGGGGTGGTTATCTGACCCCCGCAGCACGCACTCCAGAGCCAGCAGTGCAGGGCTTGCAGACACCAGAGGCTCCTCCAGTTCAGCCTGTATTTCCGGTTTAGCCAGCGGATGAGGTTCAAGGAGACAGTGTCCCAGCTATGTTGGACTATGAGCAGCGTCGTCTCGAGAGGTTCACCAGACTATCTCCTCCAGTGTTCACTGGTGCTCCGGGCGAGGACGCCCAAGGTTTTCTGGACAAGTGACGTCGGATGCTTCGTACGGTAGGGATCTTGAAGTCCAGTGGGGTATCTTTCACCACCTTTCAGTTTCAGGGGCCAGCTTTCGCTTGGTGGGAGTCTTATGAGCGCCGCAGGCCAGCAGGGGCAGCACCACTATCATGGCCAGAGTTCTCCACCATGTTCTTGGAGAAGTGGGTGCCTCGATCTCGGAGAGAAGAGATGCGTAGGCAGTTTGAGGGTCTCCGTCAGGGGGACATGACAGTGTCAGAGTATGAGATCAAGTTTACAGAGTTGTCCTAGACATGCACCGTGGTTGGTTCCTTCCGACAGAGAGAGGATTGGACGCTTTGTGGACGGCCTCATTTATCCTATTCGCATTCTGATGACTCGAGAGAGGGTTTTGAGTCGTACATTTGAGGACGCTGTGGATATTTCTCGCAACATAGAGTCAGATCATCGCAGAGAGAGGGACGAGAGGGAGGCCAAGAGGCCTCGAGGTTCAACTAGTTCCAGTGGCACTCAGAGCAGAGGCCAGAGTTAGCAGAGCCGAGGTTGATCTTTCAGATCTTCGCAGTCGGGTCGCTCAGATCGTCGTGGGTGGTCTTCTAGTCAGGGTTATCAGGGTTCGCACCAGAGCCAGCCATCCCTCAGCGCCATGCCAGCTCAGAGTTCTTCACAGGCCCCGTCTGCTCAGGGTTCTTCTCGGCCTAGTTCATCAGCTGGCCACTCCAGCGCCAGGGGTCATTATTAGTCTCAGCCCCCAGCACCGGGGAGTTGCTACGAGTGTGGAGAGTTTGGGCTCCAACGTAGAAAGTGTCCCCGTCTTGTTTCCAGATCTTATCAGCAGAGGGGGCAACCCTCGTCATCTGGGCCTTCTACTTCAGCACCTGCCCCGCCAGCTAGGGGTAAGGGTCAGTCAGCTAGGGGTCGCCCTCGAGGGGGAGGCCGATCAGGCGGACAGGCTAGATGCTATGCTCTTCAGGGCCGATCTGAGGCCGTTGCTTCCGATGCTGTTATTACAAGTATTATTTCAGTCTGCCACAGAGATGCCTCAGTGTTGTTCGATCCTGGTTCTACTTATTCTTATGTGTCTACATATTTTGCTCCTCATTTGGGCACGACCCGAGGGTGTCTTGAGCTGCCAGTGCATGTATCTACCCCGGTAGGGGATACTATTATTGTGGACCATGTATACCGGTCCTGTTTGGTCACTATTGGGGGTCTGGAGACCCGAGTGGACCTGTTGCTTCTCAGCATGATCGATTTTGATGTTATATTGGGCATGGATTGGCTATCTCAATGTCATACTATTCTGGACTTTCATGCCAAGACAGTAACCTTGTCTATGCCGGGCATTCAGAGGATCGAGTAGCGAGGCACGAGTGATTATGTACCTAACAGGGTAATATCTTTCCTCGAGGCCCAATGAATGGTTGGGAAGGGATGTCTCTCTTATTTAGTATTTGTGTGGGAGGTCGAGGCCCAGACTCCCAATATTGATTCTGTTCCCATTGTGCGAGACTTTCCTGATGTGTTTCCCTCAGACCTGCCGGGCATGCCGCCGGACAAGGATATTAATTTTGGGATCGATTTGGTGCCAGGCACTCAGCCTATTTCTATTCCCCTATATCGGATGGCACCAGCTGAGCTGAAGGAATTGAAGGAGCAGCTCCAGGAACTCCTAGATAAGGGGTTCATTCGACCGAGTGTGTCGTCGTGGGGTGCACCGGTCATGTTAGTGAAGAACCGGTATCCTTTGCCCCGTATTGATGACTTATTTGACCAGTTACAGGGCGCACATGTGTTTTCTAAGATTGATTTGCGCTCTGGGTATCACCAGCTGAAGATTCGGGAGCCAGATATCCCGAAGACTGCCTTCAGGACCCGATATGGTCACTATGAGTTCCTTGTGATGTCTTTTGGGTTGACTAATGCCCCAGCAGCATTTATACATCTGATGAACAGTGTGTTCAGGCCCTATCTAGATTTATTTGTGATTGTGTTCATTGATGACATTCTAGTCTACTCTCGTAGCCTGGAGGAGCATGCTCGACACTTGACTATTGTATTGCAGAGATTGAGAGAGGAGAAACTGTATGCCAAGTTCTCCAAATGTGAGTTCGGGCTTGAGTCCGTGGCATTCTTAGGACACGTGGTGTCCCGAGATGGTATTCAAGTAGATCCGAGGAAGGTCGAGGCAGTGCAAAGTTGATCCGAGGAAGGTCGAGACAGTGCAGAGTTGGCCTAGACCGACCTCAGTTACTGAGATCCGTAGCTTTCTGGGATTGGCAGGGTATTATCGCTGATTCGTTCAGGGGTTCTCTTCTATTGCTTCACCCTTGACTAGATTGGCTCAGAAGGGTGTTCCTTTCTTATGGTCCGAGGAGTGCGAGGAGAGCTTTCGGAAGCTCAAGACAACACTGACCACAGCACCAGTCTTGATTCTGCCGTCAGCTTTAGATCCTTATACTGTGTATTGTGATGCCTCAGGAGTTGGCATTGGTTGTGTGTTAATGCAGGAGGGTAGTGTCATTGCTTATGCTTCTCGTTAGTTGAAGCCCCATGAGAAGAACTACCCTGTTCATGATTTGGAGCTAGCAGCCATAGTTCACGCTTTGAAGATTTGGAGGCATTACCTGTATGGTGTCTCATGTGAGGTGTACACGGATCATCGCAGTCTTCAGCACTTATTCGGACAGAAGGACCTTAATTTGAGACAGCGGAGGTGGCTGGAGTTGCTTAAGGATTATGACATCACTATCTTGTATCATCCGGGGAAGGCCAATGTTGTGGCCGATGCTTTGAGTCGGAAGGCGGTTAGTATGGGCAGCCTAGCTTTCATCCCAGTTGGGGAGAGGCCATTTGCTTATGATGTTCAGGCCCTAGCCAATCGGCTAGTGAGGTTGGATATTTCAGAGTCGAGTCGAGTGTTGGCTTGTGTTGTATCTCGATCTTCCTTATATGATCGCATCAGGGAGCGACAGTATGATGATCCACATTTGCTTGTCCTTATGGACAGAGTGCTGCACAATGATGCTAGGGATGTGACTATCAACAGTGATGGTGTTCTGAGGATGTAGGGCCGTATATGCGTGCCCAATATAGATCGGTTGCAGGAGTTGATACTTGAGGAGGCACACAGTTTGCGGTACTCTATTCACCGAGGTGCCGCGAAGATGTACCAAGACTTGAGACAGCACTACCTGGTGGAGGAGAATGAAGATGGATATTGTTAGGCATGTAGCTAAGTGCCTCAATTGCCAGCAGGTCAAGTATGAGCATCAGAGACCGGGCGGTGTTCTTCAGCGTATGGTCATTCCCGAATGGAAATGGGAGAGGATCACCATGGATTTTGTTACTAGACTCCCTCGGACAGTGAGGAAGTTTGACTCTGTATGGGTGATTTTTGATTGGCTGACTAAGTCCGCACATTTCATCCCAGTTAGTACTACTTACTCATCGGAGCGGTTGGCAGCGATCTTTATTCGGGAGATTGTCAGGTTGCATGGGGTCCTAGTGCCTATTATATCTGACAGAGGCACTCAGTTTACTTCTCAGTTTTGGAGAGCATTTCAGCGAGAGATGGGTACGTGAGTTGAGTTGAGCACCGCATTTCACCCCCAGACAGAAGGGCAGTCGGAGCGCACTATTCAGATCCTAGAGGATATGTTGCGAGCATGTGTGATTGACTTTAGTGGTTCATGGGATGAGTTCTTGCCACTTGCTGAGTTTGCCTACAACAATAGTTATCAGTCGAGTATTCAGATGGCCCCGTGTGAGGCATTGTATGGTAGACGGTATAGATCTCCCATGGGATGGTTTGAGCCTGGTGAGGATAGATTGATACGGACCGAGTTAGTTCAAGATGCCTTGGATAGAGTGGAGTTGATTCAGGAGAGGCTTCGCACAGCACAGTCATGCTAAGGGTTCGAGAGTTGTCTTTCATGGTTGGTGAAAAAGTATTGCTGAAGGTTTTACCCATGAAGGGTGTTATGCGGTTTGGGAAAAAGGGGAAACTGAGTCCCAGGTTCATTGGGCCTTTTGAGATACTCAGGAGGGTTGGAGAGGTGGCATATGAGTTGGCCTTGCCACCCAGCTAATCCAGCGTTCATTCAGTATTCCATGTGTCTATGCTTCGGAAATATATCGGGGATCCGTCCCATGTATTAGACTTCAGTACCATTCAGCTTGATGGTGATCTATCTTATGATGTAGAGCCAGTGGCTATTCTGGGTAGAGAGGTTCGAAAGTTGAGGTCCAAGGAGATTACTTCAGTCAAGGTGCAGTGGAGAGGTCGGCCTGTGGAGGAGGGTACTTGGGAGGTTGATAAGGAGATGCGGAGTAGATACCCTCACCTATTTGAGCCTCCAGGTATGTTTCTTGACCCGCTCGAGGACGAGCGTTTTCTTAAGTTGGGGAGAATGTGATGACCCGGCCCGTCATCATGTGAGTCATCACCCCGTTACCCCCGTTATCTGCTTGTTAATGTTGTAATATGCATGTTGGGTAAGTTTGAGTCAATTCGGATTGAGTTTAGTTGGAAATGAGACAAATAGTCTCTTAGAAGAAGGAATAGTTGAGAAAAGTCAGCTGGATGTTGACCTGTGAGTCAGAGAGTTCGGAATCAAATTCTGATGATTCGGTCAGCTCCGGGAGGTCATTTGTGAGCTAGGAGAGCAATCGGAAGTGAATTTGGAGGTCCGGTGTAGTCTTAGGCTTGAATTGGCTAAAGTTGAATTTTGGCAATATCCGATCGATAGGTGAGATTTTGATCCGGGAGTCGGAATGGAATTCCAACAGTTGCACTAGCCCCGTTAGGTGATTTTAGATGTGCCTGCAAAATTGCAGGTCATTCGGAGGTCGTTTGGTTGGGTTTTTGATCGAATGCCGGTTTTGGAAGTTTGAATGAAAACTTAGGCTTGTATTTGCTTGGATTCGATGTTTTCCGTGTTTGAGGGCATGTTTTATGTTTGGAACAAGTTTGTATCGTGTTATGGAGTATGTTGGTGGTTTTTGTTGGGGTGCCGGGGGCCTCGGGATGAACTCGGGGGTCCAAACGGACCATTTTTGGCCTAAGACAGCAGCTGAATTGCTGATGTATTTGCAGAAGAAATTCCTTCATCGCGTTCGTGATGAAGGGCACGCGTCCGCGAAGGGTATCAAGGTTGTTCATCGCATTCGCGATGGGCTAGACGCGAACGCATAGGTCCAGGACCGGAGGCATCGCGTTCGCGGGAGGTTTGGACGCGTCCGCGTAGGCTTGGGGGGATTGGTCATCGCGAACGCGGCAGGGAGCACGCGTTCGCGTAGAGTAAAAAAAATGGAGGCTGAGAATTTGTTCATCGCGAATGCGTGAAGAGCGTCACGTTCGCGAAGGGTTAACTTGGTAGAGCATCGCGAACGCGTGGGGATTGAACACGAACGCGTAGGGTAAATGGCTCAGGCAGTGAATTTAAAACCAGAACATTTCATATACGAGTTTCATTCATAAACCATCCATTGTTGAAGCCTAGAGAGAGAAAGTGACGGGAAATAGCTGGGAGATCATCGGGATATTGTCGGAGGTAAGTTTTGTGGCTTAATTACGCGCTTTTATCATGAAATCATTGATTATTTCTATGAAAATGGAAGATTAAAGGTGGGTGTTAGCCCTAGGCCTAAAATTGTAGAAAAATACCGATTTGAGTGGGCAAATGGAGTCCGAATTTGATAAATTTTATATGCCTAGACTCGTATTGAGACGAGGGTTCCGAATATGTAACTTTTGTAATTTTTCGAAAAGCACACCAAAAGTCGGGTTTTGACAACTTTGTGGGTTTTGATGCAAATTGGGTTATTTCGAATGGGTTGCGTGAATTTGGCATATATTGATGTATTATCATTGATTTTGAGCAGATTTGGCATCCGAGGAGATTGATTTGCGAGGCAAGCGCAAGGCGGATTGAGACTTCTACCGGTTCGAGGTGAGTGGTAGTAGTAAATAATGTACTAAGGGTTTGAAACCCCGTACTAGCACTTCACAGTGCTATGTTGAGATGAGATACGCGTCTTGTGATGGGCGTGGTGACATTGTGATTGGGGGTTCGGACTTGGTCCTTCCCGGCTAATAGAATACTATGTATTATGACTGATAATGAGATTATAACTGTGTAATTGGGCTAATAGCCATGTTTGGGGCCTTGTGCCAATCTGTATATCATTAGGGAACCTGTAGAGCTAGGTGACCCTTATATCGTGTTGGAAACTTACACTCAGCCGTAAAACTAGCTGAATAGCATACTAAGAGCAGTACTTGATGTACACTGCAAGATATAGGTTATTTAGAGTGGAAACTCCCTGAATTAGCTGAGTGGGCCTGAAAGGCCAATCATATACTAATTGGGACAGGGTCGAGGACCCGTTAGGAGGTATTATATACATATATATAAATATTGGATCGGGCTGCATGCCGCAGCAGTATATATATTGGATCGAGCTACACGCCGCAGCAGTATATATATTGGATCGGACTGCACGCCGCAGCAGTATATATATTGGATCGGGCTGCACGCCGTAGCAGTATATATATATATATATATATATATATATATATGGAGCGGGCTACACGCCGCAGCATTATACTTATTCAGATACTTATACCTTACAGACACATGTATATGTCACCATATATTGAGATGGCTGTACACCGTTGTGGTACGAGTCAGGATTTAGTCAGTGTGAGACCTTGATAAGATAAATATGGACTGGTAATCTGAGTACTTACTATAGTGATGACTTACTCGTGGGGGTTTGCCTTAGAACTATTTAGTGATAGCACAAGAGTTCTTACTTTCAGTTACTGTTTATTATTATTACTCACTGAGTTGAAATATACTCACCCCACTCCCCTGCACTTTCTGTGCAGATCCACAGGTGCCCGAGAGTAGTTGAGTCGTGGTAGCTGCTGATCATTATCTACTTTTGCGGAGACTACGAGGTAGCTGCCGGCGTCCGCAGAACCTGTTTTCTCCTTCTTTATCATTTTGCTGTTTTCATCTTGTTTAGACTTGTTTGTACTAGGATGTGTATTCTGTAGAGACTCAGACTCGTGACATCATGATTCGGTTGGGACCGTGTTTTGTATGTTGCTATTATTGCGTTTGTCACATTGACATGAACACTTGCTGTTTAAGTTTAACTGGATTAATTGGAATTAATAATTGGCTGGTTTAAGAGATGATATGGTCGGGCTTGCCTAGCATTGTGTTGGGCGCTATCACGACCGGGGTTTGGGTCGTGACAGTACAACTGCTTATCGTTATCGTTTCAATAAGGTTTCGATTTTTTCGATTTCTTTTATCGAAGAACCGATAACAAATAATCGATTCGATTTATCGATAATCCGATTCGAATGCACACCCCTACTGGCAACAAAATGTAAGCCAGATTAGTGCTATTTGTTGAGTTAAGTTAATGTATCAAGAAACATCCCTCTCAAGTAAAGGTGAAGGCAAAGGGGGTATCCTATCTCTTGCAGAAATTTGAGAGACGATGAAAAGAATTCTCATTTCAAAATTGCAACATCCCGTATGTTTAATCCTGTCTAAGAAATATCTTGTAACAAAGCAAATATTTGTTGAAGTTTTGTAGCCTGGGATCTGATCAAAGAAATTCTACAAAGCAACTTCCTACCTAATTCAGTCCATAGTTTGATATAAAATCAAGCTTTTGGTTGCTTCATTGGGCCTTTCAAAATCAGCAATCCACAGATACCAAGAAGAAATTACAGTCATAGTTCCAACGATCTCGATTTCTGATCATCTTTTTTGGAAGTTGAGAACTTTGACTGATATTGCAAAGACAACGAAGAAGAGCAAGCTAAATGCAACAAGTATGACAGCTGACCAGGTAATCCACCCAGGTTCAAAACCTAGACTGACATCCAGATACTCTTTGACAGTGCCTTCAAACCCAGGTCCTGTAATTCGTTCTTCTACATCGCCAAGTTGAGAGCTAATGATGCCTCGTAACGTCCATGCCACTGGGCTGATGTAGTAGAACCATATCCACCATCCAGGGATACTCTGCATGCATAAGATAGAGAAACAACAAAATTCAAAAGGACTAATTGTCATAAGAGATCCAAACACTTGTATAATCCTACTAGAGCCGGAGGAAACCATGAGTTTGGCTTCAACAGGGTTGCAATTTACACTCCATAAAGACTTGCATAATTTGACAAACATGCAGAAATTCTTAAGCAATAAGCTAGAGACAGATTCATGATTTAAACTTAATGAGTTCAACTATTAAGATTTTAGCATTAATATTATTATGATCTCAGAATTTAACATTTGTTGAAGTTTTAGTGGTTACTATGTTTGTTGAACCTTTAGAACAAAATGTTGCATCCGCCACTGCAATAAACCACAGTACAATTGACAACACTGCAATGCTAAATAAAAAACATAGGCTTTTTAGCAAAAGTATGCAACGCATGCTGCAGAAAACAGTAGTCAAAGCATCAGCAAACACGTTGATGACTCCTTCCAAATTCAATTAAAGCTTAACTTCCATATTACCCTAGATTGCCAATAGAGAGGTCACTTGATGCCACATTAAGATATAATCTCTTCCTGCCAATTAACTCCTCACAGGGAAAAAAAAAAGAAAAAGAGAAGAGTGGAAGAAATCTCTAGTACAAACTACACAGTTGTAAAGTTACTGTATTCAGTAAGCAAAGGAACCACAGTGGACAAACAAACTATGGTTCCAAGTTCTTCCTCCTTAGATTATTGTTAGTATAATTTTACAGCTCTGCTGAATTTTTCTGTTTCCCTTCTTTTACATTCGCAAAAGAAATTGTTGCTTATATTTTACAATCAAAATCACCCGGCACTTTAACATAATTGATGATTTTAGGACAGGAATTGTAAAATACGAGTTAACTAACCATATAAACTAGTTTGATTAAAATAGACTGTTTAGAATGAATCGCCTATACAGAACCATTTGAAATCTAATGTGGTGCTTCATCATCCCAAAACATTGTCTTTTCTAAGTGTACTCGTGCTAATACTCTTTTTCGTGCATGTGTGTATATGTATATATCCAAACACACACTTTTGGGCCTCGAGTAAATCCTTTAAGCAGATAAAAGTAGGAAGGGTGATTTTCTTAAGCACACAACTGCTGTAATTTCTGATGAGTGTGTGTTGAGGAAAAGAGTACTCACGGGTGCTGGAACAAGAAAGCCAGACATGAGGTTCCACAGCGAATAGAATGCAGATGAAATGACAGCAGCCAAATGTTGATTTGGCGTAAGACCAACAGCCATCATGCCGTAAAAGGTGAAATAGCTGAATGTCAGAAACATGAACAGTAGATACAGGAAAAATTTGGCTGCAATATACCAACAAAAACACGAGTTAGATTATCTGACCACCAAGTACAAACAAAAAGGAATTTAACTTAAATTGCTATTAGTGCATTTCCCATGAAGGACATGGATTAATGGAATTAACATATTGAAATTCAAAATGAGTAACATCGGAGAAATATATATTAACTACATGAATTGAAGTTAATGGTTGAAATGTCAGAGGAAAGACGTACATCTCATTATGTTCCATAAAAAGGGTTGATACTTCAATGGCTATTTTGTTGCGTATGCATCTTTATTTCTTGGTTAACAAGTCAAATTTTGTTCCCTATATTTCTAAAGAAGAGAGAGAAAAGAGACAAGCATAAAATCCAAACCTACATTGCTTACCTCAATGCAAAAAGAACTAATGCATGTTCATGGATTTTTTAAAATTAATTTCCAACATAAACTGCAGTAAATACTGAAGAAAAAAATCCAGGAATCAAAATAGACAAACATAATAAGCTGCAGACTGCAAAACAAACAGATGGTGTCTCACACAAGGCAAGCTAACAGGCCTTTTTCAAGGACTAGTTAAAACTATATTAACATCCTTGGAAATAGGAGATCACATTTTGCATGCTACTTTTGGGAACTCTAAATATTTAGGCATGATTTTTCAAGAATCGTATTTCTTTGAAAAGTGGAAAGCAACATTGTGATCCAACTACTGCTTTACATAAAGAAGAATATGAATGTATGGTAAGCATTCCCATTCCTTGGATATGGGAGATTCACTTTTTCATACTACTTTGGGAACTCCTTTTTTGGGCATGATTTTTCAAGAATCACATTTCTTTGAATAACGCAAAGCAACATTGTGATCCAACGACTGCTTTACATAAAGAAGAATATCAATGTACGGTAAGAATTACTGTAAAACATCAGAAAATGATATATGCAACAATGGTCTTTGATATTCATGTTACACAGATAAACTTTCATAGAAAAGCAGATGAAATCCTTGGGGGTTGTTATTCAGCAGAATGGTTCACAGATAAACCATCCAAAACGGCCGCTCAGTCCATTCCTTGAAGAACTAGGGATAGGTAAGATCAAAGACAAAATGGAGTTGATCATGAAAAATAACAATTTTTAGTTCGTACCAGGTGTCCTTTCAAAGTTGATCATGAAATATGTAATGACTCCATATAGTAATGTCTGGATGAGGATGTATGGAATCTCGACTAACCCCTGTTTGCCAAAAGAGAAGAAGTTTATTGATATTAGTAATCAATCACATCATCTTTTTCTAAAAACAATTCAATGTCGTGTCTTATTGAGTAGTCCAGAAAATATAACACACTATATTTATTGCAGCTCGAAGCAATTAAGATGCACTTGATGTGAATTGTGTGCTAACCTGAGCTACTGCATATGGTAGGGGAGAGTACATTCCAGCAGCTTTCTCCCTGTAGAAAACTGTTCTCTCAATAGCAACTACCGGCTGTACAGAAGAAGCATTATTGACTCCCAGGAACAAGCATGAAGAATAAAGCGCGCCCATAACAACGAACAAATTCTGAGTTGAGTCCCTGTGGAATCGTTTTTCATGGGTACCACCAGTTAATGGTTTAAGAAATCGTCCAGTAAATTGATACCAATAAAGGATCAAATATTACCAAGATCAATTGCCATTATTACAAATCTGAAAACTGAAAAACCTATTGGCTAAGACGGCATTTCCAACTTACACATAGTATTCAAAAGACCAATCCATAACAAGCAATATAGGAAAGAAACATATAAAGATGACAAGCGAAACTAATATAGCTTATTCATTCAGATTCACCTACTCAAAATGTAAGATTTTATCACCTCAGTTCCACAACCCACCTTAACTGAATAATGCATCTAGTACAAAATATTTTAAACCATCGTGCCTTGATCTCACTACTTAAACCTTTTTTTAGGAACGCATTGTGTATGTATTTGGTTATAGCTAACTTGTGTTTTCGAAAGAGGGAGAAGCATTTGGTCACCTTCCAAAGTTGATAGAGGTGATAGAGGTCTATGCTCGGAATGCAAGGTTACTCCGAGCGAGAACATTGTGACTCATCATAGACTCTTGGTTATGGACTTATATTAAGAGGAGGAAGAATAAGAGGGCGGTGTATGGCCAACCCAGTGTTAAAAATAGCGTGAAGCGAGGAAAAGCGATAACCCCCATTTCACGAAAAGCGAGAAGCGAGAAGCGAAGCGCCCGCTTTTTTTAAGTGAAGCGGAATTTAAAAAAATAAAATAAAATAAATACGGCATAGATAACACATGTAATTGTAAGCAAATGTTCAATACCTCAATTAAAAAACTAAAGAGTAGCATCAAATTGGGCAGAAACTGGACAAATTTGGGCACAAACTGGACAGAAATTGGGCAGAATTATTCGGAAAATAATTCGCCAGCATTTCGGCACTTTTTGGATGTTTAGAAAGAAAAAGAAGAAGAATGAAAATAAAAAGTGCAAAAGCAAAACATACCTGTTGAAACTTGAAAGTCGTTGGTGTAGTGTTGAAGTAGAAAAGAAGAACCCTAGTTTGCTTGAAGAAATCGCTGGTTTAGAACCCTAAACTAGCTGCTGAAGAAGTCGAAGAAACTACTAGGTCTGGAACAGAAGTCAGCAATTTTATTTTTTAATTGAAAAAAGACTTTAGGTCTTTTAATTAAAAAAAGCGACCGCTTCTTTCGCTTCGTTCCGCTTCACCGCTTTTCGCTTTTTTAAAGAGAAGCGGGCGCTTTTGTTTACCTGAGCCGCTTTTAATTAGAGTAGCGCCCAACCTCCCGCTCCGCTTCGCTTCTTGCTTAAAGCGAGGAAGCGGGCGCTTTTCTGAACCCTGGGCCAACCAAAGATCAAGTGGGGAGCCTTTACTAAGGATATAGTCCTATAGTTGGGGGGAGAAGTTGTAGGCAATGAGGGCTTGGAGGAGTAGTGGGGACGCGAGTAATATGTGGATTTCGATAGCAAATTGCATTGGTAAAGCTGCTAGAGAGGTGTTAGAGGTCTTGAAGGTTACCATAATGAACACAAAGGGGACTGGTGGCGGAATGAACAAGTCCAAGGAAAAGCGGAAGCCAAGAAGACGACGTATTTGAAGCTAGTAGAGAGAAAAGATGAGGAGGAGAGGAGTACAAATAGGGAAGAGTATAAGAAGACTAAGAACGAGGCAAAGTTAGCCGTTACAGAGGCTAAGAGTGCAACATTTGGACGTTTGTATGGAAAACTTGGGGCCAAAGGAGGGGACAAAATTTATACAGGCTAGCCAAGGTGAGAGAGAGGAAAGCCCGTGACCTAGTCCAATTGAAGTGCATCAAAGCCAAGAATGACAATGTATTTGGTGAATGACTCACTTATTAGACAAATATGGTAGTTGTACTTTCATGGACACTTGAACGAAGAAGGGAATACGGACATTGTGCTGGGAGTTGGAGCACTCCGAGAGTTGACGAGATTTTGAGTTTGCAGGCATATTAAGGTTGAAGAGTTTGTGAGGACTATGCACAAGATGAGCAGAGGTAGAGTGATCTAGCCAGACGAGATCCCTATGGAATTTTGGAAGAACACAGATATAGCAGGTTTGGAATGGATTACTAAGTTGTTTAATGTTATTTTTAAGAAGAAAAAGATGCCTGAAGAATGGAGGCGGAGTGCGATGATTCCGATGTAAAAAAATAAGGGGAATATCTACAATTGCAACAACTATAGGGGCATCAAGCTGCTAAGTCACATCATGAAAGTTTGGGAGAGGGTAGTGGAAGTTAGGGTGAGGAGAATGTTTCGAGAATCAGTTCGGATTCAATGTCGGGGCGGTCGACTACTGAAGCCATTCACCTTATTAGGAGACTGATGGAGCAGTATAGAGAAAGGGAAAAGGGACTTGCACATAGTGTTCATTGACCTCGAGAAAGCTTATGAAAAAGTCCCTAAGGAGATTCTTTTGATGTTTGGAGGTTAGAGATGTGCTTTTAGCTTATATTAAGGTGATCTAGGTTATATATGATGGCGTTAAGATCGGGTTAACACAGTGGGAGGAGACTTGAAACACTTCCCAGTCGTGATGGGATTGAATCAGGGATCCGCGCTTAACCTGTTTTTTTGCCGATGGATGTTCTGACACGGCACGTCCAAGGGAGGTGTCATAGTGCATGTTATTTGCGGATGACATAGTACTAATTGACAAGACGCGAGCTAGAGGTTTGGAGACAGACCTTGGAATCAAAAGGTTTTAAGTTGAGTAGTATTAAACACAGAGTACTTGGAATGCAAGTTCAGCGACGTGACTTATGAAGGGGGCGTGGAAGTGAGGCTGGATTCGCAAATCATCCCCAAAAAAGGGAGTTTCAAGTACCTCAGATCTATAATCCAAGGTAATTGAGAGATTGATGAGAATGTCACACATCGAATTGGAACGGCGGATGAAATGGAGGCTCACTTCCGGGGTTTTGTTTATAAGAAGGTGCCACCAAGACTTAAAGGTAAAGTTTTATTGAGTGGCGTTTAGACCGACTATGTTGTATGGGGTGGGATGTTGGCCCTGTCAAAAACACCCATGTCCAAAAGATGAAAGCAGCAAAAATGAGGATGTTGAGATGGATGTGTAGGCATACTAAAAGTGATAATATTAGGAATGAAGATACTCGAGACAAGATAGGAATGAGCCCCGAGGAGGACAAGATGCAGGAAGCAAGATTGAGGTGGTATAGGTATGGGAAGAGGAGGTGCAGAGATGCCCTGATGATAAGGTGTGAGAGGTTTGCCATGGTAGGGGTAGGCTCAAGAAGTATTGGGGAGACGTAATTAGGCATGATATGGAGCAACTTCAACTTATTGAGAACATAACTATTGATAGGAGGGTGTGGAGGTTGTGAATTAGGGTGGAAGGTTAGTAGATAGGCATGCATGTCTCCTTTCATGCCGGTAGCACTAGTAATAGCCTCGTATTTTCGTATCTTCTTATCCGCAGATATTTTTACTATACGTTGCTTCCTTCGCTTCGATTATTCTATCATATTCTATCACCTTATCATACTTCCTTGCTGTTGTTACTGCTGATTGTTTCTACTCTTTTTCATTTTTCCTTGAGTCGGGATCTATCAGAAACACCCTCTCTACCTTCATAGGGTAGGGGTAGGGTTTGCGTACACTCTACCCTCCGCAAACCCCACGTTGTGGAATTACTTTGGGTTTGCTATTGGTATTGTTGTTGTTGCATTGTGTAGGTATTTCTTCAAAGAACCGATTAGGGCTTAAATTATAGTTACCCTTTTCACCGTTAAGAAAAGAGCAAATGAAAAGGAAAACTTCAAACGTGATAGAGCGACAACTACATTACGTCGTCCTTAGGATTGGCAGAAACTTGTACAGTTTGCGTAGGTAATTAATCTTATACACTCAATAGGGCTAAATGTACTAGAGAAACATAAAAAGTTTATTATGCTACCACTTGGACAGGGACGGTCCAGAGATATGCCTATAATTGTAGGGTGAATTTTCACCTCTGAGGGTTCTATAATTGTAGGGTAAAACAGTAGAAAAGCTTCCACAACCTCCTTCAAACTTAATTCTAATCTTCTCAGCAAAGTGGAGAAAAGATGCATATTAAATTTGAGCAGCCATTTTAAGTTGAGTTTCTGTTTAACCATTACTACTATTTCTCAACTATAACTATGGACCAAAAAGTTTTGAAGTCAAGTAGGCTTGCTTGGAAGGTTAACCACTACCACTATTTCTCAACTATAACTATAAAGACTACAAAAGTTTTGCAGTCAAGTAGTTTCACTTGAAGGCTGGGTGTTTTATGTGACTGGCTAGCTATTGAAGCCCTTTCAGGTGCACTAAACCCAGTCCAATCACTATCTGAAATCTAGCTATATGATGGATTGGACAACTAAGAGAAGTTTCTAGTCAGCATCGAATGTTGAATTTTTCATCCACTACAACAATGTGGCCCTCGCAATTCATCAATGTTTCTCAAATTTCAAATTCAAGAACTTCTTGCATTTTTGCGGCTGTCAGGGTGATTGAAACGTCGAACTAAAATTATTAAACACTTCAAGGGATGATTCCAAGAGAACAAGAAGATAAGGAGGATCCAGTTATTCTTATGCCACATAAATATGTAACTGCAATTAGACATTATGGGATGATAATACTTGATTGTGCCGACGTGAATTCATCGTATAATAAGGCAATGCACTATATAATATTAGATTGACACATAAAATGCATTTCCTTAAAGTACAAGATCTGTCCTAACTTCTAGCTTACTTTCTTGTTTTCTCTCATTATGTTAATTTGCATAGTTCTGCTCCTTTCAATCTGGCACTCCAACTATTTTGTCCATAAAAGTTCTATATTTATATCCTTATAAAAAGAAAAAGAATAGCAACCCTCTTGTTCTCACATATCCTTCTTCAAGAATCCCCCCCGAAGTATGTAGCGAAAGTTGTTCCACAAATACATCAGAATGAAAAGTGCCCTCCCCGTGTCTGCTTTATAGAGAGTGAAAGAATTATCCAATAGTTTGCTCAAGATATTTCATAAAAGAAAACTTACCTTCTCGAACCAACATCCCAAAATACAGAACCGACAATCAGAGCACTCAATGTTGTGAAGAACAACCTAACAGCATTATAAGATGGACTTCTCCAGTACACCAGATTTTGCTTCCACAGACAGATCCTAAACTGAGAAAGTGCCCCTTGACTGTACTTGGTGTTGAACTTTAGAGGTTGTGAATTCTCAGGCGGGACGCTCAGTTGTTTAATTGAGGCTTCCACCCCCCTATTTTTAGAGAAAGATATAAGTCCTACAAAATTGTAAATAAAGGAAAAAGGAAGAGAGTAATAACTAGTACATTTCAGGTAAAGAAGACATTTGTTAAGATCACCTGAACTGCTCAGAATTTCTGTATATTACTGCAAAATCTTCTCCTATTCTCTCTTCAGCAGCTGGAGTACTTATCTCAAGCATCCAGGTTGCAGGATTATAACCACTAGGAATTGGGGTTATCCCAGGGATACTCTACAAAATATTATCACAAACACGTGCAGCATGAATAATAGATTAGAGAAGTTATTAACCAAAATAAAGGAACCGCGTCATATAATTGAATTCTAAATTTCTAATTGTTTCTTTTATAAGTACAATCAGATTTTGACTATATCAATAGATGAACTATCTATATACAGAGACCACAATGAATTTTTTTTATGTAATTAAATGGGTAGTAACTAATCAAGATTAAAAATGAGGGTAACAGCAGTGAAATGCGGATCAACATCGCTGGGGCACCCCCACGACTCTACACCAAGAAAAGGTTAGAAGAATCTTTCTCTCAGTTTTAAAGTTGTACAGGACACTTTACATCTCTTGAAAGTAGTTTTCCTAGCACAGTTGAATAACTGTACTAAATGAATGATGGAGGCATAAGCACGTACCTGAAAGTAGTCAATCATAGTTTGCGACTTCTCCCCAAGCTTCCCCCCGTATACCACTTGTCCTCCACGTTTCATAAGAAGAAGCTACATGTTTTAACATCACATGAGCAGATGCCTGGCGCACCTCATGTAACTTATCTATTTCAGAAATGCCTTGGTAACATACCTCGTCAAATGCTTCAAAAATGTCAATACTTGGCTGATGGATCGTGCAAACAACGGTTCTGCCAGTGTCTACAGTATTACGAACAGTTCGCATTACAATGGCTGCTGCTCGTGCATCAAGCCCAGATGTAGGTTCATCCATGAAAATTATGGAAGGATTTGCCACAAGTTCTACTGCAATTGTCAAGCGCTTTCTTTGTTCTGTTGATAAGCCAGAACTGCCAGGCAAGCCTACCAAAGCATTCTTTAGAGAGTCAAGTTCCACCAAGTCCATTACCTCTTTGACAAACTCCTGCAGAATAAGATAGTCAAATGAGTTTTAGCATTTTAACCAAATAGATCAATCACAATATATTGAAATTCAGAAGATAAAAATGAAAACTGAACAGTGGTTGCAACTACCTCTCTTTGTTGCTTATTCACTTCTTTGGGAAGACGCAGATAAGAAGAAAACAATAGGGATTCATAAACTGTCACTTGAGGAGAATGTATATCATTTTGTTCAACATATCCTGAAATTCTAGCAAAAGTCTGTTGTTGTTTTGGGTATCCTGATATCCTAATATCACCCTCTATATATCCAGAAGTCTTTCTTCCAGCTAGGCAATCCATCAATGTGGTTTTTCCTGCTCCGCTCGAACCAACCAATGCAGTAAGAACACCAGGAGAGAAAACTCCACTAACATTTGACAGTAGTTGCAGCTTCCTTTCAGGTATTCCTTCTGAACTCATTTCCTGAAAAATGTATACATAACTTCTGCTAGATATGATGCGATTCAACATGTGCAAGTAAGCAAATTCTTCAGTACGAATACCTTTGGCATGTCAACAAAGTATCTGACATTATGGAAAGTCATTGTCAGTGGTTGGAATGGGAGTATCATCCCCTTTTTTTTAGTCGTCTCCTGGACAGGGTCTCCATTTGACTCAGAAATTTTACTCTTTCCTGCCAAACATTATCATAAATGGCTAAGAAATACACATCCAGTCAGCCATGAGAGAGAGGAATACTTTACCATCTATAGCTGATTTTAGACCAACAGCTTCTGGTGGAACAATTGCCTGAGATTTTCTTATTGCTGAAAGAATAAAGAGAGAAAAAAGAAACTCTAGTAAACAATGCAATAATATGCTGGCAATTCAAAATATAGAATACACGTGTTCAGTATCACTTACGGTTGAGAAAAGTCAAGGCTAGAGTCAGAAGAGTGTTGAAAAACAAAACGTAGAGCAATAAAGCACCTACTCCCAGCCAATACCAGTTATTGGATGTTGGTAAGCTATGCGATTGCAGAACAGCATTCCCAAGAGTAATGTTTCCGGTGGTTATCTTCTACAAAATTTCAATTGAAATGGTCCAACTGGTTAAGCTTCTAGAATATATATAATGGTTCATTCCTCTTCTTCTTCTTTTTTTTTTTTTTTTTTTTTTGTCTATGAATCACAAATCCAGTTTTTCCCAGGTATAGAGAGCACACCTCCATCCATCGTGTGGCAGTAAATTCATTAACTGAAATCGCTCGTTGTCCGTAGGACAATGGTGAAACCCAAAATGCCCACACCCACCATGGCTTGATCATTCCTGCAAGGATAGAGCCCCTTTCAATAAAAATTACTTCCTGTTATAAATATTTAGAGAAAAGTACAAATTTACCTTTTGGCAGGATAAAACCGCCCAATAAAAATGTGACTAACAGTGAAGCTGCTGCAATTGTATTTGAGATAACTAAATCTCGTGCAATAGAAGCTACTGTTCGGAAGAGACCCATTCCCATCTGGTGTACTACAATTAGTGCAAACAAGTAGCAGAAAAACCTGGAACATAAAGGGGATATAAGTAGGATAAGCAATGAAATGTAGCTTTGTCTATATGGGTGATGACAAAAAATAATTAACATGCCAAAAGAAAATGAAGGAAACTGAACATACCTCCCAGCACCAGGTGCGAAACCTACAGCCCAGTATACCACACAAGACCATACAACAGCTTCAATTACAGAATAAGGTAAACGCAGAATCCAACTACAGAAGGACCACGCCCATGCTGGATAAAACAAATTATCTCTTTGCTTGTAGAATACTGGGAGGCGGAATATTAAAAGAGGCAGTTCTGAAAATCCATTGAACATCATATGAATCAAGGCGAAAAACAAGCAAGAAAGATACAAGTTGGCATTCACCAAATCTGTGGGGTGTAACCGCGTTTTTAGAAACATTGTGCATGTTACAAATCCAACAAAAGCAACCTGCAAAATGTGTAAGAAAAGCCTGTGATACATAAAAATTAAGAGACTAACAACTCTATAGAGCGTTGAAAATGACAAGCTATTGATGCAAGGGCTGATACGGAGTCTAAGAAACAACTTGACACGCTAATCCAAATCATTAGAAGAATTAGAGCCCAAATGACATCCCTTGTTTTCATTTATACCCAACTCGTCTATACTGAATATAAAATTGTGCATCATTGCTTAGAAGTCATACTGGCCTGAAGGACCATGCATACTTGAATACGAGGTATAATGGAGACTCGAACTCTCAACCAGCTCAAGTACTCTGATATTTTCTTATTGCGTTTTCAATCTCAAAACTTCATGATGAGCATACATCATGAAGTTTTTTGAGAAATCCTCGGTCTTATTTGGATGCTCTTGTTTGGCCAGCTTGGAGAGCAGAAAATTAAATTAAGAGTCTTGAAAATTGTAGTTAAGATGTGTAAATGATGAGTAGTTTGTGGAAGAATTAAAGATAAGTATCATCTTACATTAGTTTGATAATTTGAAATTGGAGGCAGGAAATGAAAGTAGGTGACGCAGATTTGTGTAAAGAATGTAAGCTTACAAGCATACCTGACATGTTTTGAACATATAAAGAAAACTATGCCTAGTCATTAGAAGCCACTCTCTCGAGAAACAAGCTTTAAACAGCTCCCATCTGGGAACAGCAAACTTTGTTGTAGATAGAGCTGAAGGATGGCCTTTGGATCTATCATATGGAATAGAAAGGGAGGATTTTAAATCCTGCCCATATCTGGAATTTCTAAACGCTTCAGCTATTGCAGGAACAGGAATGTATTCATATGGTCTGGAATTATCAGCCCAGTACTGTGCCTGATCCTTTCTTGAGGTAACCTGCGAACAAACTAATTTTAAGTACCAAATGCACCCCGGGGCTATAAAGAACCAAATGAAAAGTACCTCTTGAAGAAAATCTGCAACACCCTTACGAGGTGGCAGTCCAAATCCTAATGACTCAAAGAATTCAATAACATCTGCTCGACGACCATGGTACACGACATATCCTTCAGAGAGTAATACCAGATCATCAAACAATTCAAAAGTCTCAGGTGCGGGTTGAAGAAGTGCCATCAACACTGTTCCTTCCATTAAATGAACAAAATTTCTTATGCACTTGACGATTTGGTACGTTGTAGAGCTATCAAGTCCAGTAGATATTTCATCCATGAAAAGTGTTTTCCTGGGCCCGACAATCATTTCGCCTATGTATGGAAAACCATTATTAGCAACTGTTCTGTCATCTGGACTGAAATTCCATGTAGCCACGTTACTTTCCTTCCATACGTTCAGAAAATGGAAAGTCTTCTGGGAATATCCCGAAACTATTTACTGAACTCAAGCTAACTCACTGACTCACTCAGGGGCGGATCCACCGTAGCGGTGGTGGGTTCATTTGAACTTAATACTTTCGACGTGGAACATAAATTTATATGTAAAATTATTTAAAATAGAAACAAATAGTTGATATTAACCCATAACTTTAACAATATAATTGGTTCAATACTAAAAAGATTAGAGGTTGAACCCAACAAATTCAAATCCTGGATCCGCCTCTGATCTCACTTACTTCAAGCACCCAACTATTTAAGGAGACATGCCACCTCATAGACAAACCAAATTCATGCAAAGGTAATCTTTGTACTGCTCAATTAACACTACTATAAAGAGTCTATGGATGTCAATATTTGCTCTATAACAACCATATTCTTTTTTGGGGGGGGAGGAGAGAGACCTGTCGTAACTCTCTTCCTTTGTCCACCTGAAATTCCTCTCATCATGTCATTGCCAACTATTGTATCTGAACATACATCAAGACCAAGAACTTTCAAGACGTAGTCTGTAGACACGCTGTGCCTCTTACCACCAACAGAAGATGCCTGAACAGTTATTGATTGCAACAAATATGAACATGAAAATGACATAAAAGTCCATGAGAAACCATATCATATACATGAATTAGCCTGGAAGATAGAGAAGCTCAAATCAAACCTTCATATATGCGTCTATTTCAGAGTTTGGACGTATATTCCTTTCCTTCTCTAGACGATCAATGTCTTTCATATAGTCTGCAAGTAAAATAACAGGGCAGGTTTGGGAAGGAAACATGCTATGTCATATTAGAAACACCTTAATTGGCTCTGATAAGCAGGCAAATTTGGAGATTTATCAATCACTAATTACATGACAAGAAACAGAATTTACCTTTGCTCTAAATCTTCTTTCAATTTCAGGAAACAATCACCATAGATATCTTTGTAATAAAGTGAAGAAGTTTTGTGATGGGTTTAGATTAGATTAGGAAAGATATTATCTGGAAATTTAATGCTCTTAAATCTTAGTACACCACTTCCTTTTGTCAATAGAATAAACCGAGTGTGGCAGGGGATTTAGTTACTACTCGTTGCTGTATTTCACCACTAGGCTAAATTATGGAACTAGATAAAAGGCATTGTACATAACAGGCCAAAAAAACAAAAAGAAAAAGAGAAGTTCCAAAAGTACGTATATATTCAATTCCATTCTCCTTCGATCTAGCTTGTTGCTGTAAAACCATCACAAATATTGTGTTGCAATAATCTTGTTATCCTTTTATTTTATCTCATGGGTCAACTGACAATAAAGAAGTAACATCTTGATTTCTAGAAATTAGCACATTCGGCTATTTCAGTTCTACATATTTCCTGAACTTCTGTTTAGGAATTAATTTTCTGGGATCTTTTTCCTTTAATAACGTTATTTCTATTCAAATTCTTGGGTAGTCAAATACATTTTTAATGTCTTTTTTTTTTGGTGGGGTGCAGAGCACAAAACCAGATAATTTAAAGAAATATATAGCACAAGGATATAACATGGTTCAGCAAGCTTAATTGTGCAACAAATTTGTTTACTAAGTGATACTCTTAACAAAGATAATATGAGAGATTTCAGGAAACCTGTGACACACATCTGCATGAGCAACCAAAATAGAATTGTCAAGTACATGAAGTAGAAATGTTTAGACAAACCTGAAAAACCTTTACTTGCACCTTGGAATCTCGCCGCATAATCTAAGGTTTCTCTTACAGTTAACTCGGCGATATGATTATCTGTCTGGCCTATGTAAGCTGACGTTCTTTGCACGCAAAATTCATCAAGCTTATGTCCATTATACGTAATAATCCCTCTTTTCTGAAACAAAGAGTTACGCAATTATATATGGTATTCTTTTTTTTCTCTTTTTTTAAGTCAATGGAATACAACGTCTGCACGAGCTCTTTAAAGAAGTAGAGCAAAGTGAAATTATATCTTAATTAAATAGTGCAAGTTAGAAAGGTAGCCTAGGAAGCAGATTATCTCAAAGAAGACATGCCCGTCAAATTAAGCTAACAAAAAACTTAATTCTATGATCAGAGATTTATTTGCCCCCCCTCCCCCTCCCCCAACACACACACACACACGCGAAGCCCCATCAAAATTAAGGGAGGGTAAAACACTGCCATGGTAACCGTCAGAAGCCTAAACTTTTCACCATTCCAAATTAAGTTTTCGATAAAACATCAAGAAAGCAAAGAGAAAATAGGAATAAAGTAGATTTCGCCAGTAACCGTGTTCAAAGTCACCATGAGTACATTAATTTGAAAATAAGAAATTGAATAGAAACACGTAGTTCTGCGCTCATGATAATCTCTAGTAATCTTTTGCAAGAAAAAATTTATCCGCACCTGAGTTTGATCTAAGCAGTCAAGAACAATAAGCACGAAACAGTTGAGAGTGCAGGTTACTGTCTACATGAAGAGGACATGCTTCAGCTTTAACTTACATCATAACTTCAAGCTGATTATCATAATGTAAAATTTTCATTCCAATAAGTGATAGCATGGGCGAAGCTACGTAGCTTCAAGGGTGGTCAGTTGACCACCCTTCATCGAAAATTTACACAGTATATATAGGTAAAATATTAGATTTTAGTGGTATATAACATATATTGAACACCGTTTATTGAAAATTTTTTATACTTCTTTCAAGTTTGAACACCCTAAATGAAATTTCTGGCTTCGCCACCGAGTGATAGTACATATATACTATAAGATTTCAACAAAGCATGGAAAAATAAGGACCTCAAATGGTTCGGGCACGTGCAAAGGAGAAGCCTCGATGCACCGGTGAGGAGGTGTGAGCAGTTGGTCGTAGTGGATACGAGAAGAGGTAGAGGGATACCTAAGAAGTATTGGGGAGAAGTGATCAGGCAGGACATGACACGACTGCTCATTTCCGAGGATATGGCCCTTGATAGAAAATTCTAGAGTTCAAGCATTAGGGTTATAGGATAGGGGTAGTAAAGTTTTCCTTACTTCATTCCGGGGGTGAGGCGGGGTTGCATTAGGATTGATCTTAGATGACTTACAGTTTATGTTGGACCCACGACAAAAGCTATCCACTACGGAAGCTATCCACATTGTCAGGAGATTGGTGGAACAATTCAGGGATAAGAAAAAGGACATGCACATGGTGTTTATTGACTTGGAGAAGGCGTGTGACAAGGTCCCAAGGGAGGTGCTATGGAGGTTCCTGGAGGTGAAGAGCGTGCCGGAAGCCTATATTAGAGCGATCAAGGACATGTATGATGGGGCTAAGACTAGGGCTAGGACGGTGGGTTGCGACTCAGACCATTTCCCGGTGGTTATGGGGCTTCATCAAGGATCCGCGCTTAGCCCTTTCTTATTTGCCTCGGTGATGGATGCACTGATATGCCATATCCAAGGGGGTGTGCCTTGGTGTATGCTATTTGCTGATGACATAGTCCTGATAGATGAGACGAGGGTCGTTGTTAACGAGAGGTTGGAGGTCACGAGACAGACTCTCGAGTCTAAGGGTTTCAAACTAAGCAGGTCTAAGACAGAATACCTGGAGGGCAAGTTTAGCGCTGAGTTGAGCGAAGTAGGCAGGGACGTGAAGCTTGGATCTCAGGTCATCTCCAAGAGGGACAGTTTTAAATATCTTGGGTCAGTGATTCAGGGGGACGGAGAGATCGACAAGGGTGTCACTAACCGTATAGGGGCGGGGTGGACGAGATGGAGGCTTGCATCAGGAGTCTTGTGTGACAAGAAAGTGCCATATAAACTCAATAGGAAGGTTTATAGAGCTGTGGTTAGACCTACCATGTTGTATGGGGCGGAATGCTGGCCGTTAAGAACTCTCATGTTCAGAAAATGAAGGTTACAGAGATGAGGATGCTCAGGTGGATGTGCGGGCACACCAGGTTAGATATGATTAAGAATGAAGTTATTCGGGAGAAGGTGGGGGTGGCCCCAGTGAATGAGAAGATGCAGGAAGCGAGGCTCGGGTGGTTCGGGCATGTACGGAGGAGAAGCCTTGATGCCCCGGTGAGTAATTGTGAGCAGCTGGTGGTGGTTGGCTCGAGTCGAGGCAGAGGGAGGCCTAAGAAGTATTGGGGTGAGGTGATTAGGCAGGACATGGCAAGATTGCGGATATCCGGGGACATGGTTCTTGGTAAGAAAGTCTGAGGTTTAGTATATGGTTGTAGGATAGAGGCTTCTAGAACTTCTCGTACTTCATTCCCGGGGCTAGGTGGGGTTTGATAGGGCTCTCCATAGATGACTTGCGTATTGTATTGTGCCCTCTTATGCAGTGGCGGAGCCAGAACCCTCATGAAGGGTGTTCAAAAAAAAAAATTTGTAGCTAGTGGGAATTGAACTCATGACCTTTTGTAAATTTTGAACACCCTTAACCACTAAACTACACTTTTGGATAGTGTTAAGGGTGTTCAAAACTTAATATATAGAGGTAAAAAATAGATTTTACCTTATATACGCAGTGTAATGTTTCGGCGAAGGGTGTTCGGGTGAACACCCTTACGCCCCCCTAAATCCACCACTGCTCTTATGGTAGTTACTGGTCGATATTATTGCATGCCATTTAATTTATGGTTTTATGTTTAGATAATCGGAAAAGGGTCAAATATATCCTTATACTATTGAAAAATGTTTAATATTACCCTCCGTTATACTATTAGTCCAAATATATCTCTAACGTCATACTATGGGTCCAAATATATCCCCGACATCATAAAAACGGTACAAACCCACCCTTCATGTGTTAACTGTCTCCCCTATGAACACATTTTATTGCTAAATCACCATTTCTCCCTGTTTGAAGCTACAAAGTTCAATTAATTTGAAGTTCTATCGTTATTTAGAAGAATTCACTGCCTCTACTTCCTTTTGTTGCTTCTCCGACCGATCCTAGAGTTGTACGTACTTTTACTTGACCTTAATATTTTGCATTTTATTTTGCATTTCCTTGTGTTGTCTGAATTTGTAAGACATATTTAGGGAAAATTTAGTAGCACTTTTATTTTAACATAAAATGTAAAGAGAAAAAAAAATGGTAGCCTTCCAGAAATGTGGTTGAAGAGAAAGAAACAAAAAAAAAATTAACTCTCGTGTCTAGGTTGTTTTTCTTTCTCACCATGGTCAATATTGAAACCTTAAACTAGTTTGCTCGTATCTTTGCTTAGTAATAAAATAAAACATATTTTCATTCGTATAAGCATGATTTGAATAGCAAAATTAGAATTTTCTCGGTTCACATTGTTTCATATTATCTTTAATTGTTAGCATTTCTTTTGATATAATTTGTTTGTATATATATGATGTGCAATTTTTCTTCAAATGAACTAGAAAGAAAGGTTATGAGGAAGGGATGAAAATGAGAGTATAATGGTGAGGTGGCAATGAAATGTTGTCATATGGAGGTAGTTAACGGAGGAAAGGTAGGTTTGTACCACTTTTAAGATGTTAGGGATATATTTGTACCAATAATATAACGTTAGGGATATATTTGGACTGATAGTATAACGGAGGATAATATTAAACCTTTTTTAATATTATAGGTACATATTTGACACTTTTCCGTTTAGATAATTATTTATGTAATTTCTGCTGGAGTCATTAATGCTCTTTTGTTTTTGTTTTTCCCTTTCTTTTTCTTTCTCTCCTGAGCCGAGGGTCGATTGAAAACAACCTCTCTGCCCTTTCGGGTAGGGGTAAGGCCTGTGTACGTATTACCCTCCCGAGATCCCACTTTGAAGGACTATACTAGGTAATTGTTGTTGTTGTTGTTGTTGTTGTCTTAGCCCCGGGCCTTAGATTATGGTTATTGTTATTGCATGTCATTCATCTTTCGGTTTTTATGTTTCTGTTACTATTACGATTTCTACTTGAGTTACTAATGAATTCTCTCTTGTTTTTTCTTACTTTATTTTCGTCTTTCTGAGCCGAGGGTCTATCGGAAACAGCCTCTCTGCCCCTATCGGGGTAGGGATAAGGTTTGCATACACATTACCCTCCCCATATTTTACTGGGTAGTTGTTGTTGTTGTTGTTGTTCTATTTGCCAAATCTCCAAAACCCCTACCTTTTAGCTCCAAGTTACAAAGTATTTTAGTGATGTATGTTATTAGGTCAATTAAAACTTATACTACAGTTTTGGAGCCACCAATGTTCAGAAGATGATAATCTCAGATGAATATGATTTATACATCTCATTGAGAGTAACTATCTCGAATGTAAAATGTATAAAAGAGTAAAAGAGCTTATAGCATCAAGGAATCTTTTCAACAGAACACAACTTCCATTAAGGAAGACACTAATTATGAAATCTGAAAGTCATAACAAGAGATAGGCTAGTACCGACCTGTAAGCCATTATCAAGCTTCCCTGAAAGCGCTAAAAGCAATGTAGTTTTACCAGAACCAGGAGGTCCCAGGAGCAATGTCATCCTAGCCAGAGCAATACAAACAGATTCATAAGATGCAATTTCTCTTATAGTCAAATTACTAACTTAAATTGCTATATTCAAATATGTTTAGTACTAAGCTGTTTTCACTTTCAGTTGTTCAAGTATAAACTAATACTTGGTAAAGTGTAACTATAGGGATTGATGAGAAGATACAAGCGTGGGGATGATTGATGGTCATAGTTATTTGTGGTACTCTATTGATCCTATGTTGATAAACGTGTTTGGGCCATTCCAAACTTGTTATTTGGTATGGAAAAAGCCCGTGTGTTATACGCTAAGTTATTTTCTTAGCTTTTGTGATGTGGTTTCTCAAAAGACAAAAAGTAGGAAATGGACATGTCTACTTACTTGGGACAAGTTTAGGAAGTTATAGAGGAGTTCAATAAGCTGATATCAATCATTGCTAATAATGAGAAACAGTTGGAACAACAACAAAAGATGTTCATAGTTCCAAAACTTGTTGGGCTTCCCAGTGTACTTGACGAAGTGCGAGACCAGATTTTGGTAGTTCAAGTATTCCTATATTAGATGAATTGTTCTCCCGCTTACTACATCTTACTGCCTAGTCAAACAGTAATCCTCTCACCAACGATGGGTTCTCCTGTCGTAGCATCTCAAACTATCGATTCATCAACCAGACACATAGGGGTGGAGTGGTTGGGGGGGGGGGGTGAGAAGGGGGTAACCAAGCCCCTTTGTTTTTTTTTTTTGTATATATATAAAGATGTTAAATCCCTTTGGCTTCTTCCCATGTTTACCTTTTTTTATTTTTTGAATTTCTTTGGTGAAAATCCTACATCCACCACTACAGCCACATCATATCCAGGCTGAACAACTTTCCAGATTTCCAGTGCATGTGTTGATTATAACGAATTTGAAGAATGTTGCTAATAATAATTAAAAGCTACCAACATAACAACAGTGGTCCTTTCATACACAAGGCAGTTATCAGCAGTAAAAAACCAAATAAAGAAAAAGAAGAAGAAGAGGTCAAAGCTTACCTTCCAGGTTTTACAACACCGTTGATGTTATTCAAAATGGTTAGAGAGTGTTTCTTAGGGCGGAATATCCTCAGTCGAGTCAATATATTCTGAAATTCACAAAATACACTTAGAGAAACTATCATAAGCTTTATTAGTCAAGGTAGAAGACTAACAGAGAATTAGTTGCAGGATTAAATGTTTTACCTCAAAGACATCGCGTACAGAATTCATTAAAGTAGGCAAAGCTCTGGAGCCAACATTCACATTTGCTGTGATTGTTATGTCCTCGTATCGAACTTCAATTTTAGGAACCTCCAATCCCACACTTTTTCACGAATGAAAATTTAAAGCCGTTATTAATAAGCTAAGCTATAAATATTATATTGCAAGTTCTGAAAGTTAGCAAAAAGAATAATAGCCTATCATTACCGTTTCGTTAACTAATTTCTCAAGATTATGCCATCTACGAGTTGATAATAGTATCTAAAAACTCAATATAATGGCTTTCCTTTCGCCTATTTTGGTGACATTATCCTAAATATTTTTCACAGTTCTCATCAAATATATTGGCACTAGGGGGACAAAGAACCAGTCAGCTCGGGGCTTAACGATTTCAAATTTTATTGTTTTATCAATTTTGTTTTATTTTTTCTCAATTTATTGGCTCTACAAGTTCAATTTATTGTTCTATATTTAATTCGAGTGCATTCTAATTTAAATTTTAATTTAAAGTAGCATGTGCTTAAAATCACATTTGTCTTCAGTTCTTAATATGAATATTCATTGTTATATAGTGTGCGCAATTTTGATAGGTTGATTAGATGCTGAAATAATAGATTAAAATTTAAAATTCCACATATAATTTACTTCGAGTTATGATGAATCCTCCTCTAGTTAGATGCAGAGAGTATAAAATTGTAGAAATCTTTATGCTTCTTGTTTATGTGATCTAATAATGTCAGAAAAGCATTGTAACTTAACAATACTTTACATTCAACTTTGATTTCTAAAGTAAACTAGTGATTCACAAAATTTCTAAAGTAAATAGTAGTAAAGCTCGATTGAGTATATGATAAAAAATGCAATTAACGGATGTATCAGATTCATGCAGAAATAACTTATATATGCATTAAGAGATTGTACGTTGTCGTATAGTAATCAGTCGCTAGAAAGGAAAGAGAAATGGATGTATCAGTTGAAAATACCTATCGAGGCGCTCTTTAACGCCGGAAAGCAACTTGTAGTTATCCTGTTCGGAAGTGGCCATTGCTCTATCGACGACAAGCTGGCGTGTATTCCGATCAAGTTTTCTCACATCGACAGTGTCTGTCCTCTCTCCCACGCTGTCGTCAGATTCCTCCGCTGTCCGCTTCACCAAAGCGAGATTAGTTCGCTTCCGCGTCGGCAGTTTCTCTAACGCCGCCCACATCAGTTCCTGCTCGTCTTCCGCCACCGACTCCGCATTCGACCGCCGGCCGAAACTCTCCTGTGCTTCCACATCTAATTCAAAGTACTCACTCCCATTCGACGCCGCCATTTCAAAACAAATCCAATAATGCTCAAGTTACAAACAGAAGTAGTTTTATGCAGAATTTGAGTAATCTCCCCTGTTTCTCTTACGATTATTTAGACGTAACACTTTTGATCTTACGCAGCTATGCATGTTCAATAGCAGCAATGTGTGTGTCCGCGTGTGTGTGAAGCAGGAAGAGTTTTACACGATTTTGAAGCCCTATTCGCCAGCTTTTATTTCTCTGTATGCACGGGTGATTACGAGCCTTTCTGTTAAAGCGGGACGTTGTCATTCTTTAAGCTACATTTATGGGATTTCGAAGGTTATCAAAATTACAGACATGTCCTCGGCGAACGAAGCGTAACGTCTGTTCGGGTAACTACCCATTGCCCTCTTCTTGCGATCACCATTATTAATACACGTAGCCATTTGCTTCACGTTTCTCTATTACTTTTTGACAATTTTCTACAAAGTTGGGAGGCCTCATAACAGATTACTCGAATTCGATACCTACATATTACTACCTAGCGTATGCGAGTATATATATATATATTTGGAATGTAAAGAGTTTTTAGTCAGAATTCACACGTGCAAGTTTTCCTCATACATACATACCACTTTTTATTTTACTAATATATAATTACTAGTATTGGAACCCATTAAAAATACTAATTACTTCAAAATGTGATATCTCTTTGTATGGGGTCGAATTCGATGTAATCGATAAGGGCTGAGTGCATCTCCCCCACGCCTACGCGGCATCGAGGGTACGACCCTCGCTCACGTCCTTAACAACAAAGGCGTGGCACGCAGGCCCCCTTTTCCCTCCCTTCTTTACATTTTAAGGACGTCACCAGCCCCTCGACGAATGATATCTTTAGCGCGGGGTTTTCCTTATTGTGGGGGACAAGTGTTATTTTTTATAATACAACTTCTGATTATTCTCTCTCTATTATTCTCTCTCTTTTTATCCTCTCAGTGATAATCATTGATAATCTATATAACTTCGCCATTTCTGCTAAGGTTCGATATAGATATTTCTCCGGGGTTTATTATATTTGATTACGATTTATCCTTTTCTCACATTTTTGATTTCCCATAACTCATAAAGTAATCGGTAACTTTTGAGTCAAACAATTTGGCGCCGTCTGTGGGGATTTCGAGAATCAAACCTATAATATACACCCAAAGATCAGATAACCACATTATTCATATCCCACGTAAACCCAGAAATGGCAGAAAACAATACCAGATCCAAAGCTATAATGGGGGTCACAACCAACCTCCTGAGCTCTCTAAACGAGGCTGGTGATGACGCTATCACCGACGCCACCCCCGATACCGCCCCAGAGATAGAAGTTTCACCTTCCCTATCCAGGAACCTTGCGAACTTGCAGGACAAGGAGGCTTCCACGTCCGCTGCAAAAGAAGCACCCCCGATAGTTAGGAAATTACTGGAAGAATGGTTGATGAGTACCCTGAGCGGTTTAGTGGAAAAACCACCACAGGGTCACACTAAAGCAATACTAACAATGAGTAGCGCTACTACAACGGACGAGCAAGAAGAAGCGCGAACAAACAACCAACCCATTGAAACACCAACCCATGACGACACACATGCGTCCATTATGAGAAAAATGGAATAAATGAAGAGCAAAAACAAGGCTCTCCGCGACCAGATGAAAGAGCATCATGCTAGGGTCGACAAGATCCCCGGAGCACCTAAACTACTACCTAAACGCGATGTGGGAAGGTTCGTGGAACAACCATACTCCGAGGAAGCCGCCCCATATTCCATCCTAAAGACTTTCAAGAAACCCCCTTACTTGAGGGTATATGATGGAACCATCGATCCCGAGGATCACCTCATCCATTACGTTACCGCCATAAAAGGTAACGACCTGTCAAAAGAGCAGGTACCATATGTGCTATTGAAGAAGTTCGGCGAGATGCTGACCGGAGGAACCCTAACATAATAATCCCAATTGCCTGCCAAAGCAATTTCAACCTTCAAAGAAATGGCATACAAGTTCGTCACCGCACACGCTAGCGCAAAGAAGGCGGAGGCAAGGGTGAACGATATCTTTGTTGTCAGGCAAACCACGGGCGAGGGCCTTGGGGACTTCCTCGCTAGATTCAACAGGGTGATGATGAGCCTGCCAAATGTGTCGGAAGGCATGGCGGTAGCTGCCTTCCAGAACGGACTCAGCAGGGACGGCTCTAGAGAAACTAAGAAGCTACTGAATCGGCTCATGAAATATCCTCCCACAACTTGGGACGAGATCCACAATGCCTACTGCGCCGAGGTACGAGCGGATGAAGGCGATCTCAACGGGCCGACCCGACGGTTAACAATTACACACTCAGATACAAGGAAAGATCGACGTCACGAAGGACACGAGAACTTCCCCCTCGCCCCAATAAGGAATGACATCAGCCATACATGAGGTCTCCCCATCCGCCTCCTCGACATACAGGCGCCCTATAACGAAATCTCGCCCCACTCAAGAGCGAAATATGTATGCCCCCTTTGCTCTAATCACATAACTTTTGTGTCTCTCCTTTAGAAATAGTGTACGCATTGGAAAAGCTTGGCAACAAGGTGCAGTGGCCTCAAAAAATGAAATCAGACCCCGTCAAGAGGAAATCAAACGTCCTGTGCGAATTCCACCAAGAGCAGGGACACGGGATTGAAGATTGTATAGGCCTGCGATAGGAAGTCGTCAGAATGCTAAAACAGGGATATCTAAAGGAGCTGCTTAGCGACAAAGGAAAAGTCAATTTCGCGCGCGGGCAAGAACATTCTTGCGGGCCACCAAAGCCACCCTCCCCGACATGGACAGTAACATGATCGTCGGAGACGGCACAGATGTTGCTATCAACCATGTGAAATTTTCCAACACGAACAGGCTTAAATGAACTATCCCCCACGAACGGTATGATGACTTCGAAGGGAGTATCACCTTCGATAAGTCTGATGCCGACGGTTTGTGTTTTCTGCATTATGATGCTTTAGTTATTACTTTACGTATTGTTGATATGGACGTCAGGAGAGTCATGATCGATGACGAAAGAGGCGCCTGCATCATCCATCTAAGAGTCCTTTCACAGATGGGACTCGAGAACAAGAAGAACTACTAGGATAATTACACCAGAAAAAGGAATCCCTCAAGACTTAGAACCAAGACAAATTTGTTCAATGGCTAACAGAAATGGGAAGTGCTCCAACAATTTTGCAAGGAATACCACCGAAGAACATCAACACTCCTATAAAACAAGACGAAGGCACATCCGCAGCAGCAGTAGCAAGAAAACTTTCCTTCTCCACAACAAGGGAAATGAGAAAACCTACGGCGACTGAAGTTGTGCAACGTAACAGATCTCAACAATTAGGGATAAAATTAGACAATTTTCCCCCAATAATGAGAGATGGGAGGAAAATCGTAAAATTAGTCCAAGCAGAAGTTAAAGAGGAATGCTAGAAATGGAAGTCGGCTCTAATTGGATATGTAATTAGGGGAAACCCTACATTCAAGGAAATGTTGAAGTATGTGTATGGGGTATGGAACTTTGTGTTTACTCCTCAAGTCTTTCTGCACAATGATGGGTATTTCATCTTCTGGTTTATGTCTAAGAATGATAAGGAGACCCTACTGTAGAATGGACCCTTCACATTTAACAACAAGCGTATGGTGCTCAAGCATTGGGAACCAAAATTTCAGACGTGCAATGGACCTCTCCAAATTATTCCAATATGGGTTACTTTTCCAAATCTACCTATTGAATACTGGGCACCAAGTAGCTTGGATCGAATTGCAAGTTGTTTGGGAAAGCCAATATGAACAGATAAGCTTACAGCCAAAGGAGAAAGAATACCCTACGCACGAATCCTAATTGAAACGGATGTTTCAGTTGAAGTTCCGAAAGAGGTGTTAATTGAAATACTATGAGGTAAATGTAAATTGCAAAACGTTGAGTATGAGTGGAGACCCTTGTACTGCCAAAGTTGCATGAACATTGGGCATGAGAATGGTAAATATAAGAAGGCCACACTTGAAAAAGGAAAATAACAAATAACGAAACCAAAGATGGACTGGAGAGTAAAAGTGAATCAGCAACCTACAAAGCCACTCACAAATGCTGAACGACAAGCTGAACCAAAATTATCAAAAGAAGTAGAAGTAACAACTGATGACCAAAAGGAAAAAGAACAGCATAAGAGTTTGGAATTCTAGGTGCAACAGCCAAGAACAAGGGCAAGAAAAAATTTGATATTACTCATGAACGGGAAGTACAAAATCAACTATGTGAAGACAGTGAAAAGATCGAGAGGTTGTTGAGGCAGAATGAGTTTAGTTCTTTGAGAATTCAACCAATGATAGTCAATTCAACAGTGATAAGGGAACAGAATCCTTCGAGGAAGATACCTGCATGATCTTTTGCTCATGGAACATAAGGGGGCTGAATAACCCCTTTAAGCAGAAGGAACTCAAGACCTTCCTGCTTACAAATAAGGTAGTTCTAATAGGTTATCTTGAGACAAAAGTTAAAGTTAATAAAGGTGAAAAAGTGAAGAATAAAATAGGGAATGATTGAGAAATAGCTGTTGATTACACTCAAAGCCCAAACGGTAGAATATGGATTAGTTGGAAGCCTCAACAAGTGGAAGCACAAATAGTAGCATTTATGCCTCAATTTGTGCACTGCATAGTAAAGGACAAGGGCTCAACTTTTGCTAGTTAGATTACATTTGCTTATGGCTTGAATACCATAACCGAAAGGAGGGCCTTATGACAAGGACTAAAGAATTTGAATAACAATATAGCTGAGAGGATTTCAATGATGTTCTTTCTGTGAATGATAGACAAAATGGTATCCCAGTACATCCAAATGAAGTTAAGGATTTCCAATAGTGTATTGAAGAAATAGGGCTTGGACAACTAAAAAGAACATGGAGTATATTTTCATGGAGTAATAAGAGAGATCCACATGTTAGAATCCACAACTTGATAGATTGGGCCTTTGGAAATTCAAAATGGTTTGATAATTATTGACAATTGGAAGCAGTTTATCTTAGCCCAGAATGCTCCGACCACTCTTCTATTATTGTCAAAACTGGGATAATAATACAAAACCTTCCTAGGCCATTTTGACTACTTAACATTCTTCTTCAGAATGAGGAATTTAAGGCAATGATCAAAACTACATGGCAATATGAAGTTCCTGGGTACACTACGTATAGTATATGAAAAAAAATCAAACTTATTGAGCTAAACACAAGACACCTTCAAAAAGAGGTATAAATGTGGAAAGGGAGGTTGAAGCCACTCGAGAGAGGTTACAAGACACTCAACAACTGCTGAACTCTGATCTCTACAATCCAAATTTGATCTAAAAGGAGAGGGAGTTGATCCTTGAATTAGAGAAATGGTCTAATATGCATGAAGAGGTGCTAAGGCAGAAGTTTAGAGTTGTATGGTTAGCAAAGGGAGACTCAAATACAAGATATTTCCATGCACAAATGAAGACTAGACAATCAAGGAATCATATCTCTTCAATATGTAATGACCAAGGGACTATGCTGACTGATCCAGGCTAAATACAAAGTGAGTTTATTAATTTTTTCAAAGAACTGCTGGCCACAAAAGCTACAGAATTGCCTTGTTTGAACAGTAACATTGCAAAAAATGGTTATTGTCTCAATAAGGAGGAACATCAGGGGCTGATGAAACTAGTTAATAAGGAGGAAATTCTAAAAGCGCTGAATGAACTACCAGCTGACAAAGCCCCTAGAGGTGATGACTGTCCTGTGGAATTTTTCAGAGCTAACTGGGATGTAGTGGGAGATGATGTTATAAAATCTATTCTTTAGTTCTTTGAGAAGGGAAAAATACTTAAGGAGATAAACATTACAACCATTACACTGGTGCCAAAAGTCCTAAATCCTACTCATGTCTAGGAGTTCGGACCTATTGCATGTTGTACAACTTTGTACAAACTGATAGCCAAGGTGATTACTAGCAGACTTAAGCAAGTAGTAGACAAAATTATTGGGCCAGCACAATCAGCTTTTATTGAAGGTAGGAACATCTTAGATAATGTGATTGTGGCACATGAGCTAGTCAAAGGTTACAACAGGAAGGGAATATCTCCTAGATGTCTATTAAAAGTAGATATAAGGAAAGCTTATGATACTGTTGAGTGGGACTTTCTAAGAATGGTCTTATTAGAGTTTGGAATTCCAGCTAAGTTTGTCCAACTCATCATGGAGTGTGTTTTGACTGTGAGCTACTCTATTATTTTTAATGGAGGACTCACCCCTAAATTCCAAGCAAAGAAAGGTCTACGTCAAGGATATCTCATGTCACCACTCCTATTTGTATTGAAAGTTGATTATCTCAACAGATCCCTGAAACATCATAACCAAAATCCTAACTTCAATCATCACCCAAGATGCAGGAAAATGAAACTAACCCATATTTGTTAGCATATGACTTAATAATGTGCTGCATGGCTGATAGAATGTCTATTCAGTTGATGATGCATGCATTTGAACACTTCTTTGTGGTTTCAGGCCTCAAAGAAAATATAGGAAAGAGTTCTCTATATATAACATGGGTGGATCAACAGTTGCAGAACCAAATCTATAAGGAGATGCACTTTGCAATGGGAGAGATTCCTTTCAAATACCTTGGTGTACTCCTATCTTCAAAAAAAAAATAATAGTTCAACAATGTATGCCCCTAGTGGAAAGAATAATTGAAAGGATTAGATGTTGGACTACCAAATTCATGTCATATAGTTGTGACCACATGATTTTTGCACTAGGCAAACAAAATTCCAAAATTAAAATGAAATAATACTTTTGAGTGTAATTGCATGTCTTGTTTGAAATTAAATGCATTTTTATGTGTTTAAATAATTAAAATTAGAAAATCAAAAAATATAGGTTAAATACATACAATTTGAATTAAGTAGTTAAAAGAAAATCAACAAAAAAGAGCATTAATAGCGGAAATTAGGGAAATAATAGTAGAAAATTGCCAAAAAATGTCAGAAAATTAGTACAAGTAGGAAATTGAATAATTTAAATAATACTAAAGAAAAGAAAACAAAATACAAAAAGAAAATACATAAAAATAATTAAAACATCAGGAAAATACAAAAAATACATATGGGTTAATGGCATTGGGCCAAAATAATTCCAAATCAAAGGCCCAAAGCACCCAAGCCCAAAGGTCCGGTCCAGGCCATCAAGTGATTAGTTATCTCAGCCATTCGTTGCACCAAATCCAACGGCTAAGAATCAATCCGAATTTTAATTAATTAGTTAAGTGTGAGATCAAATCTCAGCCGTTCGTGTGAAATGATCTGATGGTCAATAGCTTGGGCTTCATTTGTCACAAAGCGGCGTCGTTTTAGTAACACGATTGGCGACCGTTGATCTTCATCAGATCAACGGTCCAGATCACCTTATCTCCCCCTCCTATAAAAGGCTTCGGTCGCGTTAAGACCGGCCATTTTTGGAAAGTCCTAGCCCTAGCCGCCCCTCCCCCCCCCCTTTCTCTCTTCTCCTTCGTCTTCTTCCTCGCTCCCATCTCTGCAAACCCTAGCCGGCCATGGAGGCCACCACCCTCCACGGTGGTCTCTGGTCATCCTCTCACCTCTCCTCTTCTCTTCTTCTTCTTCTCCACCTCAAACACCCTCAAAACCCGAAAACAAAACCTTGTTCTTGACTTGCCGGTCACCGGAACCTACCTCCGGTGACCACAAACTACGAATTCCTTCTTCAAACCAATGCCAAATGGACCACCTTGGTCCGATCTACTCCCTCATAGCCTTGAAATCCTTCAAATATACCCTGAACACGTCGAATATCCAAAATAAAGTCATCGGAACCCTAACTCCGGCGACTCAAAACCCAAGCCCTACCAAGATCTAACCTTTACCCATCTCCAAACACCCCACTCAAGACACAAGTCCAAAAGACTTCACCTTGAAGTCTAAAAGGAAAACCGGAAAAGAAAAAATGAGAAAAAACGAAAGAAAAGAAACAAAAGAGTCTGAAAGACTGAAAAAGGAAGAAAAGGGTGAAGAAGGGAAACTCAGGGGACAGGCCCTGCAAAGCTAAGTACCCTCACCCCTTCTGTGTTTTATTTGCTTCCCCTGTTGTTCATGTTTATGTTTTCTCTTGTTTTCTCTTGCTTTTGTCCTGATGTTTCTGCCTGTTTTTATTTTCTTTAGATATTGAAATACTGTGCTTCGTCTGTTAGCATTAGGGTTTCTTAACTTGCTCATTTTTTTTATATATCTTTTTCTGTTTTGTTTATTTTGATTATGTTTAGCTTATTTAGTTTTAAAAGATCTATCTTTTCTTCTTCATCTTCTTGGTCTGTGGTTTCTGATTTGTTAGTTTCAACAGCATGACTGTTCCTCTCTTTATGATTATTCACATGTTTACTTGTTTAGTCATTGCTATTCATCTCTTATACTAGGTTTATCTCTCTTGTTTGGATTTTTGTTCTGATTTGAAAACTTGACTTGGATATCTTTTTTCTTTTGTCTTTGTCATTATCCTCTGTTAGTATTAGGCTTCTCCATCTTGTTTGCATGTTTAAGTTTTGACTCTCATTCTGTATTAGTCTTCTTTGTTAGCTCTTAATAGTTTGAATGATTCTTCTCTTCTGTTTCTTCTCATGCTTAGTTTTAGGGCTAGGATTAGCTGTTGGTCTCTTATATCAAGTTTGTTTTACCTTATCTTTGTCTATTCCCCTAAATCTACTGATTAAAACCATGACTTTTCTCTAATAATTGGTTTATACCACCTCTTCTGTCCCTTCATCTGCTAAGATAAGCATGTTAATCTGATGTTGCTTCTTTCTCTGCTACTTAGCATGATAGATGTTGGGTTTCTTCTTTACTGTTTCCTCATGACTCTTTTATCCTTTATTTTATGGTCCTTGTGTCTAAAAATGAGTCATGTTTCATCTATTACTGACTGTTTGTGAGAGTTTAGCTTCTGTGTATGTCTATGCCATGAACCTTAAAGGAGTTGAGGTTTTTCAATTATCATCTGACATGAGCTAGTTGTAATTAAGTCTAAATTGATATTGATTGACACTTTGTCACATGAAATTGGGTAATGTGAATTGATTGATTAATATTCAACACTATCAAATTTCCCCTTCTGAGTTTTACTTGATTGGTGCATAATATTTGATCTTATGTGGCTATGTGTGCAATTGCATGTTGAAATGACTGAGTTTGCAATAGTTCTTGTTACTCATTAACTTTAGGGGATTGATTATAGCTGTCATAGTACTAAGTTCCATAAATGGCTAATTTTGAAGTAGGTTTAAAACTGAAAATCAAACAACCATAGGTTATAAGATAACAAGTGACCAAAGAGTGGTCAATTTTGCAAATTGACCAACTCTACAAGGTCCAGCACACTGGCCCACCTTAAAAAGGCTAGTTGTGTAACAAGTGGTGCAAGTCTGCAAGTACAGACTCACCAAGGCTCATTTGAGCCCTGAATCACAGGTGGCTAGGTCTGCAAAGTCCCCAGCCCAGCCTGTGTTCATCTAAATAGGTCAGTCATGTAAATAATTGGTTAAGTCTGCAAGTTCAAACTTACCAAGGCTCATTTGAGCCCTGAATCATAGGTTGCTAGGTCTGCAAAGTCCCCAGCCCAGCCTGTGTTAAGCTAAATAGGTCAGTCATGTAAATAATTGGTTAAGTCTGCAAGTTCAGACTTGCCAAGGCTCATTTGAGCCCTGAACCACAGGTGGCTAAGCCTGCAAAGGCTTGGGCCCAGCCTGTGTTCAGCAAATGGGTTCAATTACCCAAGCCAAGTCTCAACTTGAGACTCGCTAAATCTTAATTAGGTTAAATCCAACAATAAAGCAGGCTAGTCCTGCAATTAGTTTAAAAATGAAATAAGAAGGTCTTAATGAACTGAAAATGAAACAAAAAAGGCTAAAATTGAAATAGTTCACTAAAGTAGAATTGGCCAGTCCTTAAATACCAATGCAAGGACTGACCATTAGTTAAATAAACCCCAAAATGCTGAAATCCTGACCTAGGTAGGTCGGGTAAATCAACAATGGCACTAAGGGTATAAAAGGAAGCAAAATTGGTAAAATAATGAATTACATAGAACATATAAGGTTATGGGAGTCATTTGTACCCCTAACTTTTGCAATTTTGCAGAGATTAAAGGGTATAATGGTCTCCCTAAAAAGGAAAATCTGTAAAAATCTTGAGAACCCTTAGGGATACTTTAGTAAAAACCTTAAAAGGAAATCTAATAGAACCTTCCAGCACATGCTGGAAGGGATTTGATAACTGAAATTGGGGTCTAAGTGTAAGTTTAACAATTTTAAAGGGGGAGAAGTGGGATTTAATCCCATTCTTTCTCCCCAAGAAATCAGCCACTCTCACACCTATATAAACCCCCAAAAAGAGTGTAATGGGGGCTGGCTTTTGATAAGAAAAAGTTCAGAGTACAAAATAGTAAGATAGCAAGTAGTTTTTCTGTGCATTTCTGAGTGAGACCATCTGGTAGTCACTTGTTCTTGTGGTTTCCTGCTCGAGCTTTGCTTGGATTCCTATTTTGCTGTTGCTGTGGTTTTCTGTTCGTTGATATTCAATCTCCCACTGTTGCATTTGCTGTTCGAGTCTGTTGCTATGCTTATTTTCTTAACCCCCTAGACTCATTGGCTTTTACCTTGCTGATTCAGGTGCACTTCTGTTCAAAAAATGAAGTTGTAATGATTTGCTGAATGAAATGGAGTTCTAGCTTTAAAATTCATATGATATTTTGTATCTTGTAATTACTCTTTCATTAACTGTTTAGTATTAGTGTGGACCTGTAGTTTTAGTGGTAGTATAATATGTAATAGTAGAAGAACAAAGAGAAAAAGTGTAATAGATAGCTTAATAGTGGCGGAGTAGTGTAGATAGTATATCACTTAGTTTAAATAGGTAAAAACCTTAAAATATAAGTTAGCTTATCACAATCTCAAATTATTAATTGTTCGTTCACAGTAGCACCATAAGGCACAATCACGTAGTCAATCATATGTCTTAGATTCGCATTTAAACACAGATAAGCTTCAAAGAAGAAAAGTGTTAGATTAATCCACATTTTTGTTAATAACTTATAATGAGCTAAGTCACAGTAAAATCAGCCGTTTAATCTTTGGATCGCTTAGATGTAGGTATTCGAGTTGTATCATTGGGTGCTTAGACTGTTTAAATCATGCTCATGTAGTTAGTTTGTTTAGAAATCAAAGCTCGGATCTGAGTAAGTTTAAAAGGGGAAATAACTAGATAATGAAACAACTTAATTAGAACTAGATTTGTGATGTTATGAGGCTTAACTCATAATGAAACTAGCGGTACAATTGCACATCTGTGAATAACTCGATTTAGTTTTAGATAACATAGATACCATAAGTAATTAGTTGAATCGTTCAATTTGATCAAGTCTCATATATAATCAAACCGTTTCTTATATTTTTCAACTAGTAAATAATTCAAATGTTAGTGTAAACTCATTAGTAGAGGTCGAAGTTAGAGACAGTCTGTTAATTCAAGCTTCGTGTACAGTAAATAGTTGATTCATAGTCAATGTTGATAATTTGTATACTGACTTCCCTTTTCTGATAAATAAAAACATTCTGATTTCATTCTTATTTTTGTATATTTGTTTTATCTACATTTCTGCTTTAGTTACTTCAAATGAGTCTGGTCCTGATAAGTAGCGTGGGCCTGGACTATGTTCGTATGTCTGATGGGCTAGCAAGTGAAAGCCCAGGTCAGATCTGGGTTTCTAAAGATCTGGACGTGTTTATAATACTTTAAAGCTCATTCCAAAGATCCAGGCCCAATAACAACAGAAATAACATGGGCCTGGAATGCTTAGTACCAAAAATGACTAAGGAAAAAATATGTATAGAAAAAGTATAGTGAAGCAATAGATTGAGACTCTAAAATATAATTGGGACGAGCCTCGCACAACACTAAATAGCGGGGCCCCCTTTAGTAATGAGATAATTCATAAATAGACCTGGGAAGGCTACTAGTAAACTTCATAGCCTCCCCCCAAAAGAACTAAAAGCCGATAGACTCTAGTAGGCACGATTTAATATACCTTCCTTATGAGCGAGTGTGCACTTGGTGCAACTCAAATCCTAAATCCCGGCAAAGCCGAAATGTACCAAAAGTCACAGGCGTACTGGTTGCAGTGTGACTCGAGGTGCATTTTCGCGATGTCGCAATTTTGTAAAATATTAAAGTAAAAGCACATACGTATTGTTAAAATCTATAACAAGTCAAACAAGATTCGAGAACGATGATTGAGCGACCGTGCTAAAATCACGGAATCCGGGAATGCCTAATACCTTCTCCCAGGTTAATAGAGTTCCTTATCCAGGTCTTTGTTTCGCAGACTGTAATAACAGAGTCAATTTCCTCGGATTCGGGATTAATTGGTGACTTGGGACACCCTTATTTTATCAAGTGGCGACTCTGATAATTTAATAAAAATCCCGAACCCATTGTCCTTTATGTGGAAAAACTCCTTCCTCTTTGTTGTTATATCCGTCTCGGGTATTTGAACATTGAGGTATACCCTACGTATCTTTTCAAACGGATCGGTACAAAAGCCTCTATCCAGGCATTACATTTTATGTGGGGTAGTAAAAAGGGAGGTGTGACAGCTCTGGCGACTCTGCTGGGGATAACCAACCCAGAACTTCGGTTTCAGGGTTTAAGAACTCGAGCTCCTTAAAATTGCCGTTCTTGATATTATTTGACTTCGTTATATGATTTGAACAACATGCTATGTGTTTTACCGCTTTGATGTTACGTGGATTGTGTGAGCACGTAATTTTTGCACCGGGCAAACCGTTCCAAAATTAAAATAAATATGTTTTTGAGTGCAATTACATGCTTTGTTTGAAATTAGCTACACTTTGTGTGTTTGAATAATTAGAAATTAGAGAAAAATCAAAAATAGGTTAAGTAATTAATTTGTTTAATTTGATTAGTTTTAAGAAGGAAATTAGAAAAAATAGTTTAAGTAGTGAAAATTAGGGAAAAATAGTAGAAAAATTGCAAAAAATACTAAATAATTAGAGTAAGTAGGAAATTAGGTCTTTATAATATTCCATAAAAGAAAAAAAAGTACAAAAAAAATACATAAAAAATAAATAAAATCAGAAAATACAAAGAATATGCTGGGTATAATAATTTTGGGCCAAATATAGTCCAAACTTTGGCCCAGTGTTTGGGCCCAAGGAGTTCCGGTCCAAGTCTTTGAATTAGCAAAAATCTCAGTCGTTCATTTGTGTTATCCAACGGTTGAGATAAAAGGGCAGATTTAATTAGGTAATTGAAATTGAGTGAATTAATCTCCACCGTCCAATCCATTTGATCTATCGGACGAAAGTTTTGATCTCGTTTATAACGAGACGGTGCCATTTTAGTAACGCCTGGTCTTGACCGTTGATCATCAGCAAATCAACGGCCAAGATCACCTTATCCGCATCGCCTATATAAGGCTTTGGTCCGGACGAGCCGACCATTTTCCTAATGTCCTAACCCTAGCCGCCCCTTCACTCCTCTCTTCTCTCCCGTCCTCTTCTTCTTCAACCTCTCTTAAACCTAGCTGGCCAATGGCGGCCACCACCCTCCACGGTGGTCGTCGGCCCCTCTAACCCCCTTCTCTCTTCTTTTCCTTCTTCTTTTTCCTCTTCTCCATCAAAATCCCTAAAAACAGACCCCTTCTTTTGAAACGCCGGTCACCGGAACTCCACCGGTGACCACTCAAACAATGAGAACCTCATTCAAACCAATGCCAATCGATCCCCCTTGACTTGATCTATCTCCCTACCCCAATGGCTTCCTTCGAATCTACCTGGAACGCTTCGAATATCCCAAAAGGTGTCGCCGGAAACCTAACTCCGGCGATTCCAAAATTCCAACCTTCAAGATCCGTTCTTTCACCTCCCCAAACACCCCTCTTCAAACAAAAAACCCAAAAAAGGCTTCATCTTGAAGTTTAAACAAGAAAGTTAGAGAAAGAAAAACGAAAAAAAAAGAGAATAAGGAAAAAGAAACAAGGAAAAGAGTCTGAAAGGGTCTGAGAGAGTGTAAGAAAAGAAAGGAAATAGGAAGCTCAGGGGACCGGCCCTGCGAGCTAAGTACCCCATCCCCTTTTTTCTGCTTCTTTGACTCTTTTTGTTTTCGTCTTGCATGTTCTGTTTATCTTTGTTTTTGTGCTTCGCATGTTAGTCGTAGGGTTTATTCTTTGTTTTCTTCTGTTGTTTTTGTTCTTTATTTTGAGCATGTGTTTCACATGCTAGTTTAGAACTTCTTCTGCTTATCTTTTATTCTGTTTATCTTCTTTTGTTTCACAACATGACCTGTATATCCTTGTCTGTTAGCCTGTTCTTATTTCTTAACTTGTTCTTTTGAGCATGTTAGTACTAGGGTTTTGGTATGTTATTTTTGTTCTATCTATCGTGATTTCTTTCGTCTGAGGTCAAAGATCCTGTCTATCTCTTTTATTCCTGATTTGAGGTTGTTTGATTCATGACTGTTGATTTGTTTTTCTCTTGTTCTCTCATGTTCAGTAAGTCAAAAAGTAGCTTTGATTCTCTTTTTCTTTTCATTAACGATTAAGCCATAAAGTTGAGTCTCTCCTGTGTGTTTTTCACCTTTGTCTGTAAGTGTCTCTGCTGGTCGTCAATATCACCTTTACATGTTTTAGCTGTGACTCTTAGTCAGCATTAATCCATCTGTATTAGCTCTCAATAAGGTGAATGAGTTATCTCTTATGGTCTTTTCATGGTTAGTTATAGTGTTAGGATTAAATGTTAGTCTCATGCCTGAGTTTGTTCTACTCAGCTTTCCCTGTTCTCTCTACATTAGCTTGACTCTAGGGTTAGCAGGTTGATTCTCATATCTGATTAAGCCATGTTTAAACTGTTTGTGAGAGTTGAGCTTTTATACATGTCTGTGCCCATGAACCTTGAAAGTTTTGGGGGGTCTTAATGTGTCATCTGGCATAAAATGGTTGTAACTAAGCCTACTCGATATTTAATTGATACTTAGCTATTTGAAATTGAGTTTGTGAGTCTGACTGATTAAGATTCAACATTATCCAACATCTTCTCTGAATTTTGATTAGTTGATAAACATATTTGGTTTCATGTGGATTATGTGTGCAATTGTGTGTTGAAATGGATAAGTTTACAATAGTTTTGTTAAGATGAGCAGCTGTTAATACCTGTCATGCTTAGGGGAATTGGTTATAGCTATTAGTACTAGGTTTCATAAAGTGGCTAGTTTTTTTTAAATAGGTTAAAACTGAAAATGAACAAAATAGGCTATAAGTTTAATAATTGACCTAAGAGTAGTCAACTTTGCAAAGGTTGACCAACTCTATAAGGTCCCAACACACTGACCCTCCTCAAAAGGGGCTAGTTGTGCAAAAAGATTGGTTAAGTCTGCAAATGCAGACTCACCAAGGCTCATTTGAGCCCTGAAACACAGATGGCTAGACCTGCAAAGGTCTTAACCAGGCATGTGTTCAATTTTGAGCCTTAAAGTGGCAAAGCCAAGTCCAAATTAAGGACTGGTCAAATTTCAAATAGCTTAAATAGAATAATTAAGCAGGCTAGTCCTGCAAATTAGCTTAAAATGAACAAAATGGGTTATTAGGCAGTAATTGACCTAAAAGTGGTCAACTTTGCAAAAGTTGATCAACTCTATAAGGTCCTACACACCAGTCTACCTCAAAAGGGGCTGGTTGTGCAAAACTGGCTAAGTCTGCAAATGCAGACTTGCCCAGGCTCTTTTTGAGCCCTGAACATTAAAGTGGCCAGGCCTGCAAAGGCTCTGGGCCCAACTATGTTCAGTAATTGGGTTTAATTACCCAAGCCAAGTCTCAACTTGAGACTAGCTAAACTTTAAATAGGTTAATTTTAATAATAAGGCATGCTAGTCCTGCAATTGGTTTAAAATTGAAATAAGAGGTCTTAATTAACTGAAATTGGATTAAAAGAGGCTAAAATTGAAATAGTTCCCTAATAGTAGAACTGGCCAGCCCTTAAATACCAATGCAAGGGCTGGCCATTAGTTAAAGAAGTCCCAAAATACTGAAAACCTGACCTAGGTAGGTCGGGTAAAACAGCAGTGTCTTTAAGGGCATAGAGGGAACTTGAATTGGTAAAGTAATGAATAGTTTGAAACATAAGAGGGTAAGGGAGTCATTTGTACCCCTGATTTCTGCAATTTTGCAGAGATTTAAGGGTATAATGGTCTCCCTTAAAAGGGAAATCAGTAAAAATCCCTAACACTTAAGGCTACTTTGGTAAAAAAACCATAAAAGGAATCTTTGGAACCTTCCAGCACATGCTGGAAGGGTTTCTGTTAACAGAATTTAGGTCTAAGTGTAAATGGGATAATTTTGAGAGGGGGAGAAGTGGGATTTAATCCCATACTTTCTCCCCAAGTCTTCAGTCCCTCCATGCCTATAAATACTCCCAAAAAGAGTAGAATAGGGGCTAGCTTTTGGATAAAAGTTTCAGAGTAAAAAAATATAGTAATATAGCAGTAGTGTTTCTGGTATTTTTCGAGTGAGAACTTGCTGATTTCTGCTGATTTTTGGGTTCTTTTGCTCGAGTTTGGTCTGGATTTATATTGCTTTGCTGTGGGATTCCTGCTTGCTATTGCTGTGTTGTTTGGTTCATTTGGCATTCAATTCCACTGTTGCATTGTTGTCTGAGTTCATTGCTGTGCTTAACTGTCTGATTCCCTTAGACTCATTGGATTTTCATTTTGATCCAGGTACATCTCTTTCATTCGAAGTTGTAATGACGAGTTCTTGAAATAAAAATGAAGATCTGGATTTGATTATATGCTGTTGTATAGTTGTAGTTTAATTTTGTTAGTTTAAGTTTGTAACTTATTCTTTGTAGTAGTCTGTAGTAGCTGAAAAACAAAAACAAAAACAATGTATTAAGTAGTATAATAGTAGTAGCATAGTAGTAGTATAGTCATAGATCACCCATCACTTAGTTAAAATAGGTAAAACCCTTAAAACAAAGTCAAATGACCCTCACGTGAATTAATATAACAAGCTCATAATAGAATTATCAATCATGCTCACATAGTCAGCCTGTTCTGTTGATCTATATCTGGATTCGAGTAAGTTAAAAGAGGCAACAATTAGATGAAACAATAAATGGGTTGAAACTGGCTTTGATAACATCAAATAAGCTTGGCTCGTATTAATATCAGTGGTTAATCATACCCATGAAGTAATTTGTTGACACAAACAAGTCTAAAATGAGGAGAATAGTTAGAAGAATTGGTAAATCGTTTGCAACTGGGTCCGTGACACTGCATAAGCTAAGTCGTATTAGAACGAGTAATATAGTCATGTATATATCATTAAGTCAGTCTTAGATAATCTGTAGTTAATTAGCTTAATTGCTCTTCAAGCTTCATATGTAATCGAATTGTCTTCTCAGAATTAATATGAACCTCAAATGTTAGTGTAAAAGGAAGAAGTAGTTTGTTAGTTCAAGCTTAGGGCATCGAATAATTGATTCATAGTTAATATCGATAATTGATGTATTGAGTTGCCTTTACTGAATAAATAAAAGTGCATTTTTATTTCAGATGTGTATCTTTATTCATTTACTTCAATTGTTACTACTGTTATTTAGTTTTGGCCCAATATGTGTTATGGGCCTGAACCTTTGTGCAAAGCCAACTGGGTTGCCTAATATAGGCTTGAAGACTGCCTGGGCCTTTAAGGCCTGGGCAAGTCAATTATTCGATTAAGCATAGATACAGAAGCTCAGGCCCAAAATAAGAGCTGTGACAGCAACACGGGCATGGAATGTTTAGTATTAGAAATCGATTAAGGAAAAAACATAATTAGAGAAACGTAGTATACACTCTTCAGGATTGAACTTTTAAAATTAAATTGGGACGAGACTCGCCCAATATTAAACAAGCGGGGCCCCCATTTAGTAATAAGATAATAAAGTAGACTCGGGAAAGCTAATAGCAAATTTCATAGCTTTTCCCAAAAGATTTAAAAGCCGATAAACGTTATTTAGGGCACGATTTAACGTATTTTCCTATGAACGAGTGTGCACTTGGTGCGACTCAAATCTAAGTCCCAGCAAAGCTCAAACACACCGAAAGTCACAGGCGTACTGGTTGCGGTGTGACTCAAGGCGTGTTTTCGCGATGTCGCAAATTCCGTAAAATAT